>OX328127.1:86088981-86651481 GCA_946811695.1 Gonocerus acuteangulatus
TGTAAATAACCTATATATATATATATATATATATATATATATATATATATATATATATATATAAATATATATATATATATATATATATATATAAACAAAAAAAAAACAAACAACGTGAATAGTTCTGCTCATTTACGTTTCTTATGCGAACTGTTTAATTATTAGTCTGGCCGGCTAATTCTAATGAAACAGAGTTTAAAGTAAACCCTCCTATCGAATAGACCGATTTACTTCATTTTTTCAACACTTCTTTCTCATGAGATACGCACGACGTGTACCGCGTTTCGTTACAATACAGCAGAAATTACGACCGGTACGAGTATATTAGTACTTTAGGTCCGGAGAAAGCCCCCCCCCTCCAAATAACCCAATTTAGTTTATTTTTACAACCCATTTTTCTCTGTTGATTAACACTCTGAATACCGAGTTTCGTTGAAATGTAACAAAAATTACGGCTGGTAGTGGCAAATTGGTAATGTGGGCCGGGAGAAGCCCCCCCCCCTCCTAATAAACCGATTGAGTTTATTTTTACAACGTATGTCTCTCTGTAGATCAACATAACGAATACCGAGTTTCGTTGAAATATAACGAAAACTACGGCTGGCATGGTCAAATTAGTATTCCGGCCGGGTCCGGGCCCCCCCCCCCCTCCCCATGGACCCCCCCCTACCTGTGGACTGATTTTGGTGGTTAACGAACTCGTTCAATCGTTTCCTAATTAAACGCTATATACCACGTTTCGTGAAGAAAAAACAAAAACTCTTGCCACTATCGTGTTAACAGACACACACATATATATATATATATATATATATATATATATATATATATATATATATATATATATATATATATATATATATATATATACAGGGTGTCCCGTAAATGTCTAGTCATATTGTGAGGGGTGATAGAGGACCCTTAGGGGAACAAAAAATGTTCTATGACGATTTCCCGAATTCTCGCCCATAAGGGAGAAAACGTCGTTTTATTGTTTTTTCGAGACAAACGTACTTTTTAGAAGAATAGTCGTCGTAGCTCCGTCCCAGATGGTTCTACTAGAAAGAAAGTGAAACCAATCGAAAGCTGTGTAAATTTACTATAAGACTAGTCGAGAGTAAACGTAAAAATGAATGAATGTAAGTATGTATATCTTACCAAAAGAAGGCAATTCTAAATTTCCTGACATTTTATTGATATTTCTTTCCAGCGTTACTCCTCAATAAGCAGGATCTGAGATTTCCGGGTTTCAGAAAAACTTCCTCATTTAACCAGCTTTCCATTCATGTATCACAACCCTGTGTTATTGAAGTATTTGAACGATTTAACAACAAAAACATGGATCTGTGAAAAGAAAATTATATTTTTTTCTTCACTTTATTCAAAAAGCTGAAGGGAAATATTTTTTTATAAATGTTTACATAAATATTAAGTAAATATTTACTTAAAAGAATAAAAAAATTACTTCCACGGACATAAAAAAAAAATCTTAAAACAGTAAATAAATAAAATAAACATTTATTTTGAATTTATTAATTCAGGTAACTAATACTGGGTCCAGGAGGCGGCCATTAAGGAACCCCAACCATACATTAACCTCAAAAATTACTATTTTTACCTATATCACGCATTTGAACCCATTTTTACAGGACTATGTACATATTATTTATGAGGGATAGAATTTTTAATTACCAGAACAAAAACGCATGGGCTCAGAATCCCAGTGAGTTTCAGAAGCGTAGCCATCAGTATTAATTTAAGGTAAAGCATTTGTTTTCTAAATTAAGGTACCTGTAAAAATGTGTTCAAATGCGTGATCTAGGTAAAAATAATAATTTTTGAGGTTAATGTATGGTTGGGGTTCCTTATATATATATATACCTGGGGTATATTTACAGCTCTTGAGGATTAACTCTTAGCAGGTAAATTTCCTGCGGCCCCCTGGTTTCTACGGGCATTGAACTTTAGGAGGATTGGATTTAGGACTTAATATACGTATGTAGACTAAATCATAGCAAGAAGTAATCCTCCGTCGTCGGTTCTTAATTATGTAGACTCGCTAATGTTATCCAATCTTAGATACATCGTATTTAAAATCCACAGCAAAAACACGACATTTCATCAGAATCCCCTGCTGAATAAAACTTATATAGAATAATATGCAAAATAAAGCCTACCTAGTGGATAAAAATAGAGGAAAAAAGCCGTTCGTGGTGGTAGAAAATCTTAAACGTATTTCGCTCAGAAATCTCCGAAATATTGTCACTAATTTTACGTATCCTGTTTTATAGCCAAATAGATTAATATTCTATAATCAATAAGAAAAATCTACTAACAATAAAAAACTATGGGTAACAGATGAAAATAGGGAATACCAAGAGTAATTCTAAAGAACGAAATCAACACCAGTACTGTCACATCTAGATATTCATACGGCATCTTCGAATTCTAACAAACAAAATATTGATTCTAATTATACGTATCCTGTTTCATTGACAAATACATTTGACTACTATAAGCAATTAAAAACACTAGGGAATATGCCAAAGAACTCGGAGTAGGAGCCTCGACAGTTTCAAGACATTTGAAGGAAATCGACAAATCCAAAACTGACATTTCATACGGTATTTCTCCGATTGACATCGCCTAATCAAAACTTTTATTAGAACCTTTTTTGTAGAGCATTTAGTAAGCTTTCTAATGGTATTCCTCCGTTTCCCAAATTCTCAACCTTTTTCGAGATATTAAGGAAAGTATACAAAGTTACCAAAACTTTTTTATGCCTGTTAATAAAATATTTTATTCTAACCCTTCCTTAACTCCAAACGCAACCAAAATTTCAACATATTAGTTTTAATAAATGTAGAACATGCAGTAAATGTTTCAACTGAATCCCTTGATTCTAAGTACCCAAACCAAAAACGGTATTCAAAAACTATTTTTCCAATTTTCTCGACAACGGTTAAAGCTATCGCCTTGAAAATGGTTTCATTCGTTTTTCTAGCCCAAGAAGCCTATAAAACGAGTACTTACAAGCTTATGAACTCAAAAACGTAAGCGTTACGATTTTTTCTGCGCGAATTTCGCCCCAAACGCCATCTTCCAGTGGGCGGATTTTGCTGGTTAACGAACTTGACCTTTCAAATTGGACGACAGATTTTTGTACCAAATTTCATCAAAATCGGACCATTCGTCTTCTATTTAGAGAGCGAACAGACAAATATATATATATATATATATATATATATATATATATATATATAAATATATACATATATATATATATATATATATATACAAATTTGAACCACCGTTATTTTCGGTTTCTAGGGGTTCTGAAACGCAAAATTTTCTAGTCGGCACTTCCGGATTGTATCAACCTTATAAGCGGGGTTCCTCCCTATGGGGGAGGGAGGAACCGCGCTAAAACATAATTTTCTTACCACAGATCCATGTTTTTTTTTAAACTTTTGTACTTAAACCGTTCAAATACTTCAATAACACAGGGTTGTGATACATGAATGGAAAGCTGGTTAAATGAGAAAGTTTTTCTGAAACCCGGAAATCTCAGATCCTGCCCATTGAGGAGTAACGCTGGAAAGAAATATCAATAAAATGTCAGGAAATTTAGAATTGCCTTCTTTTTGTAAGATATACATACATACTGTCTTTAAATCCCGCCTCTTTGCTTTTCTCCTATCCTCCCAGGAAGACGCTTCTTAAAATTTCACCACCAGGAAGACCTGATTACCTTTGTAAATTATATTGCTGTTTTTTTCTCGTGTTTATGCATTTTCCTAGTTTATATCTTTTTATAGCCCCCATTCCTTTAATATTTATTCAACTTTTTAATATTTATTTGTTTATTTAAACTCTTTAATTTTATTCCCATCCCCCTCTGATCATTGTATCATCATTGCCCCATTCCAATGAATGTACATATTTACTTATATTTCATTTTATTATTTAAGGCTTCACATATAATATTTGTATTAGTTGCTTTTTTTGTTTTGTTCTTTTATACTTTTGTTTTTCTTTATTCATATTTATATTTTTAGGTTAAATTTGTTTATTGTTTATTTTGTACTTATTTTTATTCTTATGGGACGAAGTCCCAGAATAAAGTTTTTTTTTCATTCATTCATTCATTCATTCATTCATTCATTCATTCATACATTCATTCATTTTTACGTTTACTCCCAACTAGTCTTATAGTAATTTTACTCAGCTTTCGATTGGTTTCACTCCCTTTCTAGTAGTACCACCTGGGACGGAGCTAGAACGATTATGTTTCTAAAAACCACGTTTGTCTAGATAAAACAATAAAACGACGTTTTCTCCCTTATGGGCGTGAATTCGGGAAATCGTCATAGAACATTTTTTGTTCCCCTAAGGGTCCTCTATCACCCCTCACAATATGACTAGACATTTACGGGACACCCTGTATATATATATTTATATATTGATATATATAAATTTTAACGGGGGGCATTTTCGGTGTCTACTAGGTAGGATCAATAGAGATTTGAAGAAATTTTTCAAAAATTCCGCCATGAGTCCAACCTCAATAGCTACTTTCCTTCGGAGAAAAGTGCTAAAAGACATTACATGTATTAAATTACATTAAAAATACCCCGTTTTTTCATACAATGTAAAATTTCTTAAAATATTCCTTAACTAATATTACCTATTGTATGTTCACATATTATTAACTAAAAAACTTTATATTTTTCTAACATTTAACCTACAACAGACCATGTGGCCACAACATTGCACCTTTTTCTATTTTCACTATCATAAAATTCTGATTCTAATCCCATATGTGAAAAATTTTCATTTCCATTCTACTTATTTTATTATACATACCCAATATCTCTATAAAATTTACATTATCTAGGCTCACGGTAGTGCGCCAGGCCAAGTTCCGGCCTAAGCATACTGTGTGTATATTACAGGCGGTCTCATAACTTTCAACCAGGTAAAGAAAGTTATGAAATTTTACACAGGTATTGTACTACTAGATGTGAGTAAAACTGGAAATTTTCATAATTCTACATCGAATAGTTTCTGAGATATAAGCGATCGAAAATCGGGATTTATAGGACTCACTCACTCACTGACTGACTCATCAAAATTATTAGGCACTTCCCATGATGCTAGAGACTTGAAATTTTGCAGGATGATAGATATGAGGGTGTTATTAAAGGAAAAAATCGAAAAATCCTGAAAAGTTGGGTTTGACTCCGCTTCCGAGGTGGGGGGGGGGGCAGTTTTGTACTTCCTTCGGAAACCTATCATTCCTTCTGAAACCCAATATGTGGAGTATCAAATAAATCGTCTCGGTATGAAGAACCTATATTTGATGTATTAAGAAACATTTATATGTAACTGAAAACAGTTGGTGGTGGGAGAAATGTCGGTAAGGATCAAAAGGCATGTTTATGACATTTTATGACAGGAAAGGAGAAAAAGGTTTTAATGGAAGGATACCCAAGGGGCATGGGAAAAATCTAGGTGGGAGGTAGGGAGAGTTCTTGGAAAATATTAGCGTACATAGGAGAAATGCCTTGTTGGTCAGTTTTGTAGTTTATATTGTTTTTGTTTAAGTTTATGTGTATACATTCCGAGATCTGTAGTATTTTTTTGTTTCGTTGTGTAGAAAGAATTTTCGTGTCGTCGAAGTTAAAAGTGTGTTTTTGCGTAATGGCGTGTTTAGCAAGTGCAGAATTATCTATTTCTTTGTTAGTGATGGTTCGTTTATGTTGTGTAAGACGCGAGTGAATGTCATTTATGGTTTCTCCTATGTATACACCATTACAGGAAGGGGTTTGGCAAGGTACGTGTTAAACACAACGGGTGGTTTGTTCAAAAGGGATGGGATCTTCGAGTTTGGTATAGAGGGTTTTGAGTTTGTTGGTAGTTTTCAAACCAAAATTTAGGGAAGGGTAGGATTTTTTTATTGTCTTTGTAAGTTTATCAGTCAGTCCAGGTGTAAATGGTAGAGATCGGAACATTTGGGAACTGGG
The DNA here is from genome assembly GCA_946811695.1 of Gonocerus acuteangulatus. Lineage (NCBI taxonomy): Eukaryota > Metazoa > Arthropoda > Insecta > Hemiptera > Coreidae > Gonocerus > Gonocerus acuteangulatus. Next base: position 86,095,008 of record OX328127.1, read on the forward strand.
AGTTAGGGAAGAATTGGGAGAGACAATGTTGGAAGGTTGGGATTTTACTTTTTAACAAGGGATTTTATGAGGTTGGGGGGGAAATTGGTTGAGTGCCAATATATCTGAGGCGATATTAATATTTTTATTGTGGAAGGAAGCATGGGATAGGGAGAGGACTCGGCGAAGGAGATTTCTGGCTACATTAATCTTGAGGTGGTAAGGATGGGATGAATGACCTTCCTAGTCTTATACAGGAGTCTGTTCTATAAGGAGGGAGGAGACCGTGTAAAAGGGCTAGTGATTGATTGGTGTTTGGGATGATCCTGGTTATTATTTATACCTTCCTAATCTCATACAGGAGTCTGATCTATAAGGAGGGAGGAAACACTGTAAAAGAGGTAGTGATTAATTGGTGTTTGGTATGATTCTGGTAATTATTTATACCTTCCTAGTCTTATACAGGAGTCAGTTCTGTAAGGAGGGAGGTACCACTGTGAATGGGGATAGTGATTGATTGGAGTTTGGGATAATACTGCTAATTATTTATACCTTTCTAGTCTTATTCAGGAGTCTGTTCTATAAGGAGGGAGGATACACTGTAAAAAGGGTAGTGATTGATTGGAATTAGGGATGATACTGGCTATTATTTATACCTGCCTAGTCTCATGCAGGAATCTGTTCTGTAAGTAGGGAGGAACCACTGTAAAATGGGGTAGTATTGATTGGAGTTTGGGATTATGCTGGTTATTATTTATACCTTCCTAGTCTTATACAGGAGTCTGTTCTGTAAGGAGGGAGGAACCACTGTAAAATGGGGTAGTGATTGATTGGAATTAGGGATGATACTGGCTATTATTTATACCTGCCTAGTCTTATACAGGAGTCTGTTCTATAAGGAGGGAGGAACGTCTGAAAAAGGGGGTAGTGATGGATTTGTGTTAGGGATGAGACTGGTAATTATTTATACCTTCCTAGACTTATACAGGAATCTGTTATGTAAGGAGGGAGGAGCCACTGTAAAAGGGGGTAGCGATTAATTGGAGTTTGGGATGAGACTGGTGATTATTTTTACCTTCCTAGTCTTATACAGGAGTCTGTTCTATAAGGTGGGAGGAGACTGCGTAAAAGGGCTAGTGATTGATTGGTGTTTGGGATGATCCTGGTTATTATTTATACCTTCCTAATCTCATACAGGAGTCTGATCTATAAGGAGGGAGGAAACACTGTAAAAGAGGTAGTGATTGATTGGTGTTTGGGATTTTCCTGGGTATTATTTTTACCTTCCTAGTCTTATGCAGGAGTCTGTTCTATAAGGAGGGAGGATACACTGTAAATGGGCTAGTGATTGATTGGGGTTTGGGATGCTACTGGTTATTATTTATACCTTTCTAGTCTTATACAGGAGTCTGTTCTATAAGGAGGGAGGAGACCGTGTAAAAGGGCTAGTGATTAATTGGTGTTTGGGATGATCCTGGTTATTATTTGTACCTTCCTAATCTCATACAGGAGTCTGATCTATAAGGAGGGAGGAAACACTGTAAAAGAGGTAATGATTAATTGGTGTTTGGTATGATTCTGGTAATTATTTATACCTTCCTAGTCTTATACAGGAGTCAGTTCTGTAAGGAGGGAGGTACCACTGTGAATGGGGATAGTGATTGATTGGAGTTTGGGATAATTTTGCTAATTATTTATACCTTTCTATTCTTATTCAGGAGTCTGTTCTATAAGGAGGGAGGATACACTGTAAAAAGGGTAGTGATTGATTGGAATTAGGGATGATACTGGCTATTATTTATACCTGCCTATTCTCATGCAGGAATCTGTTCTGTAAGTAGGGAGGAACCACTGTAAAATGGGGTAGTATTGATTGGAGTTTGGGATTATGCTGGTTATTATTTATACCTTCCTAGTCTTATACAGGAGTCTGTTCAGTAAGGAGGGAGGAACCACTGTAAAATGGGGTAGTGATTGATTGGGGTTTGGGAAGATACTGGTAATTATTTATACCTTCCTAGTCTTATACGGGAGTCTGGTGTATAAGGAGGGAGGAGCCACTGTAAAAGGGGGTAGCGATTGATTGGGGTACGGATGATACTGGTAATTGTTTATACCTTTCTTGTCTTAAACAGGAGTCTGTTCTATAAGGAGGGAGGAAACTCAGTAAAAGGTAGTAGTGATTGATTGGAGTTTGGGATGATCCTGGTTATTATTTATACCTTTCTAGTCTTATACAGGAGTCTGTTCTGTAAGGAGGTAGGAACCACTGTAAAATGGGGTAGTATTGATTGGAGTTTGGGATTATGCTGGGTATTATTTTTACCTTCCTAGTCTTATGCAGGAGTCTGTTCTAGAAGGAGGGAGGATACACTGAAAATGGGCTAGTGATTGATCGGAGTTTGGGATGATACTGGTAATTATTTATACCTTTCTAGTCTTATACAGGAGTCTGTTCTATAAGGAGGGAGGAACGTCTGAAAAAGGGGGTAGTGATGGATTTGTGTTAGGGATGAGACTGGTAATTATTTATACCTTCCTAGACTTATACAGGAATCTGTTATGTAAGGAGGGAGGAGCCACTGTAAAAGGGGGTAGCGATTAATTGGAGTTTGGGATGAGACTGGTGATTATTTTTACCTTCCTAGTCTTATACAGGAGTCTGTTCTATAAGGTGGGAGGAGACTGCGTAAAAGGGCTAGTGATTGATTGGTGTTTGGGATGATCCTGGTTATTATTTATACCTTCCTAATCTCATACAGGAGTCTGATCTATAAGGAGGGAGGAAACACTGTAAAAGAGGTAGTGATTGATTGGTGTTTGGGATTTTCCTGGGTATTATTTTTACCTTCCTAGTCTTATGCAGGAGTCTGTTCTATAAGGAGGGAGGATACACTGTAAATGGGCTAGTGATTGATTGGGGTTTGGGATGCTACTGGTTATTATTTATACCTTCCTAGTCTTATACAGGAGTCTGTTCTGTAAGGAGGGAGGAACCACTGTAAAATGGGGTAGTGATTGATTGGGGTTTGGGATGATACTGGTAATTATTTATACCTTCCTAGTCTTATACGGGAGTCTGGTGTATAAGGAGGGAGGAGCCACTGTAAAAGGGGGTAGCGATTGATTGGGGTACGGATGATACTGGTAATTGTTTATACCTTTCTTGTCTTAAACAGGATTCTGTTCCATAAAGTGGCAGGAAACACTGTAAAAGGGCTAGTGATTGATTTGGGTTAGGGATGATACTTGTAATTATTTATGCCTTCCTAGTCTTATACAGGAGTCTGTTCTATAAGGAGGGAGGAACGTTTGTATAAGTGGGTAGTGATTGATTTGGGTTAGGGATGTTTCCGGTAATTATTTATACGTTCCTAGTCTTATACAGTAGTCTGTTCTTTAAGGAGGGAGGATACACTGTACAAGGAGTAGTGATTGATTGGTGTTTGTGATGATACAAGTTATTATTTATACCTTCCTAGTCTTATACAGGAGTCTGTTCTATAAGGAGGGAGGATACACTGTAAAAGGGGTAGTGATTGATTGGAATTAGGGATGATACTGGCTATTATTTATACCTGCCTTGTCTTATAGAGGTGTCTGTTCTATAAGGAGGGAGGAATCACTGTAAAAGGGGGTAGTGTTTGATTTGGGGTAGGGACGATTCTTGTAATTATTTATACCTTCCTAGTCTCATACAGGAGTCTCTCCTGTAAGGAGGGAGGAACCACTATAAAATGGGGTAGTGATTGATTGGAGTTTGGGATTATGCTGGGTATTATTTTTACCTTCCTAGTCTTATGCAGGAGTCTGTTCTGTAAGTAGGGAGGAACCACTGTAAAATGGGGTAGTGATTGATTGGGGTTTGGGATGATACTGGTAATTATTTATACCTTCCTAGTCTTATACGGGAGTCTGGTGTATAAGGAGGGAGGAGCCACTGTAAAAGGGGGTAGCGATTGATTGGGGTACGGATGATACTGGTAATTGTTTATACCTTTCTTGTCTTAAACAGGATTCTGTTCTATAAGGAGGGAGGAAACTCAGTAAAAGGTAGTAGTGATTGATTGGAGTTTGGGATGATCCTGGTTATTATTTATACCTTTCTAGTCTTATAGAGGAGTCCGTTCTATAAGGAGGGAGGAACGTCTGTATAAGGGGGTAGTGATAGATTTGGGTTAAGGTTGATTCTGGTAATTATTTATACCTTCCTAGTCTTATACAGGAGTCTGTTCTATAAGGAGGGAGGATACACTGTAAGAGGGGTAGTGATTGATTGGAGTTAGGGATGATACTGGCTATTATTTATACCTTTCTAGTCTTATACAGGTATCTGTTCTATAAGGAGGGAGGATACACTATGAAAAAGGGCTAGTGATTGATTGGAATTAGGGATGATACTGGCTATTATTTATACCTGCCTAGTCTTATAGAGGTGTCTATTCTATAAGGAGGGAGGATTCACTGTAAAAGGGGGTAGTGATTGATTGGAGTTTGGGATGATACTGCTAATTATTTATACCTTTCTAGTCTTATACAGGAGTCTGTTCTATAAGGAGGGAGGAACATCTGTAAAAGGGGGTAGTGATTGATTTGGGTTAGGGATGATACTCGTAATTATTTATACCTTCCTAGACTTATACAGGAGTCTGTTATGTAAGGAGGGAGGAGCCACTGTAAAAGGGGGTAGCGATTAATTGGAGTTTGGGATGATACTGGTGATTACACAGGTCTACAACCAAAAATTTGATTTGATGATTTTGGCTAATCTCTGTGTTTCTCGGTGTGCTGAGGCCGAGAATGAAGTCCGTTTTTCTCTATCACGTACAGGTTTTTTTCAAATCCATAGAACATAATATACCTGCTAAACACATAAATTTGGTAAGAAGTAGGTTTTTTTTTTTTTTTCCAAACGATTTCTCTTTTTATAAACAGACATCTTTCACTAGGTGGTGTAGGCAATGACTCCCTCAGTAGATGTTGTAGGCCTGAGGGTGTCTAGGCACGACCTGTTCAGACAGGAACGTACTTGTTTGGTCTCAGATGTCACCGTCTGAAGCTAAACGAGATTGAACCTGTTGTATCAGGAACGTGGAGCTAAATTTCTGTTCATTCTCTCAGTTCAGTAGTATCAACTGAAGTGAACACATTCACTGAGGTCTCTTAGTTGTGTCAAAGTGATTAAGAACGTATTTTAAGGTTTGAAAGCGCATTTAGACAAAATGTCTCATCGTCGTTGTGTTACCAGTCCAGACTACTTCTGTTTTATCTGTGGTGAGTACACAGTTAAGAAATACCAACGAAATATAACAGGTTTTGTCAAAAATGTATATTATGGATATTGTGGCTTGAGAATAGGAGATCAAGATAAAGTGTGGGCTCCTCACAAAGTATGCCATAGCTGCGTAGAAAAACTTCGCTTATGGTACAAAGGAGAGTTAAAATCTTTCGGATTTGCTATCCCAATGATGTGGAGGGAGCAAAAAAACCATGTTAATGACTGTTACTTTTGTAATTGTCATGTTCAAGGCTATAATTCCAAAAATCATAAGCTCATTAACTACCCTAATGTGGAATCTGCTAGTCGTCCGGTACCACACGGTCCTGGAGTGACAGTTCCTCAGCCCCCTCGTGACTTGGGCAGTATAGATAGGGAAGCTAATAGAGAAGACTGTATGTCGGAGAGCGATGAAGTACACAGTGAGTTCAAAGCAAGCAGAAGATGAACCTCAGCTTATTTCTCAACAGGAGTTGAACGACTTAGTGAGAGATCTTGGACTTCCAAAAGATGCAGCTCAGTTACTTGGCTCCCGTCTTAAAAACAAAAATTTATTACAGCCAGGCACTTCTTTTTCATGGTATCGTCACCGTGAAGCAGTTTTTGTTCCTTACTTTGCTCTGGATGAGAATCTTATTTATTGCAAAGACATTCTTGGTCTGATGGGTCAATTTGGTATACAATATGACCCGATTCATTGGCGTCTATTCATAGACTCATCAAAGCGAAGTCTAAAGGCTGTTTTGTTGCACAATGGCAATACTTATGCTTCAGTTCCAATTGGCCATTCGGTACATTTAAAAGAAACATACGAAAATTTGTCATTAGTTCTCGAACGAATTCATTATAATGAGCATAACTGGTTGATATGTGGAGACTTGAAAGTACTTACTATGCTCTTAGGTCAGCAATCAGGGTACACCAAGTTCCCTTGTTTTTTATGTTTATGGGATAGCCGAGACAGAAATTCCCATTGGAACAACAAAGACTGGCCATCATGAGGAGCTCTGTCGCCAGGCCAAAAAAATGTAATTAGGAGAAGTTTGGTTCCTTCTGACAAAATCCTGCTACCTCCTCTACACATAAAGCTAGGGCTGATAAAACAATTCGTAAAGTCTCTCAATAAAGAAGGTGAATGTTTTAAGTACTTATGCTCCAAGTTCCCACGATTAAGTCATGCAAAGCTAAAAGAGGGGATCTTTGTAGGCCCAGATATTCGGAAACTTTTCACAGATCCACATTTCACTCAGACCATGAATGAGAAGGAGAAGGAAGCTTGGAATTCTTTTAAAGATGTTGTTGAGAAGTTCCTTGGTAACGTGAAGGATCCCAACTACAGAAGTATCGTGGAACGCATGTTGAAGGCATTTCAATTACAAGGTTGCAACATGAGTTTGAAGGTTCACTTCTTACATTCGCATGTGGACTGTTTTCCGGAAAACTTAGGGGAAGGAAGTGAAGAACAAGGGGAAAGGTTCCATCAGGTCATCCAAGAAATGGAACGTAGGTATCAGGGCAAATGGAACGTAAACATGATGGCTGACTATTGTTGGATGCTGCAGCGTGAATCATCTGAAGAGTCCTACAGCCGGAAACGAACACGGAGAAATTTTCAAGAGAAAAAAATACGTTTTCATAAAAATAATAACTAAATATGCCACTGTTAATTCTGAAGCTGTTATTTCTACACATTTATGTATTTTGTACAGTAAACAACATTGAAATAACTAAAAGATCATGGAAATAAATGAAAACTCTTATTCGCCAATTCTGTTTTCTTTTAATGGTAGTACCTCTGCCCTTACTTGAGATTGAACAATTTCCTTACGTGATAGAGAGGGACTGACCTCATGTTCGGCTTTAGCACGCCAAGGAGCATAGAGATTGACCAAAATCATCAAATCAAATTTCAGAAAGATTATTTTTGTAGACCTGTGTTATTTTTACCTTCCTAGTCTAATACAGGAGTCTGTTCTATAAAGTGGCAGGAAACTCAATAAAAGGGCTAGTGATTGATTGGAGTTCGAGATGATGCTTGTTATTATTTACTCCTTTCTAGTCTTATACAGGACTCTGTTCCATAAAGTGGCAGGAGACACTGTAAAAGGGCTAGTGATTGATTTGGGTTAGGGATGATACTGGTAATTATTTATACCTTCCTAGTCTTATACAGGAGTCTGTTCTGTAAGGAGGGAGGAACCACTGTAAAATGGGGTAGTGATTGATTGGAGTTTGGGATTATGCTGGGTACTATTTTTACCTTCCTAGTCTTATACAGGAGTCTGTTCTATAAGGAGGGAGGAGACTGCGTAAAAGGGCTAGTGATTGATTGGTGTTTGGGATGATCCTGGTTATTATTTATACCTTCCTAATCTCATACAGGAGTCTGATCTATAAGGAGGGAGGAAACACTGTAAAAGAGGTAGTGATTGATTGGTGTTTGGGATTATCCTGGGTATTATTTTTATCTTTCTAGTCCTTTACAGGAGTCCGTTCTATAAGGAGGGAAAAGACACTGTAAAAAAGCCAGTGATTGATTGGTGTTTGGGATTATACTGGCTATTATTTGGACCTTTTTAGTCTTATGCAGGAGTCTGTTCTATAAAGTGGGAGGTGACACTGTAAAAGGGTAGTGGTTGATTGGAGTTTGGGATGATACTGATAATTATTTATACCTTCCTAATCTTATACAGGAGTCTGTTCTGTAAGGAGGGAGGAACCACTGTAAAATTAGGTAGTGATTGATTGGGGTTTGGGATTATGCTGGGTACTATTTTTACCTTCCTAGTCTTATGCAGGAGTCTGTTCTATTTGGAGGGAGGGCACTGTAAAATGGGGTAGTGATTGATTGGGGTTTGTGATGATAGTGGTTATTATTTATGCCTTACTGGTCTTATTCAGGAGTCTGTTCTTTAAGGAGGGAAGAACCATTGTAAAATGGGGTAGTGATTGATTGGGGTTTGGGATGATACTGGTAAATATTTATACCTTCCTAGTCTTATACGGGAGTCTGTTCTATAAAGTGGGAGCAAACGCTGTAAAAGGGCTAGGGATTGATTGGAGTTAGGGATGATACTGGTTATTATTTATACCTTCCTAGTCTTATACAGGAGTCTGTTCTGTAAGGAGGGAGGAACCACTTAAAATGGGGTAGTGATTGATTGGGGTTAGGGATGATACTGGTTGTTATTTATACCTTCCTAGTCTTATACAGGAGTCTGTTCTGTAAGGAGGGAGGAACCACTTAAAATGGGGTAGTGATTGATTGGGGTTTGGGATGATACTGGTAATTATTTATACCTTCCTAGTCTTATACGGGAGTCTGGTGTATAAGGAGGGAGGAGCCACTGTAAAAGGGGGTAGTGATTGATTGGGGTACGGATGATACTGGTAATTGTTTATACCTTTCTTGTCTTAAACAGGAGTCTGTTCTATAAGGAGGGAGGAAACTCAGTAAAAGGTAGTAGTGATTGATTGGAGTTTGGGATGAAACTGGTGATTATTTTTACCTTCCTAGTTTTATACAGGAGTCTGTTCTGTAAGGAGGGAGGAAACACTGTAAAAGAGGTAGTGATTGATTGGTGTTTGGGATTATCCTGGGTATTATTTTTATCTTCCTAGTCTTTTACAAGAGTCCGTTCTATAAGGAGGGAAAAGTCACTGTAAAAGGGCCCGTCATTGATTGGTGTTTGGGAATATACTGGCTATTATTTGGACCTTTTTAGTCTTATACAGGAGTCTGTTCTGTAAGGAGGGAAGAAACACTGTAAAAGGCATCTCAGTCCAAAAGGATATGACAATATCGCAAAGAAAAATAAGGAAGAAATTATTATTTATAAGAAAAAATCTCAAGCAACAAAATAACCAGCAAAAAATATCTATTTGGAACAATTACTTGTTTATAGATAATAATAGATTTCACTGGGACAATGAGCGGGGACTCTGTTTGGGAGGTAATGAAGGAAGAAAAGCTCTTGAGGCTATTTATAAATGTGATTTGGCTGACCTTTTTGATAAAATAAATTTACTCGATCCAAATCCAGGAATTGAAGTGATTGCCTCAACTTCTAGTTCTAATTCAAATCCTAGTAATGAATCCTCAGGCTTACATCAATCCAAAAAAGCATGTACTTGACTAAATTTGAAAAAGGTAAACAGTGGATCTACTTTCTCCAAGGGAAATCAATTATCAATTTTATCATATAATGTATGCGGCTTAAAAAATAAAATTACAACTACTGGTTTTTCGGAATATTTATTAATGCATGATATAATTTATCTTTGTGAAACACATATTACAGAGCAAACTACAAGTATGTTTGATGAGTACTTTAAAGCATACGAAGTTAAATGGATTTCTGCAGTTAAATTAAAGAAGTTTGTGCGAGCCAGTGGTGGAAAATTGCTTGGGTTTAGGAAAAATCTTTCTCATCTGGTTAAATTTGTCAATATAGAAAATGAAGTACTTATAAAATTAATCAAACTAAATCTCTATTTATATCCATTATATTTTAGAACCAAGTCTTGGAATGAGGAATTTAATGTTTTTACAGACCTAATTGAAAAGAATAACCATTTGCAATTCTTAGCCCTTGGAGACTTGAACATACAGATTGCTGATTGTCAAGTTGTGCCAAAACTGTTTATTAGTAAGTTGCATAGGTTCAATAAACTAAGAAAATCTAAAGATAAAAATATCACATCTAATGGAAAAAAGTTTCTGAATTTCTGTCTTGAATTTAATTTTATAATCCTTAATGGGAGATCTCCATCAGATCCAGAGGGAGAAATTACATTTATTGGACAAATGGGCAAATCTGTTAATGATATTTGCTTTGTATCAGGCGATTGCCTTTCTATGATGCATGATTTCAGAGTAGGATCCTTACCATATTCAGATCACCAGCCACTGCATATCACTGTAAATGGAATAAGCAAAGGAGTATTACAAGAAACTGATACCTGCACAAGTTTATTACCAAAACTTACATGGACTAAGAGTGACAATAATTGTTACAAAGAAAAACTTCAAAGTATAACTAGTAATTGTTTGATAACAAAGGAAAACCTGACTGAAGACAGTAGAGAGGAGGTTCTACAGTCCTGCTATCAATTGATAAGGCAAGCTGCCCAAAGAGGTAGGAACTACAAGTCAAGCAGAGAGACTCCTACAACTCAGCCATGGTATGACAATCACTGTCGGGCACTACGTCGACGTTCCTTTAAACTGCTAAATTTATTTCGACGGACAAACTCTGAAATAGTGAAACTAATGTATTTACAGGCAAACAAGGATTTAAAAAATACCTGTTTTCAAAAGAGAAGCTCTTATTATCAGAACATATATGGCGAACTCAAGTTAGTGAAAGATGCTAAGCGGTTTTGGTCATTAGTAAAAACCATAAATCGATCAAACTTTTCCATTAGTAACAATATTACGGTTGATGACTGGATCGAATATTTCAGAGGCTCATTAAATTCGAATGTTAATTCTATCAGTTATGCTATGCCAATGATTACAATCAGTGAGATGGAACAGCTGTTTACACTTGATGAGCTAAAGGATGTTTTGAAAACTGTAAAGGACAATAAAGCGCCAGGAATTGATGGAATTCCATATGAATTTTATAAGTATGCCCCAGACAACTTTCTAAACTGTCTTTTAAAATTTTATAATTATGTTCTAATTAATGAAAGCCTACCTCCGAGCTTTACAAGATCAATTATATTTCCGCTGCACAAGAAAGGAGACCTGAATGAGGTTGAAAATTACAGGGGGATTTCATTTATAGACTGTGTTGCAAAAATCTTCACTGGGATGCTCCTAAAAAGAATTGAGAGTTTTGTTCATAAAAATAAAATTCTGCCGGAAGCTCAAGCTGGCTTTAGTAAAGGTTATTCGACAATAGATAATGTTTTTAATTTAATTAACATAGCTAGGCTTAAAATTTCTAAGAAAAGGGGAAAAGTCTATGTTTTTTTTGTCGACCTCAAATCTGCTTTTGATTCACTAAGTCGTCAGGCCCTCCTATTTAAACTTTCAAAGATTGGATTATCAACGAAAATCATCAACATTATTCAGCAGTTGTATAGTAATACAATGTCAGGTGTGTGGGTGAAGAATAAAATTTCTGAATATTTTGAAATAAAAAATGGAGTTAAACAGGGAGATGTATTGAGTGCCTTGCTGTTTATTTTGTACATACTGGACATGCCTGAGTGTGTCGGAGGAGGGGTAAGAATAGAAAATACCACGATAGGAAGTTTACTGTTTGCTGATGACATTGTGTTCCTTAGTGATAGCAAATCCAAACTCCAAGAGATGATAGACAAACTAGCACAATACTGTAGTATTTGGAACTTGACTGTAAATTTGAAGAAATCTAAAGTTATGATTTTCAGAAATGGTGGGAAAATTGCTAAAGACGATGTATGGCACTACAATGGTGAGCTAATAGAAATAGTCAATGAATACAAGTACTTAGGCATAGTCATAACACCGAACCTGTCACTTCGCAAACACTTTGAAAAGAAAGTACCTGTTGCTATGCGCGGAATTCATACTACTTGGCGTAGTTTTATAATGAAGAAAGAAGTGCCTATCTCCGCAAAAATGCAAGTGTTTGACACTGTGACTAGAGCAGTTCTGTGTTATGGTGCACAGGTGTGGGGCGGGCGAAGCTATGACAAGGTTGAGCAGGTTCAAAGAAGTTTTATAAAGAGACTATTCTGCCTCCCTAGGAATACGCCGAACTACGCTTTGCAGCTGGAAACAGGAAGAGCATCCATGTACATCTACACTCTGCAGCTTCATCTCATGTATGTTCTAAAAGTGTTGAATGCGCCTGAAGAGAGGCTCACTAAGCAGCTTGCAGCTAAAGTGGTTGTGGGTAAGGTAGTTTGGTACAATGACTTGCGTGATGTCTGTATCAAAGCAGGATTCGAACCGCAAACTTTTTTTTCAACCCCACTGGACAAGATACATGCAACCGTCAAATGCATAGTAGGTAGTATTGACTCCCAGGAAAAAGAAAAGTTACAAGACAGGCTAACGAACGCGCAGTTCCACACAACCTACAAAATTTTGAAATTTGAATGTAAGCAGCTGTCTTATATCAACGACACTAACAGCCTTCAAATGATAAGGACCATCATGCGAGCCAGAACAGAAACCCTAAATCTGAATAGGAAGCCTTGGAGTTCTGATCATAGTGCCCTCTGCTCTCTTTGCAATATGAAAGAACCCGAAGATATCATCCATTTCCTAGCTGTGTGCCCAATCCTCTCCGAGATAAGATTAAACATATTCTTCAAAAATAGATTAACCCACACGCAAGCAATAGACTATTTGAACGGCCAGGACTACACAAAACTATACCACTACGTTAAAGAGGCAATTAATTTTAAATTTGATTATCAGGAATAAGGAGGACCAATTTTTGTTTTACTTATTTATTTGTTTTTATATTGGTTACAATCACTCATATTGTTTTTATTTAATTTTCATGTGTATAATATTATGTGGTGTCGCTTAGCTGATGGATTATATCCAAGCTTATGTAAATTTATTGTGAATTTCTCAAGGACTTATTATTTGTACATTTATAAAATAAAATTTACTTTACTACTACTACTACTTACTACTACACTGTAAAAGGGCTAGGGATTGATTGGAGTTGGGGATGATGCTGGTAATTATTTATACCTTCCTAGTCTTATACAGTAGTCAGTTCTATAAGGAGGGAGGAAACACTGTAAAAGGGCCCGTTATTGATTAGTGTTTGGGATGATACTGGTAATTATTTATACCTTCCTAGTCTTATACAGGAGTCTGTTCTATAAGTAGGGAGAAACCACTGTGAAAGGGGGTAGTGATTGATTGGGGTTAGGGATGATACTGGTAATTATTTATACCTTCCTAGTCTTATACAGGAGTCAGTTCTATAAGGAGGGAGGATGCACTGTAAAAGGGCTAGGGATTGATTGAACTTAGGGATGATGCTGGTAATTATTTATACCTTCCTAGTCTTATACAGGTACCTGTTCTATAAGGAGGGAGGATACACTGTAAAAGGGGTAGTGATTGATTGGAGTTAGGGATGATCCTGGTTATTATTTATACCTTCCTAATATCATACAGGAGTCTGTTCTATAAGGAGGGAGGATACACTGTAAAAGGGGTAGTGATTGATTGGTGTTTGGGATGATTCTGGTAATTATTTTTACCTTCCTATTCTTATATAGGAGTCCGTTCTATAAGGAGGGAAAAGACACTGTAAAAGGGCCAGTGATTGATTGGTGTTTGGGATGATCCTGGTTATTATTTATACCTTTTAGCACTTTCCTCCGAAGGAAAGTAGCTATTGAGGTTGGACTCATGACGGAATTTTTGAAAAATTTCTTCAAATCTTTATCGATCCTACCTAGTAGACACCGAAAATGACCCCCGTTAAAATTTATATATATCTATCTATATATATATATATATATATATATATATATATATATATATATATATGCATATATATATATGTGTCTGTTAACACGATAGCGGCCAGAGTTTTTGTTTTTTCGTCACGAAACTTGGTATATAGCATTCAATTAGCAAACGATTGAACGAGTTCGTTAACCACCAAAGTCGGTCCACCGGAAGGGGGGGGGGGGGTTTACCCCGAACCCAAAACACTTATTTGACTATGTCAGCCGTAATATATGTTATATTTCAACGAAACTTGGTATTCGTAGTGTTAATATAGAGAGAAAAGTGAGATATAAAAATGAACTAAATCGGTTCATTAGAAGGGGGGGTTTACTCCGGACCCACAATACCAAATCGCCACTACCAGCCGTGATTTTTTGTATATTTCGACGAAACTCGGTATTCGTAGTGCTAATCCACAGGTAAATATTTGTTGTAAAAATAAACGAAATCGGTTCATTAGGAGGGGGGGTTTACTCCGGACCCACAATACCAATTCGCCACTACCAGCCGTGATTTTTAGTATATTTCGACGAAACTCGGTATTCGTAGTGGTAATCTACAGGTAAATATGTGTTGTAAAAAGAAACTAAATCGGTTCATTAGAAGGGGGGGGGGGTTTACTCCGGACCCAAATTCCTAATATACTCATACCGGTCGTAATTTCTGCTGTATTGTAACGAAACGCTGTATACGTCGTGGGTAACTCATGAGAAAGAAGTGTTGTAAAAATGAGCTGAATCGGTCAATCGGAAAGCGGGGGTTTAATTTGTAATATATTTCAATAGAAAAGCCCGCCAGACGTAGGTTCACAAAGCCGCCGCAAGGAGCGCTTTCTACCACTAGAGTGACTGTATCCTGTTCCTGCGTTAGATCAAAATACGATAATATGAGGTTTTTTGTATTTATTACGTAGTGTAGTAGGTACCATGTGTAAACATAACTCTGGATGCAAATTAATAATTGATCAGTTACTCATTACAAAATGAGAACTATTCACGTTTTTATTTTATTTATGTAGGATATTTTAAGCAAATTGTTCTGGAAAGCAGTCTACACTACCCAAATTCTGAGGAAAGTGCTTAGTTATGCAGCTCCTGCGTGACGGACTTTTTAGTCTTATACAGGAGTCTGTTTTATAAAATGGGAGGTGACACTTTAAAAGGGTAGTGATTGATTGGAGTTGGGGATGATGCTGGCTATTATTTATACCTTATTAGTCTTATACAGGAGTCTGTTCTATAAAGTGGGAGGTGACACTGTAAAAGGGGTAGTGATTGATTGGAATTAGGGATGATACTGGCTATTATTTATACCTTATTAGTCTTATACAGGAGTCTGTTCTATAAAGTGGCAGGAAACACAATAAAAGGGGTAGTGATTGATTGGAGTTTGAGATGATGCTGGTTATTATTTATACCTTCCTAATCTCATACAGGAGTCTGATCTATAAGGAGGGAGGAAACACTGTAAAAGAGGTAGTGATTGATTGGTGTTTGGGATGTTTCTGGTTATTATTTATACCTTCCTAGTCTTATACAGGAGTCAGTTCTGTAAGGAGGGAGGAACCACTGTGAATGGGGGTAGTGATTGATTGGAGTTTGGGATTATGCTGGGTATTATTTTCACCTTCCAAGCCTTATACAGGAGTCCGTTCTATAAGGAGGGAAAAGACACTGTAAAAAGGCCAGTGATTGATTGGTGTTTTGGATGATACTGGCTATTATTTGTACCTTTTCAGTCTTATACAGGAGTCTGTTCTATAAAGTGGGAGTTGACACTGCAAAAGGATAGTGATTGATTGGAGTTGGGGATGATACTGGCTGTTATTTATACCTTTCTAGTCTAATACAGGAGTCTATTCTATAAAGTGGCAGGAAACACAATAAAAAGGCTAGTGATTGATTGAAGTTAGGGAATATACTGGTAATTATATAAACCTTCCTAGTCTCATACAGGAGTCTGTTCTATAAGGAGGGAGGATACACTGTAACTGGGCTAGGGATTGATTGAACTTAGGGATGATGCTGGTAATTATTTATACTTTACTGGTCTTATACGGGAGTCTGTTCTATAAGGAGGGAGGAGACACTGTAAAAGGGGGTAGTGATTGATTGGGGTTAGGGATGATACTGGTAATTATTTATACCTTTCCTGGTCTTATACAGGAGTCTGTTCATTAAGGAGGGAGGAACCACTGTAAAAGAGGGTAGTGATTGATTGGTGTTTGGGATGATGCTGGTAATTATTTATCCCTCCCTAGTCTTTTGCAGGAGTCTTTACTTTAAGGAGGGAGGAACCACTGTAAAAGGGGGTAGTGATTTATTTGGGGTAGGGATGATACTAGTAATTATTTATACCTTTCTAGTCTTATACAGGAGTCTGTTCTTTAAGAGGGAGGAGCCACTGTAAAAGGGCATGGGATTTGATTATAGTTAGAGATGATGCTGGTAATTATTTATACCTTCCTTGTCTTATACAGGAGTCTGTTCTATAAGGAGGGAGGATACACTGTAACAGGGCTAGGGATTGATTGAACTTAGGGATGATGCTGGTAATTATTTATACTTCACTGGTCTTAAACAGGAGTCTGTTCTATAAGGAGGGAGGAACCACTGTAAAAGGGGGTAGTGATTCATTTGGTTTTGGGATGATACTGGTTATTATTTATACCTTCCTAGTCTTATACAGGAGTCTGTTCTGTGAGGAGGGAAGAACCACTGTAAAATGGGGTAGTGATTGATTGGAGTTTGGGATGATGCTGGTTATTATTTATACCTTCCTGGTCTTATTCAGGAGTCTGTTCTTTAAGGAGGGAAGAACCATTGTAAAATGGGGTAGTGATTGATTGGGGTTTGGGATGATACTGGTAAATATTTATACCTTCCTAGTCTTATACGGGAGTCTGTTCTATAAAGTGGGAGCAAACGCTGTAAAAGGGCTAGGGATTGATTGGAGTTAGGGATGATACTGGTTATTATTTATACCTTCCTAGTCTTATACAGGAGTCTGTTCTGTAAGGAGGGAGGAACCACTGTAAAATGGGGTAGTGATTGATTGGGGTTTGGGATGATACTGGTAATTATTTATACCTTCCTAGTCTTATACGGGAGTCTGGTGTATAAGGAGGGAGGAGCCACTGTAAAAGGGGGTAGCGATTGATTGGGGTACGGTTGATACTGGTAATTGTTTATACCTTTCTTGTCTTAAACAGGAGTCTGTTCTATAAGGAGGGAGGAAACTCAGTAAAAGGGGTAGTGATTGATTGGAGTTAGGGATGATACTGTTTATTATTTTGTTGGTTAATTGATCTTAAGGGGAATATATAATTTCTATCCCTTTTTTTTATCTTTTTTTATACACATTTATTTGAAAATAAAATATATTACTAATAACTTTTACAAATTATTTTTTAGTACTCATGTGTAATAATGGGACAACTGAATTGAGCCCTGTTCCTTGTTTATTTCATAATGCCGTATGCGTTTCCTTTTTCAGTAAGTATTCTATTACATATATTATTATGCTAACTATTATGGAATTACTTGTAATTACTATATATTTTCCTGCTATTAGGGATATTACGTGGAAAACCCTTTTCCCTCTACGAATGCAATACTGAAAAATTCTGCAATGTTCTAAACACTAGAGAAAATCAAGAGTGCAGGCCCTGCAAAGAAATGTTCTGCAACAAAAAAGTTCCTTTTCCATCCCGTCTACTACCTAATACTTCCACTAGAATACCTATGAGGTATAGCGTCACATCAAAAATGGCGCCAAGTACACATCTTATATTATTTGTAGTTTCAACGTCATTATTTTTTTAAATAAAGTTTTGTTATGTTGATTGTTGAATACTCTCCTTTTGAATTTCCCTCCCTAATTGTGCAAATAGAGTAAAATGCACGAAGGCTGACATTACCATTTGTTAGGTTTTAGTCCATTGGAGCAGAATGAGAGCAATTGTTTTTCGCCTAATGGAGTGAATCGTAAGCTAGACAAGTGTGGAGATACACAATATTACTCCCTTGAAGAGTTTTGGTTCAGCCAACTTTACAGTTGTAGATCATCCTACTCAAAACACTTTGCCTTCCACTCTTCATGCTTTAACTTGTTTAGAGACCGCTCTTTAAGAATTCTACTCCAAATAATATATATTTCTCATCCTTTATTAATTACAAAAAATATTTTGAGTGGCCAATTACTTATAGGACTTGTCCCATACTTGTTATTAGCCTATTTCTCATAAATTGTGATGGAAATAACTTGCATTTTTAATTTGAATTGTCTTTTTGGTGGATAATTCTTATATTTTTTGTAGTTTTGCTTTATTAAAAAATAATTCCATAAATAATTGAATTATTTAATTTAAGAGTTATTTTTTATTTAACTATAAAACAATATGGAATTAATAGTTTACGTTTTGTTATTGTATGGATTTTTGATAGTTTATTTTTTTATTGATTGTAATTTCAACTCATTTCATGGATTATACTCTTCAAAAGATAAATAAATCATATCATTCTTTAGCAATCCTAAATTTCTATTTCTAGTTTAATTACTCTGCGTGAGATTTTGCTTACATTTGTTATTTATTCATACATTTAAGACATTTCCTACTACACATAATTTTATATATGCGTAAAACGGCCCACAGCCGATTGGTAGTCTAGAATGAATAAACCTCCTGATATCAATCCACCAAAAAATAAAAGAAAAAGAACATATAAATTTTGAAATTTTATAACCCATGAAAGCGAAATAGAAATTAATAATAATAAATTCCTACTACTAAAAAGAATGGCACACTGCACAAGGTGTCACCATTTCTCATAAATAAGGTAATTAATTATGCTGCCGGTGAATGAAAAATATAAAAAAATTAAAGAATGGTACGATTTTAATAGAGACAATGAATAAAAGCCAAACGGAAAAAATACTGAGTCTGAAAAACATAGGAAACGAAATAAGTATTGAAGTGACTCCACATAAAAAAGCCCGACTCGCAGGAACTGCATCATCTTAGCGCGGTTCCTGTTCATATCCCTATTGTCGTTTGAAAAGCTTAGAATAGAAACAGATAATATTTTTCCCATGAAGATGGATGATAAGTAAAGATGGAACGGTGGGGATTCGGCTAAAGAAACCTCAATAAAATTTTTGTTAAAAAGCATCGTCGCTTTGTTTTAGCCTTCGACAGCTAAAATGACAAGAAAAACAGAAATTACTACAGAAACAAAAAAAAAAAACAAAAAAACAAAGTTTATAATTGAGATAAGTAACAGAACTATAAATACAATTAACTTATTATAAAAGAAGAATTTCGTCTTAAATTCTTAGAATGAGTAGAATGAAAATCAATAGAAACATAACAGAAAAAGAAGAAAAAAAAGGCTATTTTACTGAAGTTTATATACGTAAAGGTGCTTATAGTAACATTAATTGATTTTACAAAGAAATAAGAAACTACATACCAATGAAAACTATAGTAGCTAATAGTAAAATTAATTAATTTTACAAAGAAATATGATACAACATACCAATGGAAATGCCGGGAGGCAGAGGAAGACCAAGGTTGACAGTTAAGTAACCATTGTGGATAATATTTTCCTCGGCCTTTGTTCAAAGGGTTTTATGGCTTTACCTGCTCGTGGTCCGCCAGAACCCTAGAATCCTCTTCTACCGATACTTCATTTCAAACGTTTCAAGGAATTGGAAAATATCAAAATTTTTCTTATATGCCTGTGTTCTTTTACTATAGTAATAATTCTACAAATAAAATCAATTGAAAAATAAAATAAAAAAAAAACCAACAGCATGAAGGCAATTGAAAATATTCAAAAGACGTCATCGAATCTCTTTCTCTTGGCAAGCTATATTTCTAACAATGAATTGTTTTTCATATTTTACCTAATCTGTTTTATTGTCAAATACATTACCCAACTATAAGTATTTAAAAAATAACAAGGAATAGAAACAGACAAAAAGAACTGTTCGAATAAGCAAAATCAATTACTTTAATGTTTTAAGCACTTATTTCTCCGATTGACATCGCCTAATCAAAACTTTCATCAGAACCTTTTTTGTAGAGCATTTAGTAGGCTTTCTAATGGCATTCTTTCGTTTACCAAGATTCTCAACCTTTTTCGAGATATTAAGGAAAATATACAAAGTTACCAAAACTTTTTAAGTCTGTTAATAAAATATTTTATTCTAACCCTTCCTTAACTCCAAGCGTAACCAAAATTTCAACATATTAGTTTTAATGAAAGTAGAACATGCAGAAAATGTTTCAACTGAATCCCATGATTCTAAGTACCCAAACCAAAAACGGTATTCAAAAACTATTTTTCCAATTTTCTCAAAAACGGTTAAAGCTATCGCATTGAAAATGGTTTCATTCGTTTTCCTAGCCCAAGAAGCCTATAAAAAGAGTACTTACAAGCTTATGAACTCAAAAACGTAAGCGTTACGATTTTTTCTGCGCGAATTTCGCCCTAAACTCCATCTTCCAGTGGGCGGATTTTGCTGGTTAACGAACTTGACCTTTCATATTGGACGACTGATTTTTGTACCAAATTTCATCAAAATCGGACCATTCGTCTTCGAGCTAGAGAGCGAACAGACAAATATATATATATATATATATATATATATATATATATATATATATATATATATATATATAAATATATACATATATATATATACAAATTTGAAACACCGTTATTTTCGGTCTCTAGGGGTTCTGAAACGCGAAATTTTCTTGTCGGCACTTCCGGATTGTTTCATTGTATCAACCTTATAAGCGGGGTTCCTCCCTATGGGGGAGGGAGGAACCGCGCTAAAACTGAATGAGTCGAAGGGCAGGGCCGCCACATGGGGGGGACTGCCGGGTACAGTTGTCAAAGGGCCGGGCGCTGTGGGGGCCCGGGCCGGGCCTCGCTAATTGGGATAAAATGTATAGGTTATGAGCTTGTAAAAAAAACGGGGTTTAGAAATAGAGAATATATTTGAATATATTTACTTGAATTGGATCTAAATTTGTTTAATGTACATAAACGACAAAATAAGTGCACCCAGAATAGTATACTTCATTAGGAGTCGTAATAAACCTACAAGTACCGAAAGTGACCTTTGCTGCACCGATTGTCGGCTTTTATTCTTTTTTCGCTCAAAACTAAAGATGAAAATAATTTTGAAATGTTCAAAGTCCTATAGCAAAGTGTCTAGAATTTTCAGTTTCGGCACTAAATGTCCCAAGATTTATCGAGGATAAAGAAATAAAGACCTTACAACACAAGAATAAAATACCTTATAATGTCGCTAGGCGTATGTATTTCGAACTAAATCCAGGAATAATGACATAATCTTATGTAGAGGCACTAAATAGAACAAAGGAATGTGTTGAGTTTGGATGTCAGACAGACATTTCATTTAATAATAAAACAGAAACTAAGACACTTAAGGTAAACACTAGCAATAACTGCACAACTACTGTAACCTCCCTAACCCACGTGACTCGTCCCAACCCTGCAGGCACCTCCCACCCCTCTCCCAGCCCTCCCCCTCCAACCACCCCTAGTAGGTAAGATTTAGCGGCTCTGGATCAAGGTCATGTTCAAGGTCACACATGATGTTGCATGACGTTACATGACCTTGATTTAGAGCCGCCAAAAATGTAGAGTCAATATTTATCTTCTACATAATAAAAAAAACTTACCTCTTTCCACCGAGTCTCGATTGCAACTGCCATCCGCGCATCCAGGAACGTTATACCCCCTCCCCATAATAAATAGAAAACTTAATTTTCCCTTCATAGAACCTCCTCCGACCGCGTCTCGATTACAACTGCTATCCTTGGATTCACGTCCGTTATACCCCCTCTCCCATAATAAAAAATTATTTAACATAATTCCCCACCTGCAACCTCCTTCCATCGCATCTTGATTAAAAGTCATCAAATAAACGAAATACAACACAAAAATAGAGGATGGATTCTGAATAAAACAGAGTTTAAGCTTAGAGTGTTTAATATTTATTTATTTAAATTTTAACGTCCATTTATTATTAACTACAAATTTTAGGACGGGTTATCTATAGGTTACCACCCTTTTCTAGCCAGGATAGCGGTGATGTCTTTTCTTTTTTTCGAAAGAAAAGCCAACACCCCTCGTAGGAATCGAACCGACGACCTTTGGCACGGAGTGTTAAGTGCTAACGTCTTAACCCTCACGGCCATCGGGTCTCCCAGTGTTTAATAAATCATTAAAAAATTATATTTAACAAAATAATTTATTAATCTTTACAATTACAATGGTTTTTATTTAAACATTGGTTTGAAGATAATGTCAACATAAATTATATTTTCATTTCGAACTTCTCCATTATACACAAGTTGTAGAGTTCTATCAATATAGTTGTTTAGAAGATGGTGAAATATGTAGTCGTTGAATCTTTCTGGTAGATAAATGGATAATTGATTATCCCGATCACATACTGCTCTCTCCCCAAATTTTGTGGTTACTTTTCGGAAACCAATAATACCATAAGATTTTCCAATTTCCAAGTTCCTTGCCGAGGTAATTTCGGGGACTTTAATTGGGTTAAGTTGAAATACGTGATTCATCTATAAACCCCCAAAAAACATATAATATTATATATTAATAAAGTATTTATATTTTAAAATAAAATAACAAGTCTCACCAAAACTTTCATTACAATGTAATGATAAGGTATTTATTTCATCTGTTATAAATAATGAGTTCGGTCGAAGATCCACAGAAGTGATGTCTTTAATATCCATTATTTCTAGCTTATTTCGAACTTCTTCATTTAACGCATCAATTGATTCATAATTGACTAAGGATCCGTTAGTTATAGAAGAACCAAAGGTTTGTGTTAAATGATGTGTGCAATCTGAGCAAGAGGTGACACATTTGATTTTAAAAAGTTCGTAATTACAAAAGTTACATTTAAAAGAACTTAGCGTACTAATGTTACCCTTATAATAAAAGTTATGCATGAAAAGAGGAAATAAAGCCTCGCCCCTTAATTTATTAGGGAGTAACAATTGTAACACAATCGGGCACCATCATCAGCCATTCGACATTTAAGTTTTAACACTCACGAACTTCGAAAAAAAAAACTTTATTGGTAAACAGAATACAGAATATAGATGTTTATGATAAGGCTATTACAACGGTACTGAGCTGGAGAGGAAAGGAGTGGGGATTATATAGAGCTTTGCTGGAAGAAGACTCCTGGTGCTGACTCGGCGGTGTCTGGTGCTTTAAGTCCTCCCTCCTGAAGATTCCAAGTCCTCTGAGAATTTTATGATGGTAGTTTCCAAGGGCTGTAGTAACTTGAAGACATATTAGGGTTGAAGGTCTGAAGTGGAATTCCTGGTGAAGGTTGTAAGTGTGAAGAAGGCGATGCATGAGGTGACGATGCCAGACACTTTGACTTACAATGGTGTTTAAGCAGTGAAATTAAGTTAAATACTAGAAGATAAATAGTTATGCCATAAAAGAATACATGGGTGATATTAGCATTAACATAATTAATTGTTTTTAAGTCTTCGAAAGTTTGTTTGTCAAGTTTAGGTAGTTCTAGATTAGTAAAACTTATGTTAAGCATTTCAATATTATTAGGTTTATGGTTTAGAAGTAAAATTTCAGAATGTATAGTATAAGTTGTTGGTTTTGGGTGTTCTAACAGTGATTCATTACTACTTAAGCTAATGAGAGCTGAAGAGGGTAGAAATACAGGATTAGAGATATTGGATATGTGTACAATATTAGTCTTATAACTAAGATAAAAATCAATTTCATCAACGTATTTAATAAAAGGAGAAGCGTTGACTGTAGTAGTTGTACAATTAGTAGATTGCCCTAAGAAAAGGTTATATATACAGGTATTATTTACTAAACTAACCTTATCACAAAAATAATTACTAACAATATATTTACATTGTCCAACATACATGTTTGTTTCATTCCTTAAAATTTATATGGAGTTAGTGTTGTTATGACTGTCTTGTCCTGTATTGCAGGGACTTGTAGAAAGTAGAAGGTAGTAAAGACCTCAGATTTTAATGGAAGAGAGATAAAGAGATGTAGAAGACCTCCTTTAGTGAAACATGTTAATTTACTGGTAAGCCATAGGATTTCTTTGTCTAGAGAGGCTAAGGTTACGTTGTTGATGCTTGTGAGATCAAGTTCGGCCATTATGGAAGAGTGAGTAACTCCTAATTTGCAAAATTCGAGGGTATTTTCAATATCAGTGAGTCGTATGTAAAGGTAGTTTATGGTGCTGTAAATTTCGTTAAGGTGTATACGTTTCTCGTCTATGTCAATGTAGTTAATAACTTGTGCTGTTTGTTCGTTATTCTTGTTGAGTATGTTTTTATCATGTTGCATGGCCATAATTAAGTCGTTGTTGGATTGGGCTTGATGTTGGATGTTATGTTCGATATGATATTCGTTCCTTTCCAATTCTTGTAGTATCTTGTCATATCGTTCTTTGTCTGCAGCGTCTAAGTTACCGGTAAGCCAATTTATTGCCGATCCAAGCCCATTGATTATACCGCGCTTGTTCCTAGGTCAGTTGTCGATGTTGGAAAGCATTCTAATTTTATCTTTCGTAAATTGGAGTAAGTGTTGAGTAGTATTATACAGGTCGAAGTCATGAAATTTTGGTAACATCCGTTCGGTATCGAGGAGTTCTTTGTAGAGGTTATTGTAGTCAAAGTAATATGTCATGGTGTAGTAGTTTCGTAACAAATAAGAGTCAGGTAGTTTGACAGATATCACTCCTGGTGAGCTGCTAACGTCAGTCACGTGGTATTGGTGTGTCAATGTTAGCGTCGTGCATAGAGCCATGATCCGCATTAGTGTCGACATCTGTAACAGAAATGATACGGTTTGTTCCAATGAGTTGTGTCAGGTATTGTTTACGTGCCCGTTGTAGGTTATCTGTATGAACAAGAATGTCTTTTTTTCATACGCATTACAGGTTTGTTTTGCATACGCATTACAGGTTTGTATGGGTTTTGACCTTTAGTTCGTGTCTGTACTTTGGCATACGTTGTTTGAGGGATGACGGGGCCTTCTCTGTTAACGTTGAGTTTGTCTGTTCTGTCTTGTTTTTCACTAATTATTTTGTTCCTAATACAGGAGTGTAGTAATTTAATTTTGTTATGGTATTGCTCTACCAATTTTTCTTTAAGTTCTACTTGAATATCTTTAGGGGAATGGTTATTAAGGCCAAAGGTTATCTCATTTGGAGTGAGTTTAAGATGTTGATTTAAACTGTTATTAAACGCTATAGTAGCTGATCGTACTCTTTGTTTTAGTGTGTCCGTAGGAAATTGTTCTTTGACAGTCCTCAATATTTCAATAAGAGTAGAATGAGTCCTATTAAGAAGGCCAAGAGAATTAGGGTGATTAGGGGTTACGTATATTGGTTCGATGCCCTGTGATTCCAAAAGGTTTTGGATGAGACCGTTTTTAAATTCCCGACCATTATCCATTTTCATTCTTTCTGGAGCAGGAAATGTATCCAAGTATTTAATGATGATTTCCGCGATTTTCGTACCGTTCAGTGTGTCAGTGGTTTTAGCAAAGAGTCGTTTGGAAAATGTGTCGACAATCGTAATAATATATTTCCGTTCGAAGTGTAAAGTGTCAATCATTACTTCCTCAAAAGGTTTGTCAGGTGTAGGGGTCAAGCAGTATTTAGTTTTGATGGGTCTACGGTCATATTTTGTTTTTCGGCATGTGTCGCATTTATTTATGTATGTCATGATGTGATCCTTCATCCGAGGGAAGTAATAGTGTCGTTTTAGTTTGGTGTATGTTTCTAGTCCACCTCGATGACAGGTTTTACCTACATGATATTGGTCAATAAGCTCTTTTTGTTCGTCTGTTGTTTCGATGTCTAGACTTTTCTTTTTGTAGCGTTTGATTTTAACTGATGGGTAGGAATCTTGTATAATTTTGGATATAGCGTTAAAAATACCTTCGTAATCGTCACGTACAGTTTCAATGTTAGGTTCACAGTAAAGTCCGTACGTCGTATTAGGTTTCAGGATTTCTAGTAGGGATTCTTCGAGGTCCTGTTTCCATGGATAAGCGGTGGTTAGGCAATACCGAAATTTGTTAAATGGGCGAGCTACATCTACTTGTCTGTCTCCCCGTTGTATAAAGAGTTGATATTTTTCAATATTTACTGGTTTATCCTCGTCGACTATCCAAACTTGTTGGTTTGAGGATTCCTGACTATGAACTGTTGCGAGGTCTGTATCGTGTGTGTCAGCGATATTGTTGGTACGAAGTGCGTTGTCTAAGTCCTCGATGAGAGATTCATAATTAGAAGTCGTCTCGATTTGCAAAGCTTCCTCGAGGGCTCTGTCTAATTCTAAGTCTGGGTCAATCTCGTTAGTCGCAAGGAGTAAAGTGTTGTCGTTTGTTTGTGGAATTCTAGATAAAGCATCGGCTACGTAGTTAGTTTTCCCTTCGATGTGTTTAATGTTAAATTCAAAATCGGCTAGTTGAAAAATCCACTTCATCAGTCTAGTATTTGCGTTTTTCATTGTGAAAATCCAGGTAAGTGGTTTATGGTCCGTGTGTAGCGTGAAGTGTTTGCCATAAAGGTAGGGTTTGAAGTGAGTACATGCCCATACGACTGCAAGTAGTTCTTTTTCAATGGTGGAATATCTTTGTTCAGTCATAGTTAATGTCCGGGATGCAAAGGCGATAGGGTGATCTCTGCCGTCCATTACTTGTGAAAGCACAGCACCCACAGCCGCGTTACTAGCGTCAGTGGTGAGGGTGAATGGGAGACTCCAGTCCGGAAACTGCAGAATTGGCGCGTTTGTCATCAAATCCTTCAGTTGCTGAACAGAGGAAGTGTAGGTACTAGGATCAATGGTCGAGTCGGTACGTAGGGCAGAAGTTAAAGGTTTAGTTATATGGGCGTAATTTTGAATAAACCGTCTGTAGTAACCAGTAAGTCCTAGGAATTGTCTGATTTCTTTGTCATTTTTAGGAATGGGGAAGTTAAGGATTGCTGAAATTTTGTCAGTGTTGGGTCAAAGGCCGGCCGATGATACGATGTGACCTAAAAATGGTAGTTCCGATCTTATAAATTCATTCATATCAAGTTGTATAGTGAGAGAGTGTTGTTCTAGTCGTTTAAAAACCTGTTCTAGATGGAATCATCCCTAACCTCCTAACTTTTGTCGTAAGCTCTTTTCAAACTTTTGTTGTATTTAGTACTATAAGTTACTGATAATTGAGAACATATAAATTTGTATTTTTTACTGTATCTTAAAAAAAAAAGAGCAAGTCGCCGTCGTTGCGAAGCTCGTAAAATAAATAAATAAAAAAATGTTCTAGATGGAGGAAATGTTCTTCTAGGGAGTTAGAATAAATGATTATGTCGTCAACATAGACAAGTGCATTAGGGAGGTTAGCAATCATGGAATTCATAGCACGTTGAAAGGTCGGAGGGGCGTTTGAGAGACCAAACGGGAGACGTAGCCATTCGAAATGATTATGTCGTCAACATAGACAAGTGCGTTGGGGAGGTTAGCTATCATGGAATTCATAGCACGTTGAAAGGTCGGAGGGGCGTTTGAGAGACCAAACGGGAGACGTAGCCATTCGAAATGATTATGTCGTCAACATAGACAAGTGCGTTGGGGAGGTTAGCTATCATGGAATTCATAGCACGTTGAAAGGTCGGAGGGGCGTTTGAGAGACCAAACGGGAGACGTAGCCATTCGAAATGACCGAATTCGGTGGAAAAAGCCGTTTTAGGAATAGATTCCTCGTCCATTTCGATCTGGTGAAAACCAGAAGCCAGATCAATTGTGGAGAATATCTTGGCTCCTTGCAACTTGTTTAGTAAATCTTCAATGTTGGGAAGAGGGAATTTATCTGGAATAGTTTCTTGATTCAATTTGCGGTAATCAACATCCGTTCTGACTTTGCGTTTTCCACTAGCGTCGAGTTTCTTTGGAACAATCCAGATAGGGGAGTTGTAAGGAGAATTGCTTTCCCGTATAATGTTAGAGTTTAATAAATGTTGAATTTCATTTTCTACGTCTTTTTTAAAATGATTGGGATATCTGTAGTTACGCGTATAAATTGGTTTGTCCGTTTTTAGTTTAATTGTATGTTTAAGTAGGTTTGTGGAAGGAAGTGGTCCATGTTCTGCCTTTAGTATTTTTGAGTATTTTGCCAGTAAGGCAGCTAAGCGGTCTGTAACGTCATTATTGAGGTGGTCTCGCCTAATTAATTTTTTTGTTTCAGTAAAATTTTTATGTTGATGTTCTCTGGAATTATCAGTAAGTGCTGTTATTATTTTATTATTTCTTATAATAACTTTGCCGTAGCTTTTTCATAGTTTCGAAGCCTATTAAAAAATCATATTTTTCACTAAATGGAAATATAAAAAATTTAATAAAAAAGGAAGAGTTTAAACCGAAATATGGAGCCAGGTCCAGTTCGATTGACTGCGTACCTTTTTCGCGTCCCGTTGGTGTTTTTACGTAAAAGTCTTCCGAGTTAGTTTGAGTTCCCTCGGGTAAGGAACGTGGTGAGATATAGTTTTTTGTAGACCCTGTGTCCAGTAGCCAGGTTGTATCCTTTTTATCTGTGAAATATGGGAGGTTTTCGGTCAGTGTTAGTGTATATTCGGGGCTGGTGGTTTGTCCCCGAGTTCTAAAAAATGTTGGAATTTGTCTGTAAGTGTAGATATTTGGGTCTCTAGACGTGCGAGTCTGTCATCATCGTCTAAGTGGTTTATCGGTTGTGTGTTTGAGCGAACGGTTCTCATCGATACCGTGTTTTGTGATTCGTGGCGAGGGGGAGTATTTCGAAAAAAATCGTCCTGCTTACGTCTGTCCCAGTCCTGAGTATGTGGTTTGTGTGAATGATTTGGCATTGTATGTTTCGGTCTGTCCCATTGTGGTTGTTTCCATTGATAATCACGGGGCTTGGAATCAGACTGTTGAGGTCCTTCCGCATAACTGTCATATTTATATCGAGGTTGATAGTTAGGAGGGCTATATTTAGGGTCTGAATGATAGGTGTCAAGGTGATGTCTAGGCTTATCAGCATAACTGTCATGCTGGTGTCGGGGATAAGTGTCTTTATTTCGAGAGTCGTCAAGATATGAGTCATATGGTTGTCTAGGATAACTGTCAAATTTCTGTCTTGAATGATCAAAGTAGCCGTCAGGTAGGCGTCGTGATTTATGATCCTGTCTTGGAAACTGTCTCGTGTGCCGTCGTGGTCTATATTGGTATTCCGAATCGGTGTGAACGTTATATAATCTATCCAAAATGTGCGATGCCTCATTCTGGATTGCATTACGGATATCATCCAACGAGTCTAGTTTTAATTGTTTTAAGAAATCGCATAAATTGGGATGTAGGTGGGATGTGATATGATAGTTGATCTCGGTATCTTTGAATTTAATATAGTTTTCCTGATTGATTTCGTTGTCCATTTTGACCCGTGAGAATATGAGGGCACGTATTTTTGCAATACGGTCTATAAAATGTAAGGGATGTTCTCTATAATAAGGTTTGGTGTTAAACAATTGGGTCGATAGCTGTTCAATTGTGCGTGAGTCTTTGAATTTTTGTTGTAAATAGTCTATTAGGTGTGTAACTGTAGTGAATTTATTGGTAAGAAGGCAATGTCGTGCGTTACCAGTGAGCTTGCTTTTTACAAAGGTTAGAAGTCGCGCATGATTTTGGTCTTTAAAGGTATTACTTGCATGACATACAGCATTAAAAACTTCAAGTACAGCATCACTAAAATATATGAGGTCTTCGGGATTACCATCATATGTAGGAATATGGTGGTAATCCTCTTTGGTCATTGAGTAAGCAGTCATGATTGTTGGAATGCCTACGGGGTTGTCAATTGGATCGTCAACGTTAATTTGTCGGTGTTGGGCAAGTCGATCTTGTAAACTATGAATTGACATTGATTATAAGTAGGTGGTATATATATATAAACAAAACAAAAAAAAGTGTTCTTAAAAATAGTGTCAAAGTGCCTGATTTTCTGTACCTCAAGTCCTTTTCCGAAGTCCTCCTGTGGTAGCTTATGATGAGGGTTGAGATCCGCTGGATAAGTATTGATATACTCCTGCTGAAGTGTGAAGTCCCTGGATACTTCAAGGTTGAAGCGGCGGCAGTCTACTTAGTTGGGCTTGTAGCTTCTACTTGAACTTCGCAGTGCGGCCTCACTGTTCGGGCGCGATTTAAGTTTTAACACTCACGAACTTCGAAAAAAAACTTTATTGGTAAACAGAATAGAGAATATAGATGTTTATGATAAGGCTATTACAACGGTACTGAGCTGGAGAGGAAAGGAGTGGGGATTATATAGAGGTTTGCTGGAAGAAGACTCCTGGTGCTGACTCGGCGGTGTCTGGTGCTTTAAGTGACTAATAATGGTGCAAGTTTGAATCGAGCTGCTGTCAATTGATTACAGTGCCTACAACTTTGTTGATATTGGACCTATGAACTCAGTTTGACAATAAACAAATCCCAGGGCAGTGATTAAGTGTTTGTGGTATTAATCTAGAAAACCCATGTTTCTCGCATGGTCAATTGTATGTTGCCTGTTTCAGTATTGGAAAACCATCTGCTCTGTTTGTTTACGCGTAAGGTAATGAAACAAAAAATATCGTGTACCATTAAGTACTACAATAAAAATTATACTTAATTTAGAATAAGTAAAAATAAAATGAAATATAATAAGTAGGTATCATAATAAGAAATATGATATTGTAATTTTCATTGTGATTTTTAGTGACTATTAAAAGAATTTTAAGTGTTTAATAATTTTTATTTCTTGACAAAATGTAATTGGTGACTTATTAAGTTTCGTTTTTCTTTTTTTTATCTTACTAGCTGACCCGGTGTCCCAAATAGCAGAATAAGTATTAAAAGAAAAGAAAAATTAAATAATCGACTGTTAGGCGGTACGAAGTTCGCCGGGTCAGCTAGTTTTAAATATAAAATGTGTAGGTCTAAATAGAATGAAAATAGAATTTAATCAGGCCAAAATTGCCAATCATTTTAAAACTATGCGTTTTCTATCTGATCACAATTTATTCGCCTATATTCCTTCCTTCCTTACTCAAAAAACTGGAATAATTAAAGGAGTCGATACTGGCTTAACTGATTCCAACATTCAACACGGAATAAAATCCGAAGTGCCAGTAATGTCTGTGAGGCAGATGATAAAGAAAGACCGTGATGACCCTGCTAAAGTCTTGTCTCTCCAGACTTATGTTGTAAACTTCGACTCCCCGACACTACCGCAGTATGTCTACATATACGGCGCCCGTTGTGAGGTCCGCCCTTACATCCCGAACCCGACACAATGTAGGAAGTGTTTCCGTTTCAACCAAGCCACACCCCAGTGTAGGGCTACCTTGCAGACCTGTGAGCGATGCGGAGGGAAACACCCGGGCAACCCATGTACAGCTGAGATACCTACATGTCTCCATTGTAAGAAGGACCATCCAGCTACGAGTAGGGACTGCGAGAAATACAAGGAGATTTATAATAAAAAACAAAAACAAGCAATCTCTCCCAGTTCTTATGCCAATGCTGCCAAAACATATTTTCCTTCTAAATACTTAAATTTCCCATCTTTATCTGAAAACACACCTAAAACAAGCTACAGGTACACCAAAACTAAATATGTCCCTACCAACTCTTCTAGACTCCCAGAAAAACACCTTAAAGATATCTCTCAAGAGGACAATCAACTTTCTCTTCCACTTCAACCTATCACAATGAATCCCTATTCTCCATCCTCTCAAGGAAATATTTACATTGCTAAAATTTTTGAAATCATTAACAATCTATCTAGTCAGAGTGAAGAATTTATCGCTAATTTCTTCAAGATTTTTACAGATTCATTAAATAAAAATAAATTGGCTATAGAATAAAATATGAAAGAAGGAAACGCATTAGACAATTTATAAACCCCTCCAAATGATTCACCATTTAAACCTCCAAAATTTCAATATTTTACAACAGAATGTGGAAAGTGCCAATAATAAGTTTTCTGAAATTATCGACATGCTAGGCTTATTAAAAATTAATGTAGCTGCAATTCAAGATACATGGTTTAAACCTCAAAACAGTATATTTCCTCACAGTATTTCATTTTGAAAGAAAATAGAGACGATGGATATGGGGGAGTTGCTCTCTTAATTCATAAAAGATTTAAGTGGGAGAGAATGATTCTTCCGAAGATTGGCAACACTGGACTTGTTGGTGCAACCATTACTAACACCGTTCCTAAGCTGTCAGTCATCAATGCCTACCTGCCACCTAACAAGCCAGTGACGAAGAGTGACCTCAAGAGACTCGTGGACCTCGCGGATCAGTCCAGCATCAGCACCACCCTCTGCGGTGATTTCAATGCTCATCATAGCTCATGGGGCAGTGACAAGACCTGCAGTCGAGGCCATCATCTCAAGCAGCCAACTCATCTTGATGAACAACGGAAGCCCGACCAGACTGCCCAGGCCTCCAGCGATACCGATTTCTAGATCCGCCATAGACCTGTCACTCTGCACTCCAGATTTGGGCCTCTCACTGACATGGTCTACCAGCGCTGACTACATCGGCAGCGATCACCTACCTATCATCATGTCTCTCACTCTTCAATCACGGGAGTCCGTCTTTAGCCAGGGAAGAAGAAATTTCAAACGTATCAATGAGGACAAATATGTACAGGAATTTGCCAGTTTCAATCTAGACCAGGAACCTGTCGATGTTGAAACTGTAGCCGCAATCATTAATGAAGTTGCAGAAAAATCAATACCCCGTATCAAGCCAATAGGGAAACGATCGTTCCAGCCTAAGACTTGGTGGAATGACGCTATAGGGTCACTCGTTTCAGCCAAAAACAAAAAAATAAAAGATTTTCTAAACAATCCTACTCCAGTAAATTTTTTAGCAGTACAGAAAATCACAACTAAACTCAAGAACACTATTAAGAAAGCGAAGAGAGAAGCGTGAGAATCATTTATGGAAGATGGAAATACCAACAATATTTGGCATAAAATCAACATTATAAAAGGAAAATTCAACCCCAAAATTAATTTAATAAGACCGAATAAAGCTAATGCATCAAAGTTTTTAGATCAAAATTTAGTCTCTAGATCAAACATCCCAACCAATAGATTTTGGAAACTCGGGAGGAATTCTGGAATGTGAAATCGACGCCGCCCTACAATTTAAGGGTCATTCCGCACCAGGGCTCGACGAAATCACCTTCAAGATGATCCAAGCTCTTACCTGAAAATATTAAAATCATTCTCACAAAATCCTTCAATAACCTCAAGATCACAGGTTCAGTGCCTAATTCTTGGAGGAAAATAGAGATATGCCCAGAAATAAAACAAAATAAACCTGACCACCTCTTGTCCTCATACTGACCCATTGCTCTTATCTCCACTTTGGCTAAAACGTTTATCACCGTGCTGAAGAACCGACTAGAATGGTTCAGAGAAGAAAATTCACTCCTGCATCAAAACTGCATCGGCTTTAGGAAAGGGAGATCCACGATAGACGCCCTCCAGATTATAAAGTTTGAAGTCATCGACGCCTTCGCTCAGAAGAAAGCCATACTGGGGTGTGTGTTAGATGCCGAGAATGCTTACAACATGGTCAGAGTGGACATCTTAACAAAGAAACTAGTAACGATGAGAGTTCCGTCAGACATCACCCGCTGGATCTACAACTACCTCAGCAAACGGACCTACATTGTGAAGACGGACGAAGGACTTGTAGAGATGGAATCGGATAGAGGACTACCACAGGGAGACCCAATTTCTCCTTTGCTCTTCAATATATTTACAGCTGGTCTACACAAGCTAAACAGTAGTAATATCACTATTCTGCAATACGCAGACGATTTTATGGTACTAATCTTGGAAAACTCTTTAGAAATTTGTTTAAACACATTAGGAGTCACTCTAAACAGCATCTATGTAAAACTCAAGAGTTCAGGCCTTACTTTCAACAACGAAAAAATTAAACACATGCCATTTACGAGGAAAAAATAGACCTCACTAAATTTAATTTCTGTTTCCGTAACAAAAAAATTAAACTAACAAATAGTATAAAATTTCTCGGCATGTTCCTGGATTCCAAACTAAATTTCAAGCTCCATTCTAATGAAGCAATCAACAAGACTACAAGGTTCCTGAACTCTTTGAAAATCTTCGCAGGAGTTAAATGTGGTTAACATCCGAACATCCTTTTAACACTTTACAAGTTCATCGTCCGACCTCACTTCGACTACGGTTGCCAGATCTACGGAGGAGGTGCAGTGCCGTCTACACTGCCTCGACCCAGTCCAGTCTGAAGCGTTAAGGACCTGCATGGGAAGCCTTAAATCAACACCCGTCCACAGCCTACAAGTAGCAGCCGGGAAGATGCCCCTGAGTCTGAGAAGGAAGTGACTAGCCCTAAAGTATACCCTCCGGGTCTGGTTGGACTCCACTCATCCTGTTAGACCTTACATAGATAAGGCTTTTAGTTCACCTAATTTTGTAAGCAAAATTCTAATTCTCGACCAACTTAAATCTACTAAAAATATTTTATCATCTTTAAATAAAGCCAAATTGTATATATCGTCTAAGCCAAAATCCCAGTCACAGATTAATTCAAATCCAGAAATTTACTTCAATCACTCAAAAATTGCTAAAAATAAAAATGATCCAACAATTAAATCACAGATTGAACACTATATTAACCAGACCTATGAAAAGCATGAAAAAATCTTCACGGACGCATCAAAAACAAACCAAGGTGTTGGAATAGGAATCTTTGTTAGCGGTGGCAAGATAAAATTCACTAAAAGACTCTCAAATCATTTTTGTATTAACAATGCTGAGTTGTGGGCTGTGCTTGAAGCACTGGAATAGTTCATTGAATCACCCAATAGAGACAAGCCACTCGTCATCCTCACAGATTCTAAATCCAGCTGTTTAAAACTCCAACATTACCTCTCCCAGAAGAGATCCAACCACATTGCAGACTCCATAGCAGCCATCATTCACCGACATTCAGCTCAGGTTACTGTACAATGGGTCCCGGGTCACATAGGAATAAGAGGCAACGAAATCGCCGACGCCTTGGCTAAAGCATTCACCTCCTGCATGGAAGAAATGTCATCTCCGCCGCTATCTGACTTTATAAGGTTGGTCAGAATGAATATCGTTGAAGAATGGCTGTTATACACCGAGACGTCAGCTACCAAAGGAAGACATCACTTCAGCATCCAACCCATCGTATCCTTGTCCCCATGGTTTGCACCTTACAAACAGTCGCTTTCCCACCGCCGGGATATCGTCACCCTGACCAGGCTACGGATCGGCCACGCCAGGACTCAGGCCTACCTGCACAGGATGAAGCTTGCCGACAGCCCGCTCTGTAAGACCTGTAATGAAGTAGAAGACATCGCCCATATTTTCAACACTTGCAGAAGATACTCCTCAGCCAGGCAGACAACGCTTCAAGATACAGACTATCGGTACTACTTGGCAGGAAACATAGATAGACTGTTCACTTTGTTATATTTTAATAAGAAGAATAACCTAGTATTGTAAATTGTATTTAATTGTTCATACATTTAGCTACTCATAATGGTTATGAGTTTGTAACTTGAAACCAATAAGCGATTTAAAAAAAGAAATGGAAAGAATTCGAACGCTTGCTAAATTCTCTACAAAAAAGGGTCTGAAGCAATATTCGATGGGGCAACGTCAATCACAGATATAAGCGCTTAAAACTTAAGAAGTCTTTGTTTTGTTCTTTTGAACCGGTTTTTGTCTTTGTTTAACTCACTTTTTAATTGGTTGTTTTTGTCCTAAATTGCCATTATCAGTAGAATTAGTATTTTAGTAAAATAAGCCAAGAAACTGTGAAAGGTATTGGTAATAATTGAGAGGAGATCGTTGACCGTTGATGATGCAAAGTAGGGACTGTCGGGGTTGTAGCAGTGACCGAACCCCGACAATCCCTACCTTGTATTGGTAATAAGTTTGGAGTGGCTGTGGAAATCATGATGGCTGTGGCAAATCATGATGGCGTATACATAGGTTTGTTTTGAATTCTCCTATCTATATAACCCTCCTCCTGATACAACTGAAGTTATCATTATTTCTTATTTTATAGAAAGATTTAACCAACGAGAGAATGAACTTTTACTTGCCATGGCGCACATATTTACAGTTGATTATAACAGTAAAATGAATTTGCTAGGAAAACAAGGAACTTAAAATGACAATGAACTTTTGTTTCTTGAAATAGGGCCTTGACTTATTCAACCTTCCTCAAGAATGAGGATTAAGAATTATCCACTTCTGTGTAAGTTGGCTACTGTCAGTTTCCCGTGATTTGTGATGCCTAATCTATTCCATTTCTTCGAGATGCACGGAACCGCGCTAAGATGACGCAATTCCTGCGAGCCGAACTTTTTTTTAGCATAAATATGCTTGAGCGATGACTAAACTGGAAAAAAACGTTACAAAAAAGTGTCTGCTGGCGTTTGCGCGTGCGCAGTGGCCATGTAGGAAACAGAAGACTGTATGTCATATAGTAAAATACATGGGTTTGTCGGGTGGACCAAAGCGTCACAAAAAGTTGTCCGCTGCCGTACGTGCATGCGCGATGGCAATGTATGATAATTTTTGATAAGTATTTATATAAAAATTAAATGTATTACTAATAATTATTAGTAATACATTTAAATTATAATTTTTACAAATTATGTTATAGTACTCATGTGTAATAATGGGACAACTGAATTGAGCCCGGTTCCTTGTTTATATCATGGTGCCATATGCGTTAGCTTTTTCAGTAAGTATTCTATCGCATATGCAAGGGCTATCCAGAAAGTCGGTTACGTTTTGGTCTCTAGCCGCAAGCGGCTGGGATATTACGGCCATCTTGGTGTCAAAGCGTTCGTCTTCTTATTGGCTATCCAGCCGTGCTAGTGAGAGGTTATCATAGCTGCTCATTCCCGTAAAATACTAATTTTAAATGTGTGTCGCCATTGAAAATCCCGCGATCTGTGAAGTGCGGTCGGTGATACGGTTTTGTTGGCTAAGAACAGTAAACCAATTGCGAGTTATCAACAAATCGGTGAAGTTTATGGGAACGATTTGATCATTAAAGGTTGAGAGCGTCAATGGTGCATTAGGTTTTAAAATTGCAGAACTAATGTGCACGATAAAGAACGATGTGGACGGCCAAGTATTGTGGTCGAAGAAATTGTCGCTAAAGTCGATGAGGAAATTAAAGAAGGCCGTCGGAAAATTTAAGAAGATCATTTTAAAACAAGCGCAGAGGAATGTAGAGCTCAAAAAGTTTGCTCCTGCCGGACAACGCCCGACCACTCACAGCCAATCCAACTCGACTAGTCCTGGATGTTTCCAAGTGGGAGGTGTTTTCACATGAACCTTACAGTCCCGATCTTGCTCCTAGCGATTATAACCTGTATCCTTCAATGAAGAAATGGCAGCGTTTTGATGACGACACGGGGCGTGAGAACCTGGCGGCAGAATTCAATGACACTGTAATTTCAAACAGGTTCACCACAATGAGAAGTGTCTTAATTTACATGGCGACTATGTAGAAAAATATTCTTTTAGTCCCACTTTCAAATGTATATAATAAAAAAAAAATTCTTGTGCTTCATATTTTTTATACCAAAACGTAACCGACTTTCCGGATAGCCCTCGTATTATTATGCTAACTATTATGGAATTACTTGTAATTAATATGTCTATTCCTGCTATTAGGGATATTACATGAAAAACCCTTTTCCCGCTACGAATGCAATAGTGAAAAATTCTGCAAAAAGCAAAACACTAGAGGAGGTCAAGAATGTAGGCCCTGCAAAGAAATGTTCTGCAACAAGAAAGTCCCTTTTCCATCCCGTCTACTGCCTAATACTACTACTAGAAGGCCTATGAGGTATAGCGTCACATCCAAAATGGTACCAAGCACTCATCTTATAATATTTGTAGTTTCATCTTCATTGTTCTTTTAAATAAAGTTTTGTTAAGTTGAATGTTTAATATTCTCCTTTTGAATTTTATGTAATCGTGCAAATAAAGCAAAATGCACGGAGGCAGACATCACCTTTTAGCACTTTCCTCCGAAGGAAAGTAGCTATTGACACTAAATTTAATTTCTGTTTCCGTAACAAAAAAATTAAACTAACAAATAGTATAAAATTTCTCGGCATGTTCCTGGATTCCAAACTAAATTTCAAGCTCCATTCTAATGAAGCAATCAACAAGACTACAAGGTTCCTGAACTCTTTGAAAATCTTCGCAGGAGTTAAATGTGGTTAACATCCGAACATCCTTTTAACACTTTACAAGTTCATCGTCCGACCTCACTTCGACTACGGTTGCCAGATCTACGGAGGAGGTGCAGTGCCGTCTACACTGCCTCGACCCAGTCCAGTCTGAAGCGTTAAGGACCTGCATGGGAAGCCTTAAATCAACACCCGTCCACAGCCTACAAGTAGCAGCCGGGAAGATGCCCCTGAGTCTGAGAAGGAAGTGACTAGCCCTAAAGTATACCCTCCGGGTCTGGTTGGACTCCACTCATCCTGTTAGACCTTACATAGATAAGGCTTTTAGTTCACCTAATTTTGTTAGCAAAATTCTAATTCTCGACCAACTTAAATCTACTAAAAATATTTTATCATCTTTAAATAAAGCCAAATTGTATATATCGTCTAAGCCAAAATCCCAGTCACAGATTAATTCAAATCCAGAAATTTACTTCAATCACTCAAAAATTGCTAAAAATAAAAATGATCCAACAATTAAATCACAGATTGAACACTATATTAACCAGACCTATGAAAAGCATGAAAAAATCTTCACGGACGCATCAAAAACAAACCAAGGTGTTGGAATAGGAATCTTTGTTAGCGGTGGCAAGATAAAATTCACTAAAAGACTCTCAAATCATTTTTGTATTAACAATGCTGAGTTGTGGGCTGTGCTTGAAGCACTGGAATAGTTCATTGAATCACCCAATAGAGACAAGCCACTCGTCATCCTCACAGATTCTAAATCCAGCTGTTTAAAACTCCAACATTACCTCTCCCAGAAGAGATCCAACCACATTGCAGACTCCATAGCAGCCATCATTCACCGACATTCAGCTCAGGTTACTGTAC
This sequence comes from Gonocerus acuteangulatus, assembly GCA_946811695.1. NCBI lineage: Eukaryota > Metazoa > Arthropoda > Insecta > Hemiptera > Coreidae > Gonocerus > Gonocerus acuteangulatus. Next base: position 86,134,006 of record OX328127.1, read on the forward strand.
AATGGGTCCCGGGTCACATAGGAATAAGAGGCAACGAAATCGCCGACGCCTTGGCTAAAGCATTCACCTCCTGCATGGAAGAAATGTCATCTCCGCCGCTATCTGACTTTATAAGGTTGGTCAGAATGAATATCGTTGAAGAATGGCTGTTATACACCGAGACGTCAGCTACCAAAGGAAGACATCACTTCAGCATCCAACCCATCGTATCCTTGTCCCCATGGTTTGCACCTTACAAACAGTCGCTTTCCCACCGCCGGGATATCGTCACCCTGACCAGGCTACGGATCGGCCACGCCAGGACTCAGGCCTACCTGCACAGGATGAAGCTTGCCGACAGCCCGCTCTGTAAGACCTGTAATGAAGTAGAAGACATCGCCCATATTTTCAACACTTGCAGAAGATACTCCTCAGCCAGGCAGACAACGCTTCAAGATACAGACTATCGGTACTACTTGGCAGGAAACATAGATAGACTGTTCACTTTGTTATATTTTAATAAGAAGAATAACCTAGTATTGTAAATTGTATTTAATTGTTCATACATTTAGCTACTCATAATGGTTATGAGTTTGTAACTTGAAACCAATAAGCGATTTAAAAAAAGAAATGGAAAGAATTCGAACGCTTGCTAAATTCTCTACAAAAAAGGGTCTGAAGCAATATTCGATGGGGCAACGTCAATCACAGATATAAGCGCTTAAAACTTAAGAAGTCTTTGTTTTGTTCTTTTGAACCGGTTTTTGTCTTTGTTTAACTCACTTTTTAATTGGTTGTTTTTGTCCTAAATTGCCATTATCAGTAGAATTAGTATTTTAGTAAAATAAGCCAAGAAACTGTGAAAGGTATTGGTAATAATTGAGAGGAGATCGTTGACCGTTGATGATGCAAAGTAGGGACTGTCGGGGTTGTAGCAGTGACCGAACCCCGACAATCCCTACCTTGTATTGGTAATAAGTTTGGAGTGGCTGTGGAAATCATGATGGCTGTGGCAAATCATGATGGCGTATACATAGGTTTGTTTTGAATTCTCCTATCTATATAACCCTCCTCCTGATACAACTGAAGTTATCATTATTTCTTATTTTATAGAAAGATTTAACCAACGAGAGAATGAACTTTTACTTGCCATGGCGCACATATTTACAGTTGATTATAACAGTAAAATGAATTTGCTAGGAAAACAAGGAACTTAAAATGACAATGAACTTTTGTTTCTTGAAATAGGGCCTTGACTTATTCAACCTTCCTCAAGAATGAGGATTAAGAATTATCCACTTCTGTGTAAGTTGGCTACTGTCAGTTTCCCGTGATTTGTGATGCCTAATCTATTCCATTTCTTCGAGATGCACGGAACCGCGCTAAGATGACGCAATTCCTGCGAGCCGAACTTTTTTTTAGCATAAATATGCTTGAGCGATGACTAAACTGGAAAAAAACGTTACAAAAAAGTGTCTGCTGGCGTTTGCGCGTGCGCAGTGGCCATGTAGGAAACAGAAGACTGTATGTCATATAGTAAAATACATGGGTTTGTCGGGTGGACCAAAGCGTCACAAAAAGTTGTCCGCTGCCGTACGTGCATGCGCGATGGCAATGTATGATAATTTTTGATAAGTATTTATATAAAAATTAAATGTATTACTAATAATTATTAGTAATACATTTAAATTATAATTTTTACAAATTATGTTATAGTACTCATGTGTAATAATGGGACAACTGAATTGAGCCCGGTTCCTTGTTTATATCATGGTGCCATATGCGTTAGCTTTTTCAGTAAGTATTCTATCGCATATGCAAGGGCTATCCAGAAAGTCGGTTACGTTTTGGTCTCTAGCCGCAAGCGGCTGGGATATTACGGCCATCTTGGTGTCAAAGCGTTCGTCTTCTTATTGGCTATCCAGCCGTGCTAGTGAGAGGTTATCATAGCTGCTCATTCCCGTAAAATACTAATTTTAAATGTGTGTCGCCATTGAAAATCCCGCGATCTGTGAAGTGCGGTCGGTGATACGGTTTTGTTGGCTAAGAACAGTAAACCAATTGCGAGTTATCAACAAATCGGTGAAGTTTATGGGAACGATTTGATCATTAAAGGTTGAGAGCGTCAATGGTGCATTAGGTTTTAAAATTGCAGAACTAATGTGCACGATAAAGAACGATGTGGACGGCCAAGTATTGTGGTCGAAGAAATTGTCGCTAAAGTCGATGAGGAAATTAAAGAAGGCCGTCGGAAAATTTAAGAAGATCATTTTAAAACAAGCGCAGAGGAATGTAGAGCTCAAAAAGTTTGCTCCTGCCGGACAACGCCCGACCACTCACAGCCAATCCAACTCGACTAGTCCTGGATGTTTCCAAGTGGGAGGTGTTTTCACATGAACCTTACAGTCCCGATCTTGCTCCTAGCGATTATAACCTGTATCCTTCAATGAAGAAATGGCAGCGTTTTGATGACGACACGGGGCGTGAGAACCTGGCGGCAGAATTCAATGACACTGTAATTTCAAACAGGTTCACCACAATGAGAAGTGTCTTAATTTACATGGCGACTATGTAGAAAAATATTCTTTTAGTCCCACTTTCAAATGTATATAATAAAAAAAAAATTCTTGTGCTTCATATTTTTTATACCAAAACGTAACCGACTTTCCGGATAGCCCTCGTATTATTATGCTAACTATTATGGAATTACTTGTAATTAATATGTCTATTCCTGCTATTAGGGATATTACATGAAAAACCCTTTTCCCGCTACGAATGCAATAGTGAAAAATTCTGCAAAAAGCAAAACACTAGAGGAGGTCAAGAATGTAGGCCCTGCAAAGAAATGTTCTGCAACAAGAAAGTCCCTTTTCCATCCCGTCTACTGCCTAATACTACTACTAGAAGGCCTATGAGGTATAGCGTCACATCCAAAATGGTACCAAGCACTCATCTTATAATATTTGTAGTTTCATCTTCATTGTTCTTTTAAATAAAGTTTTGTTAAGTTGAATGTTTAATATTCTCCTTTTGAATTTTATGTAATCGTGCAAATAAAGCAAAATGCACGGAGGCAGACATCACCTTTTAGCACTTTCCTCCGAAGGAAAGTAGCTATTGACACTAAATTTAATTTCTGTTTCCGTAACAAAAAAATTAAACTAACAAATAGTATAAAATTTCTCGGCATGTTCCTGGATTCCAAACTAAATTTCAAGCTCCATTCTAATGAAGCAATCAACAAGACTACAAGGTTCCTGAACTCTTTGAAAATCTTCGCAGGAGTTAAATGTGGTTAACATCCGAACATCCTTTTAACACTTTACAAGTTCATCGTCCGACCTCACTTCGACTACGGTTGCCAGATCTACGGAGGAGGTGCAGTGCCGTCTACACTGCCTCGACCCAGTCCAGTCTGAAGCGTTAAGGACCTGCATGGGAAGCCTTAAATCAACACCCGTCCACAGCCTACAAGTAGCAGCCGGGAAGATGCCCCTGAGTCTGAGAAGGAAGTGACTAGCCCTAAAGTATACCCTCCGGGTCTGGTTGGACTCCACTCATCCTGTTAGACCTTACATAGATAAGGCTTTTAGTTCACCTAATTTTGTAAGCAAAATTCTAATTCTCGACCAACTTAAATCTACTAAAAATATTTTATCATCTTTAAATAAAGCCAAATTGTATATATCGTCTAAGCCAAAATCCCAGTCACAGATTAATTCAAATCCAGAAATTTACTTCAATCACTCAAAAATTGCTAAAAATAAAAATGATCCAACAATTAAATCACAGATTGAACACTATATTAACCAGACCTATGAAAAGCATGAAAAAATCTTCACGGACGCATCAAAAACAAACCAAGGTGTTGGAATAGGAATCTTTGTTAGCGGTGGCAAGATAAAATTCACTAAAAGACTCTCAAATCATTTTTGTATTAACAATGCTGAGTTGTGGGCTGTGCTTGAAGCACTGGAATAGTTCATTGAATCACCCAATAGAGACAAGCCACTCGTCATCCTCACAGATTCTAAATCCAGCTGTTTAAAACTCCAACATTACCTCTCCCAGAAGAGATCCAACCACATTGCAGACTCCATAGCAGCCATCATTCACCGACATTCAGCTCAGGTTACTGTACAATGGGTCCCGGGTCACATAGGAATAAGAGGCAACGAAATCGCCGACGCCTTGGCTAAAGCATTCACCTCCTGCATGGAAGAAATGTCATCTCCGCCGCTATCTGACTTTATAAGGTTGGTCAGAATGAATATCGTTGAAGAATGGCTGTTATACACCGAGACGTCAGCTACCAAAGGAAGACATCACTTCAGCATCCAACCCATCGTATCCTTGTCCCCATGGTTTGCACCTTACCAACAGTCGCTTTCCCACCGCCGGGATATCGTCACCCTGACCAGGCTACGGATCGGCCACGCCAGGACTCAGGCCTACCTGCACAGGATGAAGCTTGCCGACAGCCCGCTCTGTAAGACCTGTAATGAAGTAGAAGACATCGCCCATATTTTCAACACTTGCAGAAGATACTCCTCAGCCAGGCAGACAACGCTTCAAGATACAGACTATCGGTACTACTTGGCAGGAAACATAGATAGACTGTTCACTTTGTTATATTTTAATAAGAAGAATAACCTAGTATTGTAAATTGTATTTAATTGTTCATACATTTAGCTACTCATAATGGTTATGAGTTTGTAACTTGAAACCAATAAGCGATTTAAAAAAAGAAATGGAAAGAATTCGAACGCTTGCTAAATTCTCTACAAAAAAGGGTCTGAAGCAATATTCGATGGGGCAACGTCAATCACAGATATAAGCGCTTAAAACTTAAGAAGTCTTTGTTTTGTTCTTTTGAACCGGTTTTTGTCTTTGTTTAACTCACTTTTTAATTGGTTGTTTTTGTCCTAAATTGCCATTATCAGTAGAATTAGTATTTTAGTAAAATAAGCCAAGAAACTGTGAAAGGTATTGGTAATAATTGAGAGGAGATCGTTGACCGTTGATGATGCAAAGTAGGGACTGTCGGGGTTGTAGCAGTGACCGAACCCCGACAATCCCTACCTTGTATTGGTAATAAGTTTGGAGTGGCTGTGGAAATCATGATGGCTGTGGCAAATCATGATGGCGTATACATAGGTTTGTTTTGAATTCTCCTATCTATATAACCCTCCTCCTGATACAACTGAAGTTATCATTATTTCTTATTTTATAGAAAGATTTAACCAACGAGAGAATGAACTTTTACTTGCCATGGCGCACATATTTACAGTTGATTATAACAGTAAAATGAATTTGCTAGGAAAACAAGGAACTTAAAATGACAATGAACTTTTGTTTCTTGAAATAGGGCCTTGACTTATTCAACCTTCCTCAAGAATGAGGATTAAGAATTATCCACTTCTGTGTAAGTTGGCTACTGTCAGTTTCCCGTGATTTGTGATGCCTAATCTATTCCATTTCTTCGAGATGCACGGAACCGCGCTAAGATGACGCAATTCCTGCGAGCCGAACTTTTTTTTAGCATAAATATGCTTGAGCGATGACTAAACTGGAAAAAAACGTTACAAAAAAGTGTCTGCTGGCGTTTGCGCGTGCGCAGTGGCCATGTAGGAAACAGAAGACTGTATGTCATATAGTAAAATACATGGGTTTGTCGGGTGGACCAAAGCGTCACAAAAAGTTGTCCGCTGCCGTACGTGCATGCGCGATGGCAATGTATGATAATTTTTGATAAGTATTTATATAAAAATTAAATGTATTACTAATAATTATTAGTAATACATTTAAATTATAATTTTTACAAATTATGTTATAGTACTCATGTGTAATAATGGGACAACTGAATTGAGCCCGGTTCCTTGTTTATATCATGGTGCCATATGCGTTAGCTTTTTCAGTAAGTATTCTATCGCATATGCAAGGGCTATCCAGAAAGTCGGTTACGTTTTGGTCTCTAGCCGCAAGCGGCTGGGATATTACGGCCATCTTGGTGTCAAAGCGTTCGTCTTCTTATTGGCTATCCAGCCGTGCTAGTGAGAGGTTATCATAGCTGCTCATTCCCGTAAAATACTAATTTTAAATGTGTGTCGCCATTGAAAATCCCGCGATCTGTGAAGTGCGGTCGGTGATACGGTTTTGTTGGCTAAGAACAGTAAACCAATTGCGAGTTATCAACAAATCGGTGAAGTTTATGGGAACGATTTGATCATTAAAGGTTGAGAGCGTCAATGGTGCATTAGGTTTTAAAATTGCAGAACTAATGTGCACGATAAAGAACGATGTGGACGGCCAAGTATTGTGGTCGAAGAAATTGTCGCTAAAGTCGATGAGGAAATTAAAGAAGGCCGTCGGAAAATTTAAGAAGATCATTTTAAAACAAGCGCAGAGGAATGTAGAGCTCAAAAAGTTTGCTCCTGCCGGACAACGCCCGACCACTCACAGCCAATCCAACTCGACTAGTCCTGGATGTTTCCAAGTGGGAGGTGTTTTCACATGAACCTTACAGTCCCGATCTTGCTCCTAGCGATTATAACCTGTATCCTTCAATGAAGAAATGGCAGCGTTTTGATGACGACACGGGGCGTGAGAACCTGGCGGCAGAATTCAATGACACTGTAATTTCAAACAGGTTCACCACAATGAGAAGTGTCTTAATTTACATGGCGACTATGTAGAAAAATATTCTTTTAGTCCCACTTTCAAATGTATATAATAAAAAAAAAATTCTTGTGCTTCATATTTTTTATACCAAAACGTAACCGACTTTCCGGATAGCCCTCGTATTATTATGCTAACTATTATGGAATTACTTGTAATTAATATGTCTATTCCTGCTATTAGGGATATTACATGAAAAACCCTTTTCCCGCTACGAATGCAATAGTGAAAAATTCTGCAAAAAGCAAAACACTAGAGGAGGTCAAGAATGTAGGCCCTGCAAAGAAATGTTCTGCAACAAGAAAGTCCCTTTTCCATCCCGTCTACTGCCTAATACTACTACTAGAAGGCCTATGAGGTATAGCGTCACATCCAAAATGGTACCAAGCACTCATCTTATAATATTTGTAGTTTCATCTTCATTGTTCTTTTAAATAAAGTTTTGTTAAGTTGAATGTTTAATATTCTCCTTTTGAATTTTATGTAATCGTGCAAATAAAGCAAAATGCACGGAGGCAGACATCACCTTTTAGCACTTTCCTCCGAAGGAAAGTAGCTATTGAGGTTGCACTCATGACGGAATTTTTGAAAAATTTCTTCAAATCTTTATCGATCCTACCTAGTAGACACCGAAAATGACCCCCGTTAAAATTTATATATATATATATATGTGTGTGTCTGTTAACACGATAACGGCCAGAGTTGTTTTTTTCACGAAACTTGGTATATAGCGTTCAATTAGCAAACGATTGAACGAGTTCGTTAACCACCAAAATCGGTCCACCGGAAGGGGGGGGGGTTTACCCTGAACCCAAAACACTAATTTGACCATGCCAGCCGTAATATTGGTTATATAAGGAAACTTGGTATTCGTAGTGGTAATCTAGAGAGAAAAATAAGATATAAAAATAAACTAAATCGGTTCATTAGAAGGGGGGGGGGGTTACTTCGGACCCACAATACCAATTTGCCACTACCAGCCGTGATTTTTGTTATATTTCGACGAAACTCGGTATTTGTAGTGGTAATCTACAGGTACAAATGTGTTGTAAAAAAATAAACTAAATCGGTTCATTAGGAGGGGGGGGGGGGTTACTCCGAACCCAAATTACTAATATACTCATACCGGTCGTAATTTCTGCTGTATTGTAACGAAACGCGGTATACGTCATGGGTAACTCATGGGAAAGAGGTGTTGTAAAAATGAGCTAAATCGGTCAATCGGAAAGGGGGGTTTACTCTGTAATATATTTCAATAGAATAGCCCGCCAGACGTAGGTTCGCAAGGCCGCCGCAAGGAGCGCTATCTCCCACTAGAGGGTCTGCATCCTGTTTCTGCGTCAGATCAAAAGACGAAAATATGAAGTTTTTTGTATTTATTACGTAGTGTAGTAGGTACCATGTGTAAACATAACTCTGGAAGCAAATTAATAATTGAACAGTTACTCATTACAAAATTAAAAGAGAACTATTCATGATTTATTTTATTTATGTAGGATATTTTAAGCAAATTGTTCTGGAAAGCAGTCTACACAACCCAAATTCTACGGAAAGTGCTTAGTCATGCAGCTCCTGCGCGACGGACCTTTTATTGTATATGTTACCGGCAGAGTATAGAATCCAGGTATTCTAGAGAATGCCTGAGTGGTTTAGGCAAAATGTAGAATGTACATCGTATTACACACATTGCCTAGGCATTCTATATAATGCCTAGGTATTCTATAGAATGCCTGTTGCTTATTTGGCATTGTATAAAATTATAAAGGTTTTGAGTATACTACATACACTTTACTTAGATACTTGAAAGAAATGACAACAGGCGTCCTCAGCACCGATTTTCTTCAAAGTTTGCACTATAACGTATTTCGATGCACTAAACACGAATCCGTTAAAAAAAAAAGTTGCTCTCAACTAGGAAAGGAGTTATTAAGCACTAAAGTTCACTGTTATGGAGGTTATAAAAGACGGCGTAAACATCGTATTTGTAACATATGCATGCGCAATAATCCTTAATGAAGAAGTATAATTGAAATTTAGACTCACCTGTCGTAAGCTGTCGCTTTTGGGCATACGTGCTTTGCGTTTACGCTAGCTACGCTCGCTCAAGAAGATATCAAAACCCTAGTCAATCCAACTCACAGAATGTAATAGAATTCTATTAATTTCTGCGAGTTGGATTGACTAGGGTTTTGATATCTTCTTGGGCGAGCGGAAACGCATAGCACGTATGCCCAAAAGTCGCATTCTTCTAATTCTCCTAGACATCATCAGAAGCGATGTTCATGGATATAAATCCGCAATCGCACCGCCGGTAGTTACTCCTACAAGCTACAAATCCTGTATTTCATACTTTGCCTGAAGCACAGTAGGCATTCTATAGAATACCTAGGCAAACTATGAAATAAGCTTTATTTCATACATTGCCGGCTGGATTTAGGCATTCTATAGAATGCATAGGCAAAGTATGAAATAAGCATTATTTCATACTTTGCCGGCTGGATTTAGGCATTCTATAGAATGCCTAGGCAAAGTATGAAATAAGCTTTATTTCATACATTGCCGGCTGGATTTAGGCATTCTATAGAATACCTAGGCAAACTATGAAATAAGCTTTATTTCATACATTGCTGGCTGGATTTAGGAATTCTATAGAATGCATAGGCAAAGTATGAAATAAGCTTTATTTCATACATTGCCGGCTGGATTTAGGCATTCTATAGAATGCCTAGGCAAAGTATGAAATAAGCTTTATTTCATACATTGCCGGCTGGATTTAGGCATTCTATAGAATACCTAGGCAAACTATGAAATAAGCTTTATTTCATACATTGCTGGCTGGATTTAGGAATTCTATAGAATGCATAGGCAAAGTATGAAATAAGCTTTATTTCATACTTTGCCGGCTGGATTTAGGCATTCTATAGAATGCATAGGCAAACTATGAAATAAGCTTTATTTCATTCATTGCTGGCTGGATTTAGGAATTCTATAGAATGCATAGGCAAAGTATGAAATAAGCATTATTTCATAGTTTGCCGGCTGCATTTAGGCATTCTATAGAATGCATAGGCAAAGTATGAAATAAGCTTTATTTCATACATTGACGGCTGGATTTAGGCATTCTATAGAATGCCTAGGGAAAGTATGAAATAAGCTTTATTTCATACTTTGCCGGCTGGATTTAGGCATTCTATAGAATGCCTAGGCAAAGTATGAAATAAGCTTTATTTCATACATTGACGGCTGGATTTAGGCATTCTATAGAATGCCAGATTATATACTTTGCAGGTAACATATATATGTTTTTATTTTAATTTAGTGTAAATTGTATGTGCACGAAGTTGATACCTCCTGTGATATTTTTTGGAGCTCTGGTCTAGTGAGTGAATTATATGGTAGTTGGATTCGTTTGGCTGTATTTTATTTGGTTTTTTTTTTTTTTTTTTTTTTTTTTGTTCTCAGATTTTTTTATTTTTTAGTGTTTATTAATTTAGTTTAGTTTACAGCCTTCATTACTATTGTATACATATATTAAGATGTATATATTGTTTTTTATTTGTATGTTCTTTAAGGCTGGCTTATATTAAACAAATTTAGGTCTCTCAGGAATTAGACTTGTGGTGGCTTATTGACATTTCTGTATTAAGGATTGTATTAATGTATTATAGTGTATTGTATCTCCTAACAAATAAAATATACTCATGATGGAATTATTGAAAACTTTTTTACAAATCTTTATCGCTCCTACTATTGTCAGGCTCCCGAGTCGTGCTACGCGGGTGGTGGGTACGTCATCCAGGCCTCCCCTTCCCTGCGTCCCTGACGGAGGGGAAGTCCGTTGGGAAATCCGTCAGGAACGCAGGGGAAGTGTTCCCTCTCTCTTTTAATACATTCTTTACTGTCCTAGTTTTGTTTAATATTTATTTCATTTACTTCTCTATTGATTAAATAAATATTTCAAATTAAGGTAAAAAAAAAGTTAGTTAGTTAAAAAAACAAACATTTATTAAAACAATTATTTTTATTTAGTTAGTTAGTTATTCTAACTTTTTTTTTTTTTTTTTTTTTTTTTTTTTTTTTTTTTTTTTTTTTTTTTTTTTTAATTTTGGTCATCGCCTGGGAGGGGAAGCATCCCTTATCTCCTGAACTATCAGGAGACGCAGCGGTACTTCTATGAATAATGTTTTATGAACTAAATGATCTTATTTAATTTATTTTTTAGGGTTTTTTGAAATTTTTACCGATCAAATAAAAAATTCGGGGGGGGGGCTGCAGCCCCCCTTATATACGCCCATGTGCTCCGGATCGCTGATCGGGAGCCACTTCTCGAAATCGGTGTAACGAGTTCGTAAATACCAAAAAAAAGGATAGGAAGGTAGTTATTTTGGCGGGTAAAACATCTGTAAACGTGCATGTTTCATGACGGAAAAATTAAACAAATGAAAAAATGATAGCTGCTCAAGCAAGCACATCTTCGGGAAAACTAAGACTTAGTTTTTATATAGCGTTAAATAAGATCAAAATACATAATTTTGTACAGCTTATTATTGCAAGGACTTTAGAGTTACCCAGGAAACATCATGTGGAGGTAAACGTGCTTGGTTCCTTTGGGGAGTAAAAAAAATACAACAACCACTTAAAAAGTTAGGTAAACAGAGACAAATACTCATTGAAAATTATACAAATAACAACGCTATATCAACACAGGCAGCACAGAGAATCGCAGGCTGGTGGATGAAACTACTCGGCATGGATGACACTCGATACCCAAAATTATGCTACCAGAAATTACTCCTCCTGGACTCAAAACTGACCAATCTTTCTTCGCAAAACTGGGTAACGAAGTTAAAATATTTTCTTTTAAAGTATGAAATAACAGACCAAATCACAGCTCAAACCCCAAATTTCAAATTACTCAAAGAAATAGCGCCAAAATTAAAAGCAAACCTGATTAAATATGACCTAGACCATATCAACACAACCTCCTACAGTACCATATATAGTGCAATTCATACCTACAACAGCTACCTTCTAACAAATATGAACATAAATAGACACAGAAGCATCAGTCAACTAAGATTAGCGAACAAGAAGACACTTTACCTCAGCATCCACCGTCAAAGGTACAAAATAGAAACGAACAAAATATGTACCAACTGTGAATTGGAGGAAGAAGACTTGGAGCATCTGCTGTGGCGATGTCCTGAATACTCCAATCTCAGAAATACTCTGAAACCTATTATTGATCAACACACCAACAACTCCGTAACTTATTATTTCCTGACCACCTCTAACATCACCGATATAAACGCCTTTTGCATTTACTTGGAGGATGTAATGAAGAAAAGAGGCAACCGCAGCGTGTAGTAAACGAGCCGAAATATCAGTTCTTAATTATTCTGTATTATAAAAGCTTATTTTATTTTCTTGTTCTATAAGAGTCTATTTAATTTAATTTTCATGAATTGTATATATTTACCCCGATCATATTTGTAAGAACAATGTTCAATTACAAATAAATATTATTATTATTATATTATTATTATACAAATAACAACTTTGAAGTTTTAAGCACTTATCTCTTCGATTGACATCGCCCCACCGAACATTACAACAGAATCTTTATTGTAGAGAATTTAGTAACCTTTCGAATAGCCACCTTCCACTTACTACGATTTCCCAACCGTTTTCGAGATATTTTAGAAAATATACTGAGATCCGAAAACATTGTATCACCATTTATATAATTTTCTTTCCATATAATTATTTCCTCCAAACGATACCAAAGTTTAGATTAGATGAACGTTAAATACCTGGTACTAGGTTCTAATGAACCAATCATCGTTTCTGAACACCCAAACAGAAAATTAGTTTCGAAAAGTATTTCTATCGATTTTTCTCGTAAACGTCGGTTACAGAAATCGCCTTAAAAATGGTTTCATTGGATTTCCTACGTTAAGAAACCTATATATATGAACTCGGAAATGTAAGCATTCCGATTTTTTCGCTCAAATTTTACTCCAAAAACTATGTTCCTGTCAATGGATTCAGCTGGTTAATGAACGTGACCTTTCAAATAAAAAGAAATATTTTTGTAACAATTGTCATCAAAATCGGATCATTTTTGAGCCGACAAAGAACTTCTTAATAATTCAAACCCCCCCTAAAAGTACTTAAACCTCGAGATATTATTACCTCGGATGGACGGTCACCAGGGCATAAACTCTATGAGGGACAAAATCATGGTTTATTTCTAGTAATTCAAGGACTGCCATCATAGTTGAAATTAACCTCAATAAAAAATTATACTATGAAATAGAGAATGTACGGTAACAGCTGTTCTTTATCGTCCTAGCAACGCATGCTGCCTAGGCTTGCCTGCTCTAACCAACTAAAACTTTAATCCCCTCTAAAAATACTTAAAAATTCGAATATCAAAAAATTCTTTCTTAGTGAGTGTCTGCGTTCTTTAGGGAGTATCCGTGGAAAATTTCAAATTTTTCTGTCGATTGGTTTGGGCTGGGCGATGATAGGTCAGTCAGTGGTATTTGACAAATATTTAGTAGATAATTCGGATAACAATTGTTTAGAGTTGTATTGCCCAGTTACAGCAACTTAATAAATAAATTACATTAAAAAGACGGACAATGGTGACCTTTTAGTATTTCGCCCTCAAACACAAACGAACAAAGCAAACATTAAGAAGTCCAATATTTTCCACAATGAAAATTAAAACTGCTTCTCGTTACTATTACCACTATCTATACGGCATGAAGATGACAAAACACGTAAGTGCAGATGATCCAAATTCTACAAATATTACTTTCGAAGCGTTATCAAATTGTGGATAATTTGATGCAATGTTGAGAGTATTATCAATTGGTTTTATGTTCTCGCTACTTCTTGGCACAGGTAAGTTTATTTTATCTAAACAGAAAACAGTAAATTAATCATTTCATGCAACAATCTGTTGCTCCAACTGTTTTTATTTAGCAAAACATTAAATATTGTTAACGCCACAAAATGTCTACATCACTTCAACTTGATTTCCTTTTATTAATATTTAGAGATTAACCAGCTTAAATTTTATTTTATTTTTTTCTTTTAATGGGACTTATATCTAAGATAGTTAGCAGCTCATAGTTTCATGGTTAATATGCGACGAAATAAGCTTTACACGGGAAGGGTTATTCTATTTATGTATATCTGGTTGGTTATCTTTTATGACGTTCCCTTTCTCTCTGGAAGAAGAATACCCGATTATGACGTAGCCTAAAAACAAACATTATCATCAAAAACCAGATTGGATGAAAGCCATGCTTAATTTTTCGAATTAGTCGGGCTCTTGAGCACCGATTATTTTGAAATTTTGGCACTATAACTTATTTTGATGCACTAAACACGAATCAAAAAAAAAAAAAAAAAAAAAAAAAAAAAAAAAAAAAAAAAAAAAAAAAAAACCGCTCTCAACTAGGAAAGAAGTTATTAAGCACTTAAGTTCACTGTTATTCATGAAAGCTAATGTAAACAACTATATTTGTCGACAAGTCTAATTGAAATTTATCATCAAATATTTACATTTATCTCCAGTTATTTTAAAAATTTCGCTTATGCGTTTCCGCTCGATCAAGAAGATATCAGTACTCTAGTCAATCCAACTCGCTAAAATTAATAGAATTCTATTGATTCAAGCGAGTTGGATTGACTAGAGATGTGATATCTTCTTGAGCGAGCAGATACACATAGTACGTATGTCCATAAGAGACATGTTAGCACGAGAGAAGACGTCCTTCAAATTTACTATCTTTGTGAATAAATAGCTTATAAACATTTCAAATAACAGTTCTTTGTTTGCCAATCTTACATCCCTTGGTATTTTTTTTTTTTTTTCAGGGATTCATGATTAGTGCATCAAAATACGTTATAGTCCAACATATAAAAATCTTCGGTGACCAGGAGCCTCGTCTTCACATTTTCCAAAGTTTTTGTAAATTTTTTTAAGGGTTTATAAAATCGTTTAGCATTAATTAATCTGTAGCAAATTACAATTACATTGTAAATATAATTAAGTATTAAAAATCAGGAGGAATTATGGTGAATTTTAATTTTTTATTTATTTTCTTTTAATGTTATAAAAAGTCCTTTGTCAAGTACAGCCAAAATTACAAAGACAGTAGAAGAATATGTAAGCAGCCACTTATCAGATTTTGATAAGGGCATTCTGAGATTTCAATTGCACTTGAAAAAAACTGTTTTTGTTGAAATAACTTTGTTCATGTTATGTTTAGGAATGAATCTGAGATGCTACCAGTGCTTCGGAATGGGATGTGCTAAAAAGGATTTGCCAGTGGAAACGTGTATCAACGATTGGATGCACTGTGGAGCTTTGATAGGTAACCAACCCCCCCCCCCCCCCCAAAAAAAAGAAAATTGAAAACAGATAGGTAATTATTATTTTAGATACATGTTTAAGATGGGATAAAATGATTTGTTTTAGCTAAGAGACCTGAAAACAAGCTGGAAATTTCATATGGCTGTCACGACCCCAAGCTTTGCACAGATTATGATACATATATTAGATGTTTCAGATGTAACTATGACTTATGTGTGAAACCGCAAACATGTAAGTATTTATTTCATTACGCGGAGAGTTGTATTGATTTATTTGATTGTTCAGAGCCCGCTACAAGGGCAATTTCTTTCGCTAAGGGCAATTTTCTCTTTTGAACAAGTAGGATCCAAACAAGATTAAAGGCCGTTGAAAGAATAGAACATAAAAAGTAAAATTGTAAGTAAAATATCAAAGCAATGCACAATATACATATATATATATATATATATATATATATATATATATATATATATATATATATATATATATAAGAAAAATAACAACTATAACGTATGAATTGGAAAAAAATTGTTTAAAAAAAACGGAAGATAAAAAAAAATAAAAAAAACTTTCAATTGTTTTTCACCTAAATTTGTACGTATTAAAACAAAAATCAATAAAACATAGTGTGTATATGATTCTGTTATATGTGTTCGTATAAATGTGTATTTCGTGGAAACTGTAGACTACTGTCTATGTGTGGACTACCATCCGTCAACAGTTCATCATGTCATGTGGTATGTTCAAGTTTCGTCGTCTTATCTAGTCTGTTAATAAGTGTTTTACTGTTAATGTCTTTTTGCATTCTGTACATAGTGGTATGTCTTGTTTTGTCATCAAGTGAGAGTGGGTTGGTAGTGTGTGTCCAATTCGAAGTCTTGTAAGGACTACTTCTTCTCTTTGGCAGCTTCTATAGCTCGAGTTTGTTTATGAATGGTTTTGTCTCCCAAAGCTTGTTTTCATTCAAAGATAACAACCTTGTACCTTACAACCAGTTTCCTGTCGGGTTCTGTAATCAGTGAAACATTTTCAGTTAATCGTCTAGTGGCTGGCTAACTTTGCTAGAATGTCTTCGTCAGTTGATTTCAGTAAGTTAAAATGTCCTGGTAGCCACAAAATAGTGATGTCATTGTTGTGATTTTGAAGTGTATGTATTTGTTAAAAAATTTCTGTTATAATTGGGTGAGTACTGTACATGTCTGTGAGGGAGAACAAAGAACTTATTGAGTCTTTAAAAAGTGTGATTTGTTTGTGTGATGTGGTTTTCACATGTGACAGGGCTTGGTAAATCGTGAAGTGCTCGGAGTATAAATGCTTGAAGCATTTGCTAGTTTCGCCTGAAATACTTTGTCTTCCTCGATTGCTGCTGAACCTGTGCCACTGCTTGAGCCATCGGTATAAATACTATATGCTCACATAAATACACATAACTTTTTAATACAGCATTCATTTTATGCTTATAAAAATGGTGAGAGTGTGGATTGGTTTTATTATGTTGTGATAATGAAATGTTAATTTTTAAGTTCTTTGTTCTCCATGGAGGATGTGAAAGTGCTCTAAAAACATGTATAGATGTTTGAAGTATATTGGAGTGATGAGTGTATTTGAAAATTCTGATGTTCAGTGGTTTTTGCTTAGTTTCATTGGTGTATCTGGTATAAATCTCATTTACTAAAATATTCTTTGTGTAAACATTGTTGAGTGATTTTAATTTAATAAAATAATTTGTGCAGAGTAATTGCCTTCTGTACTCTAGAGGTGGCTCGTTTGACTCAACATAAAGGCTACTCCGAGGACTAGATCTAAATCTGCCTGTTGCTGATCCTAGTCGTGTATTGTGAATCGTGTCTAGTAGTTTCAGTGAACTTTGACTGGCCGTAATATGCTGTGCAACCATAATCCAGTAATGACCTGGTATAGGCTCAATAGAACATCAGCATAGAGCACCTGTCAGAACCCCATTTATAATTACTCAGTATCCTCAATATATTCAAAGATTTTTTGCATTTAAGGAGTACTTTCAAGTTGGGTAGCCATGTAAGTCTGGTGTCAAATGTCACAGGATTGTCTGGAGTTTAGATATCTTCTTGAGCGAGCGGAAAGCATATCATGTATGCCCATTAGGTAGACTTTTTCGAGGGTTAAATGCAGATATCTAAACCAAGTATCTAGTTAAACTTTTTGGCAGCTAAATGAAAGATTATTTCTATTTAATTTTCACACACACGCAACAAAAAACATCCAATTCACCCCATTAAGAATTACTCAGTATCCTCAATACATTTTTTTTTTCATTTAAGGATATATGAGTGAAAACCTGAAAAATGGGACCTTCTAACCCCCCCTCACTGCACCGGTCTGATATGCTACGGGTGGGGACTTTTGATATGTTGACCTCCTAACAAATACAAAAATATATGAAGACAAAAATTGTGTTCCAAACATTTCTCTCTATAACTCTTAGTTGCCTGGACTATTAGTCTAGAGTTGTCGCCATTTCAGCCAGTTGTCAGATTTCGTGATGAACATTGAAATTGTTTCAACGTTTGAAGGAAAATACATAAAGTAGTAAAGTAATAAATATTAGTGAAGGGAATATAATGCTCTACAACCTATAACTGGCATTAATTTTTTGGGTCCATCGTTGAAGAGTTATCCGGTCAAAAGGGCAAAAAATGTGTGGTAAAAGTGTTTTTCCCCGAAATGACAGACTTTCAAGAGCGGATATTTCCAAAAATAAGAATATCTCAAAAAACTTGATTGAGTGAAACTTGTAGAAAATTTAATCAGCCTTCATTCGTTATAGAATGGTCGTGTTGCTGGGACACAAGTTTTTACAGATATTAGTGAAATCCTGAAAAATGTGACCTTTTAAATTTGTAGAATTATTATTATAATAGAAGAAGACAAGAAAATGTGAAACGCTTCGATATTTTTCAATGCATTGAACTGTGAAATAACTATTTCTAGTTTGTATTTTGGATGTTGGGGGCTGGCACTTTCAGTTACGCTGGCCTTTTGCCACGTATCTAGGGGCATAAAACCATTTCACAAAAGTTCGAACTAAAATAATAATTGATTTTAATCCAACCTTTCCAAAGAACGGAACCGCGCTAATATGATGCATTTCCTGCTGACATTTTAAAGTTTTATACTCGTGCTTAGATTTTTTAAAATTTTCTTTAGGGCTTCTTGGAGGGGGTATCTTATAATTGGATATATATGTAATATTGTATAATTATTATTTTTTTGGATGTATTTTTTTTATTTTTATTTAGTTTATAGCTTACAAGGTTTCCCCATAGCAAGGAGTAGGCCTTACATAATGTGATTAGTATAACGAATGTTATTATTACTAGGGTCATGTAGTATTATTGGATGTATATGTAATATTGTATAATTATTTGTGTTTTATTGGATGTATATGAAATATTGAATAATTATTTGTGTTATTGGAATTATATGTAATATCGTATAATTATTTGTGTTATTGGAAGTGCATGTAATATTGTATAATTATTTGTGTTATTTGATGTATATGTAATATTGTATAATTATTTGTATTATTGGATGTACATGTAATATTGTATAATTATTAGTATTATTTGATGTATATGTAATATTGTATAATTATTTGTATTATTGGATGTATATGTAATATTGTATAATTATTAGTATTATTTGATGTATATGTAATATTGTATAATTATTTGTATTATTGGATGTATATGTAATATTGTATAATTATTTGTATTATTGGATGTATATGTAATATTGTATAATTATTTGTATTATTGGATGTATATGAGGAGCTCTTTAGAAGAAGGGCCAGATTACATAAAATGCCGTTTATGATAAATCCATTAAAAGTTTTCAATTTTTCATAAAACTGGTTAAAAACATTTTTTATTGCCACTTTTGGGATAATAGGATCAAATACTGTTTTAAATCCGATTATTGCCTGTATGTATATCTTGAATGGATGATCCATAATTAGCAAAATAGTAAAATGTTGCCCCTTTTTCCATAGAATACATTTATTAGAAAGAAAAATATTTTTCTTTCTAATAAGAAAGGTGGGGGTGGGGAAGGACCAATGGATTTTTGGAAAAACTAGCAGTAGTTGCTCACCAAATTTTGGAAATAACTACTGCTTGTTTCTTCAAGAAAAATATATTTATTTTGAAGTTTCAAGGTATTTCTTTATTACTAAAAAATAATTAACAAAGAACAAGAAAAGTCCGTCACGCAGGAGCTGCATAACTAAGCACCTTCCTCAGAATTGGGTAGTGTCGAATGCATTCCTGAATAATTTGCATAAAATAACCTATATAGATAAATAAAATAAAAACATAAATAACACCTGTTTCAATTCAATTCAAACATAGTACAAAGTAAATCCCCCCCCCCCCTTCCGATAGACCTATTTAGGTCATTTTTACAACACTTCTTCCTTATTAGATACCCAGAACGTATACCGCGTTTCGTTACAATACAGTAGAAATTACGACCGGTATGAGCAAATTAGTAATTCGGGTCCGGAGTAAACCCCTTCTCCTAATGAACCGATTTAGTTTATTTTCAAAACACATTTTTCTCTTTAGTTGACCAGAACGAATACCGAGTTTCGTTGAAATATAACCAAAATTACGACTGGTATTGGCAAATAACTACTTTAGCTCCGGAGTAAACCCCCCCTCCGGTTGGACCGATATTGTTGGTTAACGAACTCGTTCAATCGTTTGATTGGGGAATACTATATACCAAGTTTCGTGGGGAAGAAACAAAAACTCTGGCCGGTATCGTGTTAAAGGACACATATATAACTATATATATATATATATATATACATATACATAAAATTTAACGGGGGTCATTTTCGGTGTCTACTTACGGTCGATAAAGATTCGAAGGAATTGTTCGAAAATTCCGTCATGAGTCCAACCTCAATAGCTACTTTCCTTCGGAGGAAAGTGCTAAAAAAAAAAAGATCACTTCAATATATTTTATACCATAGAGATTACATACTGAAGATGAGTACTCAATATTCAAGATCTGAATCAAAAGACAAAGATTCATTGCTGAACTCGTCAACTTAGTCGCTCAAACTTTTTGTTCAAACAAATTCTCTCAATTAGCTTGGGAAACATTAGTAGAGCTTGTAAGTTTTTTTCTTATAGCACTTTCCTCCGAAGGAAAGTAGCTATTGAGGTTGGACTCATGACGGAATTTTTGAAAAATATCTTCAAATCTTTATCGATCCTACCTAGTATACACCGAAAATGACCCCCGTTAAAATTTATATATATATAATATATATATATATTATATACATGCATATATATATATATATATATATATATATATATATATATATATATGTGTCTGTTAACACGATAGCGGCCAGAGTTTTTGTTTTTTCGTCACGAAACTTGGTATATAGCATTCAATTAGCAAACGATTGAACGAGTTCGTTAAACACCAAAGTCGGGCCACCGGAAGGGGGAGGGGGTTACCCAGAACCCAAAACACTAATTTACCATGTCAGCCGTAATATTTGTTACATTTCAACGAAACTTGGTATTCGTAGTGGTAATATAGAGAGAAAAGTGAGATATAAAAATGAACTAAATCGGTTCATTAGGAGGGGGGGGGGGGTTACTCCGGACCCAAATTCCTAATATACTCATACCGGTCGTAATTTCTGCTGTATTGAAACGAAACGCGCTATATGTCGTGGGTAACTCATGCGAAAGAAGTGTTGTAAAAATGAGCTGAATCGGTCAATCGGAAAGCGGGGGTTTACTTTGTAATATATTTCAATAGAAAAGCCCGCCAGACGTAGGTTCACAAAGCCGCCGCAAGGAGCGCTTTGTATCTAGAAGGACTGTATCCTGTTCCTGCGTTAGATCAAAATACGATAATTTGAGGTTTTTTGTATTTATAAGTAGTGTAGTAGGTACCACGTGTAAACATAACTCTGGAAGCAAATTAATAATTGGTCAGTTACTTATTACAAAATTAAAAGAGAACTATTCATGTTTTTATTTTATTTATGTAGGATATTTTAAGCAAATTATTCAGGAATATACTTGACGCTATCTAAATTCTGAGGAAAGTGCTTAGTTATGCAGCTCCTGCGTGACGGACTTTTTTCCTTCGACATTGCTCTTCTTTACACCTGAGGTGATTTTAAAGTGGTCTCCGAATTCAGCTTTAGGACTTTTAAGGGTTGAAAATTGGGAAAGTAAGATTTCGTACGAAGAACATTGACAAATCCATCATACTTGAGTTGAACTTTTTGCCGTATTTTGAAGCGTATAATCTAGCACTTTATAGCAGGGGCGTATATAAGAGGGGGAATGGGTAAAAATAAATTAAATTAGATCACTTAGTTCATAAAAAAATATTTTATTTTAGGTGTAATAGCGTTTTAGTTTGCAAAAACTATTCTAGTACTAAATTGTTAGTATTCCATAACCCGGAAACGGTCTCCGCCCCCTCTCCCCCCCGATATTCTGCCTGCCGATCCCGAAATTACTTTCTATATACGCCCATGCTTTGGAGTCTTCTTACATATTTTTTTAAAGAGCTACTAACCATTTCTTTAGTATTATGTTGACTTTGATTACCAGTATAAACCTAGAGGGATTTTTTCTACACCTATGAAACATTTTGAATATTCATTGAAAATCTCAATACATTCTTTAGATTAATAATCCAAATATCTCAGCAGTGGCTCTACCTATTATCATGACATCTTGTAGAACTACTTAGAACAATATGGCGCATTCGAAAATATCTCAGCAGTGGCTCTACCTATTATCATGAAATCTTGTAGAACTACTTAGAACAATGTGGCGCATTCGAAAATATCTCAGCAGTGGCTCTACTTATTATCGTGAAATCTTGTAGAACTACTTAGAACAATGTGGCGCATTCGAAAATATCTCAGCAGTGGCTCTACTTATTATCATGAAATCTTGTAGAACTACTTAGAACAATGTGGCGCATTCGAAAATGTCTCAGCAGTGGCTCTACCTATTATCATGACATCTTGTAGAACTACTTAGAACAATGTGGCGCATTCGAAAATATCTCAGCAGTGGCTCTACCTATTATCATGACATCTTGTAGAACTACTTAGAACAATATGGCGTATTCGAAAATATCTCAGCAGTGGCTCTACCTATTATCATGAAATCTTGTAGAACTACTTAGAACAATATGGCGCATTCGAAAATGTCTCAGCAGTGGCTCTACCTATTATCATGAAATCTTGTAGAACTACTTAGAACAATGTGGCGCATTCGAAAATGTCTCAGCAGTGGCTCTACCTATTATCATGAAATCTTGTAGAACTACTTAGAACAATATGGCGCATTCGAAAATTTCTCAGCAGTGGCTCTACCTATTATCATGAAATCTTGTAGAACTACTTAGAACAATATGGCACATTCGAAAATATCTCAGCAGTGGCTCTACCTATTATCATGAAATCTTGTAGAACTACTTAGAACAATATGGCGCATTCGAAAATATCTCAGCAGTGGCTCTACCTATTATCATGAAATCTTGTAGAACTACTTAGAACAATATGGCGCATTCGAAAATGTCTCAGCAGTGGCTCTACCTATTATCATGAAATCTTGTAGAACTACTTAGAACAATATGGCGCATTCGAAAATATCTCAGCAGTGGCTCTACCTATTATCATGAAATCTTGTAGAACTACTTAGAACAATGTGGCGCATTCGAAAATGTCTCAGCAGTGGCTCTACCTATTATCATGAAATCTTGTAGAACTACTTAGAACAATATGGCGCATTCGAAAATATCTCAGCAGTGGCTCTACCTATTATCATGAAATCTTGTAGAACTACTTAGAACAATGTGGCGCATTCGAAAATGTCTCAGCAGTGGCTCTACCTATTATCATGAAATCTTGTAGAACTACTTAGAACAATATGGCGCATTCGAAAATATCTCAGCAGTGGCTCTACCTATTATCATGAAATCTTGTAGAACTACTTAGAACAATGTGGCGCATTCGAAAATATCTCAGCAGTGGCTCTACTTATTATCATGAAATCTTGTAGAACTACTTAGAACAATGTGGCGCATTCGAAAATGTCTCAGCAGTGGCTCTACCTATTATCATGAAATCTTGTAGAACTACTTAGAACAATGTGGCGCATTCGAAAATATCTCAGCAGTGGCTCTACTTATTATCGTGAAATCTTGTAGAACTACTTAGAACAATGTGGCGCATTCGAAAATATCTCAGCAGTGGCTCTACTTATTATCATGAAATCTTGTAGAACTACTTAGAACAATGTGGCGCATTCGAAAATGTCTCAGCAGTGGCTCTACCTATTATCATGACATCTTGTAGAACTACTTAGAACAATATGGCGCATTCGAAAATTTCTCAGCAGTGGCTCTACCTATTATCATGAAATCTTGTAGAACTACTTAGAACAATATGGCACATTCGAAAATATCTCAGCAGTGGCTCTACCTATTATCATGAAATCTTGTAGAACTACTTAGAACAATATGGCGCATTCGAAAATATCTCAGCAGTGGCTCTACCTATTATCATGAAATCTTGTAGAACTACTTAGAACAATATGGCGCATTCGAAAATATCTCAGCAGTGGCTCTACCTATTATCATGAAATCTTGTAGAACTACTTAGAACAATGTGGCGCATTCGAAAATGTCTCAGCAGTGGCTCTACCTATTATCATGAAATCTTGTAGAACTACTTAGAACAATATGGCGCATTCGAAAATATCTCAGCAGTGGCTCTACCTATTATCATGAAATCTTGTAGAACTACTTAGAACAATGTGGCGCATTCGAAAATGTCTCAGCAGTGGCTTTACCTATTATCATGAAATCTTGTAGAACTACTTAGAACAATATGGCGCATTCGAAACTATCTCAGCAGTGGCTCTACCTATTATCATGAAATCTTGTAGAACTACTTAGAACAATGTGGCGCATTCGAAAATATCTCAGCAGTGGCTCTACTTATTATCATGAAATCTTGTAGAACTACTTAGAACAATGTGGCGCATTCGAAAATGTCTCAGCAGTGGCTCTACCTATTATCATGAAATCTTGTAGAACTACTTAGAACAATGTGGCGCATTCGAAAATATCTCAGCAGTGGCTCTACTTATTATCATGAAATCTTGTAGAAGTACTTAGAACAATGTGGCGCATTCGAAAATGTCTCAGCAGTGGCTCTACCTATTATCATGAAATCTTGTAGAACTACTTAGAGCAATATGGCGCATTCGAAAAAAATCTCAGCAGTGGCTCTACTTATTATCATGAAATCTTGTAGAACTACTTAGAACAATGTGGCGCATTCGAAAATATCTCAGCAGTGGCTCTACTTATTATCATGATATCATGTAGAACTACTTAGAACAATGTGGCGCATTGGAAATGCCATCTCATGGAAAATGGCCAAATAGTCATCTGTCATTTTTTTAAACGAGCTCCTCATACGTAATATTGTGTAATTATTTGTATTATCGGTTGTATGTGTAATAATTGCGTATCGCTTTGGTAGTGGATGCTGATAAATAAATCCTTATTAAAAAAGTCCTAATTTTCTTTAATGGAGCAAATGGTTCAGTTGCTGGTTCATAAAATCAAATAACTAAACAAATTAAAACTTTTTGAAATTTAATGAAAAAACTAGATATGTCTCTTCTAGCGCGGTTCCTCCCTATCTCCATAGGGAGAACCCGCTTTTGAGGTTGACCTCGCGGCGCGATCCGGACGTTGCGACCAGAAACTTTCTCGTTTCAGGCCCCATAGATCATGAAAATATAGGTGGTTCAAATTTGTATATATATATATATATATATATATATATATATATATATACATATGCTTGTCTGTTCGCGCTCCTGACGGCTCAAAAATGGTCCGATTTTGATGAAATTTGGTACAAAAATCTTCTAAGTCTTCTAATTTGAAAGGTCAAGTTCGTTAACCAGCAGAATCCGCTTAATGGAAGATGGTGTTTGGGGCGAAATTCGCGCAAAAAAAAATCGTAATGCTTACGTTTTTGAGTTCATATGCTTGCAGGTACTTCTTTTATAGGTTTCTTAACATAGCGAAACGAATGAAACCATTTTCAAGGCGATATATGTAACCGTTTCCGAGAAAAGTGGAATCCATGTTTTTGTAAGTCATTATTTTTTTGTGGTTACTTAAAATCGCGGGATTCAATTGAAATTTTTTCTACATCTTGTAAATTAATCCCAACTAATATGTTTTAATTTTGATTATATTTGGAGTTAAGGAAGTAAGCGAAAAAAAATATTTTATTAATAGACATGAAATGTTTTTAAAATCTTCATGCATTTTTCGTAAATATCTCGCTAACGGTTGCGAAATCGTGGTTAGTGGAAGGTGGCCATTCGAATGCTTACTAAATTCTCTACAAAAAAGGTTCGGAAGCAATAATCGATGGGGCAACGTCAATCTGAGATATAAGCGCTTAAAAGTTAAAAAGTATTTGTTTTGTTGTTTTGAACGGGTTTTTGTCTTTGTTTATCTCAATTTTTAATTGATTGTCTTTTATTATAATTGCATTTATTAGTGAAATTCGTATTTTAGTCAAATAAGCCAAGAAGCTATAAAAGGTATTGGTAATACGTTTGGAATGGCTGTGGAAATCAAGATGGCTGTGGCTAACCAAGATGGCGTATAGATAGGTTTGTTTGAATTCTCCTATCTATATAACCTTCCTCCTGCTACAATTGAAGTTATCATTATTTCTTATTTTATAGAAAGATTTAACCCACGAGAGAATGGACTTTTATTTGCCATGAAGCACATATTTACAGTTGATTATTACAGTGAAACAAGATACTTAAAATGTTTGGTAGTTTGGAATAGAGCCTTCTCAGCAGTAGTCGAAGAGTAAGTACGTTTTCAGTACATAATTGTATTGACTTATTCAGCCTTCCTCAAGAATGAGGATTAAGGATTATCCGCTTCTGTGTAAGTTGGCTACTGTCAGTTTCCTGTTATTTGTGATGCCTAATCTACTCTACTTCTTCGAGATGTACGGAACCGCGCTAAGATGATGCAGTTCCTGCGCGTCGGACTTTTTGGAGTATGTTGATGGTACTTCGTTTTGATTGTATCAAGAAAGTACTCACCGTCAACCAAGAAATATCTTTGTAGCCTTGTATTTTGTTAAATAAATGCGGTTGTGGTTTAAATAAAAAATGATAAATACAAAATAATATTTATTACAAAATAAATGACAGTTATAAACACGGATGTACATATAAAAAAATACATATATGTAAAATTATCTAGATAAAATAAAATACTGATCTAAATAATACCAATTATTATTAAAAAAAAAAACTATCACAAAGTCTATAAGAAATATTTATGTCGATAAAAACATAAAATGTGGCCCAAGAAAGATAACTTTGAATGGATTCTGGCTTGTTAATCACAGATTTTCCGTGACACCGGTCTTCTGAATCCAAGGAAGTTCTTTCTATTTCCACATTTCAATATGTACAAACATTATTGGTTAATTACCGAATCAACCAATGAACACAGCAATTAGAGACATAACCAATGGTGGAATGTATGCGACCGTTGGCAATATCATGAGAGAAATTCCGAGCTTCAATAATTAATTATTTTATGGAGTCATTTAATATTTTATCTTTGCACTCAATTATATTTTTCAATTTGGTAATTTATAAATATTCTATATACCTAAATTCTCATATTTACCCTTGTCTCAAATTATTAAATCACAATTACTTATTTAAAAATTTTGCCAACTTTTGCTTTTAGGAATAAAATGAATTAATCGCACTTATAAATTGTCTTTAATATATAATTATGGTTACCTTCTTTTAAATTGAATATTCGTCATTGTTTTGTTAATTTTTGTGCGTTTAATATATATATATATATATATATATATATATATATATATATATATATATAAAATTCAGCTGTCACGAAACACTCACATGTCATGCCGAATAGAATTCTTTCTACGTTTATCAGATAAACATAATAGTACAAAAAAAAAAAAAAAAAAAAAAAAAAAAAAAAAAAAAAAAAAAAAAAATAGGTGGATGATAAAAAGGCTAAAAAAATAACCGAAGAGAAGGATAAATATAAATATTTTAATATTTTTGTATCTATTTTTCGTCGTACTCTTTAACAGCGTATCTTTAGCGGGGAAAAATTACACATTCTCAACCACTTGTCTGGAAAGCTTTCTTCAGAAAACAGTTTTCTCTATTAAAGCTCGTCTCCAATTATTGTAATTTTATTTATTGTAAACATGCATTTATGTGCTATTTAATTAAAATATAATGTTTACATATGTTCACACGCACGACCTTACTAGAATGTTACAGGAACAGGATATTAAAATGTTCGTTAGAATATTCTTTGCAAGTGCGAGAAAGGTAACATTTTAAAAATGTATGTAAACGTTTTTGTCTAACTTTTATAATGAATTGTTTAATTTTCTTCTGAATATTTATTTGTTATTAAACTTTTTGTTTTTATTGACCAAGGTACTGATGAAATAAATCACTAATAAATAAAATTATATTTGTTACTACTAAAATTATCACGTTTTGAGTCAATGTTTGTTAACGAAAAGGAGCTACAATGGAGCTTTCTGTATTCCGACCTCACCCCATGAGAATTTGGTTCCTCAATTCGTAGATTTGGAGACATGAAGAGTATGATTAAGCCTTAGAAAACTTTTGAATGTTATGTGTTCCGGCTTGGACACTTGAGAATAAAACTTAGCAATTAGTAAGCAAAAGTTTCGGAGCCAATGATGGGTGAAAGCTAGGAAGAGGTTGGTTCAGATCTAAACGGAAAGACAAAGCTATGAAGGATTTCTGAAGGACTGGAATGAAATAAAATAAGTTGACTGAAGAAATATGGATAAACTTTGAGAGATTGCTCCAAAATGTGGTTTGTAGAGTCTATATCTCACACCATCAATGCGATGATGATGTGAGATATAGAAAACTGGGTTCTTACGTATTAGCTTCAACGCAGGTTAAAGAACCGGCTCTCAGAGATCTGGATCATCACCGGGTCAGAGATCTGGATCAAGGCGCCAATTGAGTTTTTGTCAATATGGTGACGAGTTTCAATATAACCTTGAGCGAGCGAAAACGCGTAGCGCTTATGTTAACGGCACAATTGCTATGTGTTTCCGCTCGTTCAAGGTGATATCGAAGCTCTAGTCAATCCTACTCGTTGATAATATAGGTCAAGGATGGTTTTTCGGTGGATAATGGACCGATATGCAATTTAAAAGTGCTTCCTTTGTTTCGGTAAAATAAACAACACACTAGAAAAACAAACAAAAAACAAGGAAACCGTATAACAACAAATAAAGAAACACCAATGAACAAATTAATTGTGTTCTAAATAGAAAGGGAACAAGACGGTTACTATAAACACAATGGCCAATAGAATTTCTCATAGGAATAGACCAATAGAATTGAGTTAACTATAATCCACATCTCTCAACGGGATCCACATTTTTAACCTCCTTTGAAGCTAACACGTAAGTACCGAAAACTATATAAGGGCATAAGGACACTTTAGAAAAATAAACGAAGAATAGGACTTCTCCCAATCGATTGCCAACGCGTGCAACACTCCCCACTAAATCACAACCACATGGATAGTTCTCTTGACGTCTCTAGACGTTCTGGGAGACCGTGGAGACTTCTTCCGGCTGCTGTGGCTGCGACTTGATGAAGTCCAATGCCCTCTGGATGGCCTCCGGGATAGGTGGAGGAGTCGGGAGATGATCGCCTTGTGGAACGAAGCCGTTCTCATCGGCCGTGTAAGTCAGAGTGATTCTAGTCCCGTCGGGAGCCGTGTAGGAGTAGGAACCTTGAGCCGTCTGGATCTCCTGATCGGGTACGCCGAAGTTCTTCACGTATCCCGTTTCTTCAGCTACAATCTCGTTGCCGGTCTCGTAACTGAAACAAATAATTATACAGTGTCAACAACACATAGAGAAATTAAAATTCTTTGTATAAAAACCTCAGACGCCCAAGGGAGGGGGCGTAAAAATCATATAAACGTAAATCCGTACCCGCAACAATTTCCTTCAGGCTTATTTCGCCCATAAAACAGTGTTCAAGTAGCCGGATTGTGCTGGTTAACAAATGGCACTTTTTAAATGAGACAATGTATTTTTTTTTACCAAATTTCATCAAAATCGGAGTTTTATTCAGAAGCCAACTATTTTTAATGTAAAAGTAAGACAATTTTACAATGAATAATAAATCAGTCAGACACTTTTAAGGGGGATAACATGTAAAAAAAACTGAATTGTTTTTATAAACCGAGACTTCTGTACAAGATCACGTGAGCAAGAACCAATGAGAGCGCAGGGAACAACCACAACTGCCTGGTGCTCATACGCAGTGTATTGCAGTCTATCGTAGGCAACATTTATTTTCATGTTTCCTGATAATTAAACCGCACAGAAGTGTCTGGCCTTATATAATTATTTTCAATTATGTTCATTAAAGACGCTGTTTAAATCGCTTACATTTAATATTTTAAAATAAAAACTAGGTAATTTTTTTTAATTTACATTTTAACCCCCTTAAACGTATCTGCCTTATTTATTATTTAATCCCCTCCTTAACTTACAAGTTTTTTTTTCATATTAATGATAGTTGGCGTCTGGATAAAACACTATTTTTGGGCAATATGTTTTTGCATTTTACCCCTATGTGCAGTACCTGGTGTTCCACAGTAAGTCTAGCCAACATATATATATATATATATATATATATATCTTCTGATCTACCCAAGAAGTGCATTATAGCAAAATTTCAAGGTGCAAGAAACAATTCATGAAACGTGCGTTACCAGCTCCCCGACTATAAAGTTTGTTCCGTTCCTTTAAACGCTTGTCTGTTTTCCCTGATCCTACACCTAAAAATGACCAATTTCAAAATGCAACAACACCTGAGTTAACGGATCATTGACTTACCTCCATTTATATGATCCGTCATAATTGACCCCGTCATTTTCGTATTTGATGATCGGTATGGGCGTGGTGACGGGTCCTTGTTGTGGTGCTTGGGGTCTCGCCAGCACTCCGCTCAGCAGGCAGGCTAACAGGACTACGGATACTTGCTGAAAAATAGATAAGGAATTTAAAATAATATTAATTTTGTAAAAAATGTCGATACTTTCAGATTTCATTGAAATTTATTATTATACTGCTATAACATATTATAAACTAAACCAACTTCTACTCTAGGAGAATGTAGAAGTCCGTTGTTTGAGAAAAATGTCCGTCACGCAGGAGCTGCATAGCTAAGCACTTTCCTCAGAATTTGGGTAGTTTAGACTGCATTACTGAATAATTTGCTTAATAGAACCTATATAAATAAAATAAAATCATGAATAGGTCCCTTTTACTTTTGTAATGAGCAACTGTTCAATTATTAATTTTGTGATTAATTTGCTTCCAGAGTTATGTTTACACATGGTACCTTCTACACTACTTAAGAAATACAAAAAAAACTTCATATTTTCGTCTTTTGAACGAATTTTTAAAACATTTCTTTCTCATGAGTTACCCACGACGTATACCGCGTTTCGTTACAATAAAGCAGAAATGACGACCGGTATGAGTATATTAGTAATTTGGGTCCAGAGTAACCCCCCCCCCCCTCCAAATAACCCGATTTAGTTTATTTTGACAACCCATTTTTCTGTGTAGATTACCACTGAGATTACCAAGTTGGTCAGGGGTAATCCCCCTCTTCCGGTGGACTGAGATTGGTGGGTAACTTGTTCAATAGTTTGCTAATTGAATGCTATATAGCTAGTTTCGTGACGGAAAAACAAAAACTCTGACCGCTATCGTGTTAACAGACATATCCTCGATACAAATGCAAAGTATATTTATGTGAAAAGTGGTTGTTACCTTATAGACGAATTTATATATATTTTATCTTATGATATATTTTAATTAGTCTTAATCAATATTCGTTAGTTTGATTTCCTGTAATTGATAATTATTTTTCTTTGATTTTCAAGAGTTTTCCATAATATATATCAGTCCAACAGCAATCAAAAAGTCTGTCACGCAGGAGCTGCATAACTAAGCACTAAAAAAAAATAAAAACATGAATAGTTCTGTTTTAATTTTGTAATGAGTAAATGATAAATTATTAATTTGCTTCCAGAGTTATGTTTACACATGGTACATATTACACTACTTAATAAATACAATAAACCTCATATTATCGTATTTTGATCTAACGCAGGAACCGGATACAGTCCCTCTAGCGTTCCTTGCGGCGCCTTTGTGGACCTATGTCTGGCTGGCTTTTCTATTGAAATATATTACGAAGTAAACCCCCCTTTCCGATTGACCGATTCAGCTCATTTTTACAACACTTCTTTCTCATGAGTTACCCACGACGTATACCGCGTTTCGTTACAATACAGCAGAAATTACGACCAGTATGAGTATATTAGTAATTTAGGTCCGGAGTAAACCCCCCTCCTAATGAACCGATTTAGTTTATTTTTACAACACATATTTACCTGTAGATTACCACTACGATTACCGAGTTTCGTCGAAATATACCAAAAATCATGGCTGGTAGTGGCGAATTGGTATTGTCGGTCCGGAGGAAACCCCCCCTCCTTATGAACCGATTTAGTTCATTTTTATATCTCACTTTTCTCTCTATATTACCACTACGAATACCAAGTTTCGTTGAAATATAACAAATATTACGGCTGAAATGGTCAAATTAGTGTTTTGGGTTCGGGGTAAACCCCCCCCTTCCGGTGGACCGATTTCGGTGGTTAACGAACTCGTTCAATCGTTTGCTAATTGAATGCTATATACCAAGTTTCGTGACGAAAAAACAAAAACTCTGGCCGCTATCGTGTTAACAGACACATATATATATATATATATATATATATATATATATATATATATATATATATATATAAATTTTAACGGGGGTCATTTTCGGTGTCTACTAGGTAGGATCGATAAAGATTTGAAGAAATTTTTCAAAAATTCCGTCATGAGTCCAACCTCAATAGCTACTTTCCTTCGGAGGAAAGTGCTAAAAATGGAAAATGCGTTTTTTCACATTCGATACTTTGAATTTCTATCGACGATATAGTCCGACTTGGTGAATATCTCTCAATTTAATCTTGTTTATTTTTATTTGCTTGAAGAGCTTCACAACAAGGGTGATCTGCTCAAAGAAAATTAATAAGGAAATACTTTCAAATTTACATTCATAATTAACATTGATTGTTCATATTTATAAAAAAAAGATATATATGTAGATATATATATATATGTATACAAAACAAAATAAGTAGCAAATAATAAGTAATTAAATAATGGTATAATTGAAATCATAATAATAATTTATAAAATAATAAGTAGGATCTAGCCTAAAGAAAACAATGACACAAAAATGCTCTAATATTATTTTAAGATGAGAAATTTTGACTTTTATTTTAATTGTGCGTTACAGCTATATTTCGTTGTATGTATTCGTGGTCTATAAGTATGTGAGTATGGTATCAATATATGGACTGTTATCTGCTAACAGCTCGCTAAGGTCATGAGGTGCCTGTAGGTTGTCTCTTCATGCAGTCTGTTAGTAGGTGTTTCACAGTCAAAGGAACGTTGCATGCTTCGCATCTTGGCTTGTCTTGTTTAGTAAATAGGTGTGAGTGAGTGAGGCGTGTATGTCCGATTCTCAGTCTTGTTAGTACAAGTTCGTCAAGTCTTGTTCTCTGTTTGCTTGATCTTGAGTGGCATACCACGTTGCATGCCACCTATTCAGGATAGCTTCTGTTGTTATTTGTAGGTCTTGAACTAGTTAATCTTGTTTAAATGTTCGGGTTCAAAGTTTCAAACCCTTGACCTCCGAACTCAGAGTCCTAGTCGGATCAAGACCTACCTGTGTGCCAAGTTAGATTAAAATCGGTCAAACTGTGTGGATTTGTACAAGTAACATACAGACTGACAGACAGCTGAATTTTATGTGTGTGTGTGTATATATATATATATATATATATATATATATATATATATATATATATATATATATATATATATGCATAGAGAGAAAGAGAGAGAGAGAGAGTTTTATGGTACTACAAAGATTATCTGCTAGAATGGATTAGCCAATAAGAGGAGTTGATAGTGAAGCAAGATGTTGCTGTTGCTGCAAGGAAGGTCAGAGGTCTTCAACCTTTTAGCTCTACCATCTGTGAAACAGCTATTGTCATCTCTGAGTCACCGTTCGCTACGTTTCAAGATGTTTTTTTCGTTAACATCATCGCTATGATTTGAATAAACTGTTGGCATTAGGCTGTCGAAACGTAGAAACCTTGAAGGTCCGGTGACATTTGATCCTGATGATCACATTTGATGAATAGCCATGGAAATGTTCTTACCACAATCCGAAGGAATGTTACTATTGAGGTTGCGTTCATGAATAAATTTTTAAATCTTCATCGACGATCAGTATTACGCCCAATAGTTATGAAATATTTTGGAGCAAGTGCATCGAATGAAATTCCCTTTGAGGAAGAAATTTTCCCAGTTCCCCCCTCCCAAAATTATTTTTTATATACGCCCACACCGTGAAAGTCTACGAGAATTACTATTTTTAGTTTGAGAATAAATACGTTTATATAAAATCGGTAGTCTCAGAGAAAAACTTGGTAAATTCAAAATCCCTCAAAATTTAAAAGAGAAAACACGCTATGCAAAAAAATCCACATGTTCATAAGTCGAAATAATCTAAGAAGATCATCATAATGCACTTAACCCATTTTGCTGAAGATCGAATCAACTTATTCCCTGTGACCCTGAAAATATCATCGAAACTTCCAGTGTAAACAATGCATCCAAACTGCAGTCATTATGACTGGATGGAAGTGGTTAATTTTTGACGCAACATATGTAAACACTGCCGAGTGCCTCATTTCGTCATAAGTGTGCCTAAGTGATTCTCAGCAAGTGCTTCCTAAGTGATCCAAGGCCCCTCGTGAGATATGGCTAATAAGCTAAGTGCTAACAGAACCAAGGCGAGCATCGACAACAAAGAACCCACCTGCTGCTTTCTATTCCCATCCTTGGCTGTTTCTCGTAATCTACTCTACGATAGGGTCATAGAGTTAATTTAGGATCTGACTTTTATCGTGTTGTCATAGTTATTCATTAATCAGTTAATTTAGTCCCACGATTTTAACTTTTTACTACTTCAACCTGTCCAACCATTTTGAAGAAGATTGAACTTACTCAAATATATCCTACCGCCTACAAAAAAATCCCTCATATTACAAACACCAATTATAGCTCCATTATTTATTTATTGTGTCCCGCTTCAATGGCGACAACACAAAGAACAGTATCCTCTGAACTTAGCTATTCTAGGAAATCAGCATGGTTATTGGTGTTGGAAGTGTGTGTGGTCATGTAATGGTTTAGACTTATGGTTCACCTATAAATAGTGCTTAGTATCAATGGAAATATAATATCTTATAAGCCAACATTGCAGACGTTCATCAAATAAGGTGGTATAGTCCTGTATTTTTGAGGTAAGTCAGTATAGTGTTGATGTACTGGCTATCATTGCCTAGGAGTTCTTGCATATCATACGGTATGTTGTAATTGCTTCTTCTCTGGCAGTCAGTCAGTAAATATTTAATCGTAAGTTCTGTGTTACATATGTTGCATATTTGTTTGTGGTGTCTTGTCATAAGAAATTCGTGGGTTAGTCGAGTATGTCCAATCCGTAAACGAGCGAGGACAACTTCTTGTTGTTTATTGCAGCGAAGACTGGATGGCCATTCCTCAACTGTATTTTTTATGGTCCGAAGTTTATTGTCAGTTAGTTGTGTCCATAAGTATTACCAATGACGTTTTACGGTAGATTTTGTAGCTGATGTAAAGTCTCTGGCAGTTATAGCTCGTTTAAATTTTCACACCATAAATTCACACAATTCCATACAATACATGGACCTACCGACATATATTACAATTTTAACGAATCGCTGACTGTTTGTGGAATAATTTGAGGAAAATTATTATTGGGGGGGGGCCTTTATCAACGCTATAGAACTGAAAACAATGATTGTTAGAATTTGTGTCTGCTTGTCTGTGCACGGTAATCTCAGAAACGGCTTATCCTATTTAGATGCGGTTTTCACTAATATATTATGGCAAGTTTCACTTAGCATATAGAGTTTCATGTGAATCGGTTCATAAATAGACAAGTTATGCCAATGTAATGAATTACTCTATCAAACGATTGAACGAGTTCGTTAACCAGAAAAATTGGTTCTCCCAGAGGGGGGGGGGGTTTACACCGGACCCAAAGTAGTTATTCACCCATACCGGCCGTAATTTTTGTTATATTTCAACGAAACTCGGTATTCATTGTGATCGTCAACAGAGAAAAATATGGTTTAAAAAAAATAAATCGGCTTATTAGGAGGGGGTTTACTACGGACCCAAATTAATAATTTGCTTATAGCGACCTTTCTTTCTCGCGTATTGTAACGAAATACGCTATACGGGATAAGACACTTCAGATGTGTTACATCATCTGTATTTAATCGATTTTGTACGATGTAAAACTATATAATAATCTTCCTAATAAGGATATTAGGATTAACTGTGATTGGAGGCTTAGAAGAAATATTATACTCAACTCATGTAATATATGTAAGTATTATAAAAAATTGAATCTAAACCATGTTTCTCAATGGTGTTACAATAACCAAGGTGATCCGAAGAAGATATTCAATATTGTAACATTGAAATGTTTTAAAACATTTATTTTGAGGTCGGAACTGCCTCATTTATCAACAATTTCAAAAATGATCATTATTACTTGATAATGAAACAAATCGTTGACCTAAAAGGTTAAATGAAGTCAAAAAATTACAATAATATTTTAAACACGGGAGTAAACATTTTTCTACTTTCCTCGAGAACGGCTATAGAAACGTACCTAGTTAGTTACGTGATGTAATTGTTTTGAATGGCTTATTCTATGTTTTTGGAGTACTGAACACGAATCTGAAGTTGTGCACCAAACATTTGCTCGGTAAATATAGAAAATCTTCAAACAAACACTAAAAATAATGTTTTTTAGTTGTTTTCAGGTTATAACGTGCAAAGTAGGCTATTTACGCAAAAAGCGATTCTGCAGTGAAATAAAGAGGATAAAATTACCTATAATTTATGTTTCTAAACATTTTAACGTTCATCGCACGGTTTCCACGCCAAAGAATGTTGACATATGGGTAAAATCAGTAATTTTAGTAAAATCCAAAAAAGTGAATGAATCAATTCCTCTAGTTCACATGGTAACGAGAGGACTTCATAGCAAGAAGTGCCCCTGAACAGGTGCGAAAATATGTACGAAACATGTCGGGCCTAAAAAAAAAGTAGCATGAAGACTGCTTTAACGACCTCATGCCTCATATGATCAAAAAGAATTTAGATATTTTGGGTCATCTACAAGAATAAATAATATGGGGGGCGAGGTTAGCTCAGTGGTAGAGCACAGGACTAATAAGCTGGATGACCTGAGATCAAATCCCGAGGAAGCACTAAAGAGTTTTCCTTCTAGTGTCTTCGTTCATGGGTTGAATTCGGACTCCCTGACCGTCGTTACGCCAACCCAGACTTTAATTAATTTAATAATGGGTACCTTGGGAGCTAATGACTCTAGCAGTCGAAGCAGCCAAGGGGAAATTCAGGTGGCCTGACCACTGATACCTCTACAGTATCTGCCCCTCAGGGCCTTCGTGGCCTGTTACGGGACTGATTATATAGATTTATATGTAAATTAAAAGGGTCATTTTTGATATCTAGTAGGCTGGTTCGCTGAAGATTTTAAAAAAATCTTTGGAAAACAGCAACAATAGCTACATAGCCTAGGGAAGTCCTAATAAAAACGTTGAGTGCGTTTGGCGTCAATTTTCATGAACCATTTTTTTTTTTTTTTTTTTTAAAAGAAAATATGGTTATCCAATCATTTCGCGATAATCCTTCGCGAAATAGGAACGAACTCTCTGCCCTCTTGGAGTAACTTATTTACCCTCCGGGTTGACATTCAGGTAGATATCCCTTAGCTGACACTGCAGAGGTTTACGATCCGGCTTTGTGCTATACGGGTTACGGCATAGCTCTTTGTGTTCAGAGACATCTTGTGATTTATTGCTGTGGATATATCTACAGCCGAGGCACTTCCTGGACTGTCTTAGTCATGACTTGAGGCTTGGCTTACACCGTTATGGAGGATATGCACTAATTCTGAAGTTCAAAGGATCGATAACGGAATAGCTCCGGAAGTCCTTATGTTTTATTACTACTAAAACCTTTTGTGAGGAAAATCTAAGCAAAACGTTTGTCAAGAATCTGCATAAAATACATTAACTCCTCAGAAAGATGATTCAGTGACGATTACTCAAAATAATGCGACTAGGTGGTGAGGTTGACTTATAGAATTATTAAATCAAATACATATAATGTTTTTGTATATCTCGTCTTGGTCGTGTATAGAAAATAATTACGGGGTGGGGGGGGGCTGAGAGGTGGTCTAGAATACTAGCTGAATACCCGTGCTTCGTCACGGCAGATGAGTTAAATAATGATTATTGCGTTAAATAATGCATCATCAGAATTAACGCTACTACACAATTTTGTGCAGTTTGTTATAGCACGGTTCCCGTCATACTGTATGTTATCCATCAATTGATAGGTAATGAAAGTATAATGTTTCTTGACAATGGGGAGCTCCGGAGCAGTGTCACCAAACAGGTAACGTAGAGATAATCCGTTATCTATAGGTTACAAGTAACAGGAGTTTAACCAGTACAGGTTAAAATTCGTTGTCAATAATAAATGTACATCAACATTTATGTTTCCAAGGTGGCATTTGGAAAGACCCATTATATTTGCGAGCATTACCAAGAAGTGTTCTGGCTGGGGATGCTGATGGGTGAGGAGGATATTATTACCTAGGATGGACCATCACCAGGTATAGCGTAAACTCTATGAGGGACAAAATGACAGTTTTTTTTCTAGTAATTCAAGGACTGCCATCTGAGTTGAAATTAACCGCAAATAAAAATAATATTATGAAATAGATACAGTACGGTAACAGCTGATCCCTGCTCTAACCAACTAAAAATTCAATCCCCTCTAAAAATAATTAAACATTTGAACATCAAAAAATCCTTTCTTAGCGAGTGCTTATATCCCAAAGGGAGTGTCCATGCAAAATTTCAAATTTTTCTGTCGAGTGGTTTGGGCTGGGGTGAGTCAGGGAGTGGTATTTGACAAATATATAGTAGACTAGCTGAATACCCGTGCTTCACCACGGCCGATAAGTATTTTTTATATTGAGTTAGATAAGATATGATCAAAATTAACGCTACTACATAATTTTGTACAGCTTATTATTGCACGGACTTTAAAGTTACCCAGGAAACCTCATGTGGAGGTAACCATGCTTGTTTCCGTTGGAGAGTAAAAAAATAAAAAAAATAATACAACAACCGCTTAAAAAGTTAGGTAAACAGAGACAAATACACGTTGCAAAGCATAAAACTAACAAATTTGAAGTTTTAAGCTCTTATCTCTTCGATTGACATCACCCAACGGAACATTACAATCTTATTGTAGGGAATTTAGTAAACCTTTCGAATAGCCGCCTTCCACTTACTACTAGTTCCCAACCGTTTTCGAGATATTTTAGAAAATATACTGAGATCCGAAAACTTTGTATCACCATTCATACAATTTTTTTCCATATACTTCGTTTATGAATACCCAAACAGAAAATTAGTTTTGAATAGTATTTCTATCAATTTTTCTGGTAAATGGCTACAGAACTCGCTTAAAAAATGGTTTCATTCGTTTTACTACGTTAAGGAATCTTTCACACAAATTTCGCTCCAAAAACCATGTTCCAGTAAACGGATTCAACTGGTTAATGAACTTGACGTTTTAAATGAAAAGAAAGATTTTTGTACCAAATGTTATCAAAATCGAAACATTTTTGAGCCGATGAGGAACTTCTTAATAATTCAAACCCCCCTAAAAGTACATGAACATTTGAATATATATATAAAAAAAAAAAACTTTCTTAGGGAGTGTTTACACTCTAAACGTAATGTCCGTGCAAAATTTTAAATTTTTGTTTCAAGTGGTTCGGGATATTATTACCTCGGACGGACGATCACCAGAGCGTAAACTCTATGAGGGACAAAATCACATTTTATTTCTAGTAATTCAAGGACTGCCATCATAGTGGAAATTAACCTCAATTAAAAATAATACTATGAAATAGATAATGTACGGTAACAGCTGTTCTGTTATCGTCCTAGCAACGCATGCTGCCTACGCTTGCCTACTCTAACCAACTAAAACTTTAAACCCCTCTAAAAATACTTAAAAATTCGAATATCAAAAAATCCTTTCTTAGTGAGTGCCTACGTTATATAGGGAGTGTCCATGCAAAATTTCAAAATTTTCTATCGAGCGGTTTGGACTGGGCGTTGATAGGTGAGTGAGTGGTATTTGACAAATATATAGTAGATTGATTGGTGACGGCTATTTCTAGTTTTCGAGTTATTAAACAAAATATAAGAACAGATAGACAATACAAATATAATTCATTTGTGTATTTAAAGAATATTGTGCATGTATATCTCACAATCTCTAATTTTTAATAAACCAAGATTTTCCGATATATATGTTGAGATTATGTTCAGACTATGAATAAATTATTTTTAATTATTTACTATTTTAGAGCGCAATATTACTAAACTAGATATACAGGGTGTCCCGGTCTTAAACCGACAGACTTCCTATATCGATGGGGAATCGAAAATTAAGTCAAAAATTCCTTTGGCGATTTTCGCTTCGTTTTTGAGAAAAACACAAAAAAACGAAACGCAAAAACAACTCAATACAAAAGTTGTAGCTAATAAATTATCTTTAAGATGAGACCAAGTTCTTAGCTTATTGTACGAGATATTCGTGTTTGTATAAACCATCGGATGGACATTTTGTTAGATAGTTAGACACTTTTTGATCCGACGAATCTTCTGCGCGAGGAACGCAAAAACAACTCAATACAAAAGTAGTAGCTAATAAATTATCTTTAAGATGAGACCAAGTTCTTAGCTTCAATATTGTACGAGATATTCGTGTTTGTATAAACCATCGGATGGACATTTTGTTAGATAGTTAGACACTTTTTGATCCGACGAATCTTCTGCGCGAGGAACGCAAAAACAACTCAATACAAAAGTTGTAGCTAATAAATTATCTTTAAGATGAGACCAAGTTCTTAGCTTATTGTACGAGATATTCGTGTTTGTATAAACCATCGGATGGACATTTTGTTAGATAGTTAGACACTTTTTGATCCGACGAATCTTCTGCGCGAGGAACGCAAAAACAACTCAATACAAAAGTTGTAGCTAATAAATTATCTTTAAGATGAGACCAAGTTCTTAGCTTATTGTACGAGATATTCGTGTTTGTATAAGCCATCGGATGGACATTTTGTTAGATAGTTAGACACTTTTTGATCCGACGAATCTTCTGCGCGAGGAACGCAAAAGCAACTCAATACAAAAGTTGTAGCTAATAAATTATCTTTAAGATGAGACCAAGTTCTTAGCTTCAATATTGTACGAGATATTCGTGTTTGTATAAACCATCGGATGGACATTTTGTTAGATAGTTAGACACTTTTTGATCCGACGAATCTTCTGCGCGAGGAACGCAAAAACAACTCAATACAAAAGTTGTAGCTAATAAATTATCTTTAAGATGAGACCAAGTTCTTAGCTTATTGTACGAGATATTCGTGTTTGTATAAACCATCGGATGGACATTTTGTTAGATAGTTAGACACTTTTTGATCCGACGAATCTTCTGCCCGTGGAACGCAAAAACAACTCAATACAAAAGTAGTAGCTAATAAATTATCTTTAAGATGAGACCAAGTTCTTAGCTTATTGTACGAGATATTCGTGTTTGTATAAACCATCGGATGGACATTTTGTTAGATAGTTAGACACTTTTTGATCCGACGAATCTTCTGCGCGTGGAACGCAAAAACAACTCAATACAAAAGTAGTAGCTAATAAATTATCTTTAAGATGAGACCAAGTTCTTAGCTTCAATATTGTACGAGATATTCGTGTTTGTATAAACCATCGGATGGACATTTTGTTAGATAGTTAGACACTTTTTGATCCGACGAATCTTCTGCGCGAGGAACGCAAAAACAACTCAATACAAAAGTTGTAGCTAATACAAGTTCTTAGCTGTAGATGAGACCATGTTCTTAGCTTCAATATTGTACGAGATATTCGTGTTTGTATAAACCATCGGATGGACATTTTGTTAGATAGTTAGACACTTTTTGATCCGACGAATCTTCTGCGCGAGGAACGCAAAAACAACTCAATACAAAAGTTGTAGCTAATAAATTATCTTTAAGATGAGACCAAGTTCTTAGCTTCAATATTGTACGAGATATTCGTGTTTGTATAAACCATCGGATGGACATTTTGTTAGATAGTTAGACACTTTTTGATCCGACGAATCTTCTGCGCGTGGAACGCAAAAACAACTCAATACAAAAGTTGTAGCTAATAAATTATCTTTAAGATGAGACCAAGTTCTTAGCTTCAATATTGTACGAGATATTCGTGTTTGTATAAACCATCGGATGGACATTTTGTTAGATAGTTAGACACTTTTTGATCCGACGAATCTTCTGCGCGTGGAACGCAAAAACTGGAAAAAGTATGTCAATGAATATTAATTTTAAAATGAGTATTTAATTTAAACAATTTCTTTACGATTGTCTGGCCTAGTATTCAAAGAAATTTCGTCCTTTCGTTAGGTGCCCATGAAATATCGCGGTTGAATGCACCCTTCAAATCAATTAAAAAAAAAAAAAAATAGGTGCGAAGCTCTTAGTATAGATAAACTTGAGATACAAAATAGAGTGGTATATAAAACTCGAAAGTAAAAGTATTTTTTTTTTTATATCGATGAAAATAAAGAATTTTATGGATCTGCGGAGGAGAAACTTTTATGTTACGTAAAATGGTAATTTGTCAAATACTGGAAGAGAGTGAAATTCTTTTTTACAAATAGCTCATGAAAGGTATTGCATTGACGGAGGGTTTAGACAAATAGCCTTTACGCAATGTCTCGACGGGAGGATGAAGGATCAGCGAAGCACTCAGCTGTTTTAGACTTATCTTATCAGGGAATTAAGTAGCTGAGAACGGACTGTTTCACGCCTACTTAGTATTTATTTTCTGAGTTTAGGAGTTGCCAATCTGCAAGTTCCATTTCATTTGCACAATGGGCTAGTTTTTTTTAAACTAGCCCAATGTGCAAATATATATATATATATATATATATATATATATATATATATATATATATGAGGTGGTAATATGAGCCCCCAATTTGTTTTCCCCTTTTTTAGCACTTTACTCCGAAGGAAAGTAGCTATTGAGGTTGCTCTCATGACGGAATTTTTGAAAAATTTCTTCAAATCTTTATCGATCCTACCTAGTAGACACCGAAAATGACCCCCGTTAAAATTTATATATATCTATATATATATATATATATATATATATATATATATATATATATATATATATATATATATATATATATACAAGATAGCGGCCAGAGTTTTTGTTTTTTCTTCATGAAACTTGGTATCTAGCAT
Organism: Gonocerus acuteangulatus; assembly: GCA_946811695.1. Classification (NCBI taxonomy): domain Eukaryota; kingdom Metazoa; phylum Arthropoda; class Insecta; order Hemiptera; family Coreidae; genus Gonocerus; species Gonocerus acuteangulatus. The sequence continues at coordinate 86,176,927 of OX328127.1, forward strand.
TCAATTAGCAAACGATTGAACGAGATCGTTAACCACCAAAATCGGTCCACCGGAAGTGGGGGTTTACCCCAAACCCAAAACACTAATTTGACCATGCCAGCCGTAATATTTGTTATATTTCAACGAAACTTGGTATTCGTAGTGGTAATATAAAGAGAAAAGTGAGATGTAAAAATAAACTAAATCGGTTCATTTGGAGGGGGGGGGGGTTACTCCGGACCCACAATACCAATTCGCCACTACCAGCCGGGATTTTTGTTATATTTCGACGAAACTCGTTATTCGCAGTGGTAATCTACAGGTAAATATGTGTTGTAAAAATAAACTAAATCGGTTCATTAGAAGGGGGGTTTACTCCGGACCCACAATACCAATTCGCCACTACCAGCCGTGATTTTTGGTATATTTCGATGAAACCCGGTATTCGTAGTGGTAATCCACAGGTAAATATGTGTTGTAAAAATAAACTAAATCGGTTCATTAGAAGGGGGGGTTTACTCCGGACCCAAATTCCTAATATACTCATACCGGTCGTAATTTCTGCTGTATTGTAACGAAACGCGGTATACGTCGTGGGTAACTCATGAGAAAGAAGTGTTGGAAAAATGAGCTGAATCGGTCAATCGGAAAGCGGGGGTTTACTTTGTAATATATTTCAATAGAAAAGCCCGCCAGACGTAGGTTCACCAAGCCGCCGCAAGGAGCGCTTTCTACCACTAGAGGACTATATCCTGTTCCTGCGTTAGATCAAAATACGATAATATGACGTTTTTAGTATTTATTACGTAGTGTAGTAGGTTCCATATGTAAACATAACGCTGGAATCAAATTAATAATTGATCAGTTACTCATTACAAATTTAAAAGTGAACTATTCATGTTTTTATTTTATTTATGCAGGATATTTTAAGCAAATTTTTCTAGAAAGCAGTGTACACTACCCAAATTCTGAGGATAGTGCTTAGTTAGAAGTCGCACACGGTCAGTAATAATGACATTATCAGTAATGTCATTACTATTCAACTCTCGTCATTCCTTATCATCATTAGAAGGTACACCTTACACGGTCATTCCACGGTTCATTTTTAATGTCATTACTTTTCTTCAGTATGCATTGTGATCTCCGTGACAGAAGCGTTTTGTTAATAATGGATCCTCGCAAAGTCGCCTGTGTAGCTATAATTGCGACACTTGCCACAAAAAAAACATGTGAAACGTTCGTAAAGGCCTTAATATTACACATCGTCGATACAAAAGCAAACTAACGAATATGAAAATCACCAATTTTCATTCAGTGGAAAAGTATTTATTCATAACTTTTTTTTGGACAGTCAAATATTCGGCAGATTTGACCTTTTGATAGTGGAATACTTTCCCTTTAATAGAGTGAAGTCAGATTGAAGAATTTGCCGTAAATAAGTCCAGCAGAAATTATTAAAGATGGACAATGAAAGATGCATTTTTTCATATTCGTTAGTTTGCATTTGTATCGACGACATATCCTTCCAGTCGGGGCGTTTCTAAGTGTTCTGGGACCGACGTTATGTGCAAAAAAGTTTACATTTTATTTTTATTTGGATAACCATTTTTCGCAAGTACCTTTTGAGATAATACAACAGTCATTTACATGGTTAGAAAAAGGAGTCTTTCTTCTTTTGAAAGATTTCAATGACGTAAAAATCGGATTATCTCAAGGGGAGATATTGAATTTCAAAACGTCACATTACTTTTTCGCTTTTTCGATTCGTTTCTTTGATATATATATATATATATATATATATATATATATATATATATATATATATTACTTTTATAACTATAATGTTACCAAGGTAGATTCATACATTTCAATTCATCTTATTTTTTGCCCTTTCTAATCAATCTAGTTTAACCTTTACATCTGTTTCACCTAGTTACAGCTCGAGATAGACTGAGTAATGACGCATTAATGATGTAGCGCTCCCTACACAATCATTACTAATGACAGTATCCCCTCCACTTTCAGTAATGATGAAGCCGAGATCAGAAAATCCGGATTCACATCATTACTGTTCGTCATTCCAACTTGGTCCACCTTACACTATCATTATTACTGTCATTTTGATAAGGTAATGTCATTATTACTGACCGTGTAGGGGCCGCTTAAGAAGGGATGCAGGAACCGCGCTAAATCATTATTTCACCCTCATTTAATACAATCCTATAGATTTCCAATACAATGTAAATGGAATTCAATAAGATGGAAAAGCACCCACCCTCCGAACGGATACCACTCCCCATGGAGATAAACAGCTGTTTCCTTGGTATTATTTAGTTAGCACTGACTGAAGGCCTTCACGCAATCCGGTGACATTTGGCCTTGACACAGAATCCCTGTTTGTTATGGTGTTAACATTGTTCAAACATAGTTATTTGTAATTAATTTATATTTAATTAATAATCGTAAACAAATACCTCAGGATAATATGTAAACTGGATATTTATGTTTCTTTCTTTTTTTTTTCATCATCTTGCTTCGGGAAATATGTATTTTATCACTGCTATATGCATTTTCTTGAGCCAGAGAGAAACTAATAATATGACCAGTGGAGGAATATCCATCGAGTTCTAATATTTTAGAACAATTCTTAATTAAATATTTATTGGCAACAATTTTAGTTCTTTAACGTGGATTATAGAATTTCCATTAGAAATGAGGAGTTCGTTATCCAGGAAAATTAGCTGATCTAGAACAGACTGAATCAGCCTACTGAAACATTTTTTTTCAGGTAATAAATAATTTTACTGATTATCCTTTTGTATTTCTAGGCTTCCAAAAAGTAAAATTTAAGGCTATTTATATAATACAGGGGGCGAGGTTAGCTCAGTGGTAGAGCACTGGACTAATAAGCTGGAGGCCTGAGTTCAAATCCCGAGCAAGCACTAAAGATTTTTTCTTCTAGTGCCTTCGTTCATTAGTGGAATTCGGCCTCCCTGACCGTCCCTAGGCCAACCCAGCCTTTAATTAATTTAATAATGGGTACCTTGGGTGCTAATGACTCTAGGCAGTCAAATCAGCCAAGGGAAAAATCAGGGAAAAATCAGGGAAAAATAGTACTGACCACACTATCTCCCTAGTGTGCCGTATGGTCAAGAATCAGATACCTCTATAGTATCTGCCCCTCAGGGCCCACGTGGCCAGTACGGGACGGTTTTTTTTTTTTTTTTTTTTTTTTTTTTTTTTAATATAGTATAGGCTTTTCTTATTTAATTTAAAACCCTTAGATTTTGGGTAAAATAACTTTAAATAAGGAGTAATGAAAATTAAATTCTGCGTCAATGAACTGGCTGAAGTCTAAATTTGGCCAGGTAAAAGTGCCGCAATTGCTTGCCGAAAACCAACAATTTTTTTCCCAATTTTGCTAAAACTGTGGTTAGCCGACTTTTAACCTACAAAAAACTATCCTTTTGCAATTCCCGATAGAGTTTTCTCTGTTGGAGAAATATGTGTTTAAATGTCAAAATTGCTGGTTCCTTTGAAAGTTTTTTTATGTTTGTTTTACGTTATTATTGTTTGTTTTTGTCTTTTTTTTAAATGTCATGGGCGTATATAAGGGGGGGGGGGGCTGAAGGGGCTGCAGCCCCTCCCGAAATTTTGATTTGATCGGTAAAAACGTTAGAATAAAAATAAATTAAATAGGATCATTTAGTTCATTAAACATATTCTATTTTGGGTGTAATAGCGTTTAAGTTGGCTAAAAATCTCTTCCAAGATTTAAATTGTTAGTATTCCATACACCGCAAATGGTCTCAGCCCCCCCCCCGAAATTTCTATATACGCCCATGATGAGTCTTAAGAGATAAACATAGTGCAAGTAACTCATTTTGCCCGTTTTCCCACTCACCAACTTATTCCCAGTTTTTTTCTGTCTAATATCTTTTCTGTCAGTAATTAACTTATTAGTGAATAAAAAATGACATGAATGATTAGAAATATTCGTAAAGTTGTAGTAATGCCCCGCGCACATGGCCTTGAATGAATGGGAACCCGTGTTTGTGAATGGGCGAGCTGTAACCTTCCCATACTGTTAACGTAACGAGCTGAGCAAATTGTGTTGCAACGAGGTAATTATTTATTTTTACACTCATTATTTGGCGGGTAAAATGGTCGTAAAATGGCGGGAACATTTCCCAACCAGTGACATATCTTTTCATCTATTCCATTACTATCACGCGAATTCTTAGGTCTCTTTGGTCTTGCCGAACAGTTCCCTAGAGCATTGGATGTGAATCGAAATTGCTATAAAAATCTCCCCCAAAAAACTAAGGGTCTTTTTGCGAAAAGCACATCCAGTTACTTGTGAAGTATTTATAGTGATGCAGGCCAACGGCCATAGCCACGTTGAATGCACCGGTTCCCATAGATCACCGAAGTTAAGCAACGTCGGGCGTGGTCAGTACCTGAATGGGTGACCGACCACGTGCTGTTGGCATTATAAAAGAGTGGTAACCTGTAAATAGCCTGGCGCTAATAGCCAAATAGTTGATGTGCCGTTACAAACGACAAAACAAAACAAAAAAAACAGTGATTCAGTGCAGGCGCATAACTCATTAGCTTTTCTGTAGGATATTCCTATAGGCAATTCTATTGGTTGTTGCTGGTAGTAAAGTAACCTTTAACACTCAAATCAATCTAACTTGCAAAAATTGATATAATTCTATTAATTTTAGCAAGTTGGATTGCCTAGAGTTTTGATATCTTCATGAGCGAGCGTAGCGAGCGGAAACGCATAGCACGTATGCCCACAATGTGAAATAAATATGTTATCTATTAGAACCATCTGACAAAAAAAATCGGCGAGGAGGCCCCTAAATTTCACAATTATCATTGATTTTTATAATACTAACATTTTTATTAATAAATATTGCTTACTGAAATATATTCTGCTTACTTTCTTTTATGTTTTACAAGCCTAAAAGGATTACTTACAAATAAAATTTATCTAAGGGTTAGTTAGAAACCATATTATATGAATAAAGTAGTCAAAAAAAGTTACTTTTAGTAGTGATTGCAGTGATTTTAAATACTTTTCAATACTATATTAACTTTTCATTACTATATTTATATAATATGGTTCTAACCTTAGATAACCTGAAAAGAAGAGAATAGATAATCTGCAAAGAACCTGTAAGCTAATTAGTAAGTACCAAAATCACTGTTTAAAATCACGACAGATACTTCAAAGTAACTGGATGTGGTCTTCGCAAAAAAGACTCTAACTAACGTTGAAAAAAAAAAGAGGCCAAGTTTCTAGTCTCCTCCACAAAACAGTTTGCCTACGATAGTTATGATATCATAGTATTGGACCAAGTTTTACGTCCTTAATACATTGTCAAGAACCTAATAATACCCACTCACTGATTTGAGAAGTTCCAACTTGGCCAGTTTTTGTTAAATTCTATCGTTATAGCGGCCATCATTTAACGAAAACTGGCCAAGTTGGAATTCCTATGAATTCCGATTTTCCATCGCCTATAACTCAGAAACTATTCAATGTAGAATAATGAAACTCTCCAATTTTAGTTACATCTACTAGTATAGCCAACGGCCATAGCCACGTTGAATACACCGGTTCCCGTAGATCACCGAAGTTAAACAACGTCGGGCGTGGTCAGTATCTGAATGGGTGACCGACCACGTGCTGTTGGCATTATAAAAGGGTGGCAACCTATAGACAGCCCGGCGCTAATGGCCAAGTTGTAGATGCGCCGTAAAAAAAAAAAATAAAAAAAAAATCTACTAGTATAATACCTGTGTAAAATTTTACCTCGTGTGATTTTCTTTACCTCGTTTAATGTTATGAGAGGGTAAAAATACACACAGTGTGCGTAGGACGGAATTTGGCCTGAAGCACTAACATGCTCCTATATATATATATATATATATATATATATATATATATATACAATATATTTGTCAAATACCACTCACTGACCTATTAACGCTCAGCCGAAACCGCTCGACAGAAAAATTTGAAATTTTGCATGGACACTCCCTATAGAACGTAGACGCTCACTAAGAAAGGATTTTTTTGATATTCGAATTTTTAAGTATTTTTAGAGGGGTATAAAGTTTGAGTTGGATAGAGAAGGCAAGCCTAGGTAGCATGCGTCGCTAGGACGATAACAGAACAGCTGTTACCGTACATTATCTATTTCATAGTATTATTTTTAATTGAGGTTAATTTCAACTATGACGGCAGTCCTTGAATTACTGGGGTATGGAATACTATCAACTTGGAATAGTTTTAGGCAAATAAAACGCTATTAAATCTAAAATGAAATGATCTTTGGATTGAAAAAGGAATGGATCAAACCAATTTTGGTTATAAAACAAATGATCTTATTTAATTTATTTTTAAGGTTTTTAAGACACATTTTTACCATCAAATCAAAATTTCGGGGGAGGGGGGGCTGCACATCCCTCAGTTGCCCTTATATACGCCCACGCTGGTAACCTATAGATAACGAGTTATCTCTACGTTATCTGTTTTTTGATACTGGTGCGGAGCATCCCAATATCAAGAAACATTATACTTAGATTACCTATAAACTGATGACTAACATATTGTATGACGGGACCCGTGCTATTATAAACTGCACAAAATTAAGTAGGAGTGTTAATTTCGATGATACATCATTTAACGCAATAAAATAACTACTTATCTGCCGTGACGAAGCACGGGTATTCAGCTAGTAGGATATATATATATATATATATATATATATATATATATATATATATATATATGTATATATATATATATATATATATATATGTGTGTGTGTGTGTATACGGTATTATTTACTTTCGATCACTATAAAAAACCTACTATCGACTTGATAGTATCAAGTTTTGTCTGTGTGTTAGTCCTGGGTTTGTCTTGGAAACCTTAAGACGGCAACAATCTTGAGCCCCAACAAATTCTGCAGGTTTGTTGACAAACGAAGGAGTCCTATCACATCACATCCATCCTAAGGACGAATCCTTGTCGTCACATCTATGTATTATTTACTTCTTATTTATATAAATAAGGTTTTGGCCTAAAATATTTCTATCTATCAAATTAGTATTCGATTGAATTTCGTATGCTCCACAACTGATATGTTTAAAAATAAAAATTATTCCTGAACTTGTCCATGAAAAAAGTGTCATTAGAATCGAAATTTATGAAATAAATTGAAAAATACGTTTGGCTTTAGGAATCGTTTTAAAAAACATTGAAGACAACGCTCACCGCCTAACACAATTTTATGTTTGACCGCAAAACATATCAATAGATTACGAAATGAACAACATTTTCCTTCAAAATGTTTTGTAAAAGTAGTTAAAAGGGGTTTTAAATTTGCCTAGTTTATATAATATTTAGGGACACTAAACTTTTGAATTTATTATTACCATGAGGTATAATTATTTACGGATTGCGATTCCATGCGACACAACTGTCGCATTATTATGTAAAATTAAAAAAAAAATTAATTCACGTTTTGTACTATTTTATTAAATAATGAGTAGTATTTTTTTGCAATCTTTCTAAGATTTTTTTATTTATGAATTTCCATGAACAAGCCTAATTTTGTTAAATGTTTCATTGGAATAAATGCTCAATTAGTTTCTTTTTAGCACAAGCTTTTTAGCTTTACGATATCCTATTTTATCAATTTTTGTTCCTCATAATGTTTTTAAACATTTCACCTATTTCATTCATAACAAATTGTAATTATTGCAATTTCATTACTTATGGTATTAATAATAACAATTCATTCTTATGCTTATCTATGAATAATTAAAATTTAAACCAATAAATGGATTGGGTCGGTAAAATAAGACTCAAAATAATCAGCGCAAAAAGACATTTCGAATAGGCACATGTTCAGACAAAACATTTTTGATTGGGAAATTGGTCAAGGAGATAAAGAAATTATTGTTAAACAAACTGGATGGGCTTAAAAAATTATGTTTGTATTTTTTGAACGTTTCTCAGAATATTTCAACCCCATTTGTAGTCTAAAATTTAATAAAATCCTGATTACTGGCATTACATAAACGCGTAACTATAACCAGATTAGGTAATATATTTAACCCTGAAAATAAATTATTCGGCACTGTTAAGCCAACACATTATATATATATATATATATATATATATATATATATATATAAATATATATATATATATATATATATATATATATATATATATATATATATAATATCACATATAAAGTCAAATTGGTAAATTTAAACCACCGTTATTTTCCTGATCAATGGGTTCTCAAACATGAAATTTTCTAGTCGGCACTTCCGGATTGTGTCATAAGGTCAACCTCATAAAAGGATTTCCTCCCTATGGTGGGGGAGGGGGAGAGATGCGCAAACAAATTGTTAAAATTTTCGTGTGAAATGAAACTATATGACTTATGACACATCGAATCTTATGTATGCTTCAGTGAAACGTGTGAGAATAAAAGCTTAAGCTTCAGAATAGAAAATAAACACCTCATATTCAATTTCTTAATTCATACTATAACAATTGTTTTTCTTTAATAATGTATTTATTATAATAATTTTATTTATTATTTTTTTCAAAGTTATTCAGTTAATTTGACATGTGATTTTATTTTATATATTTTAAATACGTTAAAATACGAGCAAATCACCTTGCTGTTGTGGAGCACGGTAAATATATAAATACAATTACTCAGTATATAAGCATTATTTAGTTAATTTGACATGTGATTTTATTTTATACTAGCCGTTACCCGGCGTGCCATGCTACGCCTACTTTCTGCGTATAGAAAAGCCTAAATAAATTAGACACCAAATAAGTGTTATTAAAATCTAATAACACGAATCTGTAACTGTTATGAACCCGTGGCCTCCCAACTGTGAGTCCTAGACGACTTTGACCTAACCTATAACACCCCCCGTATCAAGACATACATGTATACCAAGTTTGGTAAAAATTGGTCTAACGGTGTGGATTTGTATAAGGGACAAACATACAGACAGACAGCTGGTAGATTTTTTTGACCTAGCCTACGGCACTCCCCAGATTAAGATCTACCTGTGTACCGAGTTTAGTCAAAATCGGACGAACGGTGTGGATTTGTATAAGGGACAAACATACTGACAGACAGCTATAAGACGTTTTTGACTTAGCCTACGACACTCCCCAGATTACGATCTACATGTGTACCGAGTTTAGTCGAAATCGGACGAACGGTGTGGATTTGTATAAGGGACAAACATACAGACAGACAGCTGGTAGATTTTTTTGACCTAGCCTAGGAGATTTCTCGTATCAAGACCTACCATTAGTCCAAGTTTGGTCAAAATCGGTCAAACGGTGTAGATTTGTATAAGGAACAAACAAACAGAAAAACAGACAGACACGTGATTTTTATATATATATAGATACGTTAAAATACGAGCAAATCACCTTGCTGTTGTGGAGCACGGTAAATATATAAATACATTTACTCAGTATATAAGCATTATTTAGTTAATTTTCTAAATCACGTTTTAGGTAATGATGATAACTATAGAAGGTTTTATAAAGATTGAATCACATATTTCTTTTGATGGTGAAAAATAAAGGAGAAATTTAGTAAAATATCTAAACTTTTTTGGAATTGTTATTTTATTTTATATATTTGAAGTGCACTTATGGAGGCCATCCAAAAGAAAAAAACCCTGATAAAATAGAACATCGCAAAAAGTATTTTTAGTCTAAGGCGCATCTTTAAAACCTTAGCTTTACTTGGATATCCAGAGGGCCACAACTCATATCGTCGGAACAACTCAAGGTATGCCTAAATTGAAAACGTTTCGGAATTTTCGGTACATTTATATATGTGTATAATATATAAATATATATATATATATATATATATATATATATATATATATATATATATAAAATAAATATATATAAGAATATTAAAAAAAATCGGCAAAAAAGAAAGATGTATTTTGTATTTTGTTTTCTCATAAATCCGAAAGGATTCTCCTAGAGAGCTTCCCGTCAAAAGATTTTTAACAAAATTTCCTATAACTTTTTTGGGTAAAAAAACAAGTAATTGATTAGCTGATTCGTAAAATAGTAACAAGTATGAATGATAGAATAACAATTCACACTTGTTTATATATATATATATATATATATATATATATATATATATATATATATATATATATATATATATATATATTGCAGCTTGAAATGCATTTATTAGCTTCACATTCAAGGAAATAAATTTTGATTATATCATAAAACAATCCACTACATTTCGTTCAAATCGGTTTGATAGGTTTTGCATAATAATTTTGGAATTGAGATATCAGCGAAAAAAGTAACATTTTTTCAACTTCTCTCGTTAAAGATTTTCCAAGGAAATTTCTGAGGTTTCAACCATATCCATTTATTGTTTATTATTTTTTTAAAATTTTTTAACGTTTCGGCCACTCAGTGGGTCACATGGACTTTGAGCCTAAGAATGAAAAATTTAGGTCCAAACATTACTATGATGGTTTTCATCCTTTTAAAAACAGGGTGAATGAATTGGAAAAGCTAAGTTGAAGTTTTATGAGGATGTCCCTGAGGCCGAAACGTTAAATAATATATAAAAAAAAATAATAATAAACAATAAATGAATATGGTTGAGGTGAAGATCTTATACAAGTGAGAATTTGTTAAATAATTGACAACTCAGAAATTTCCTTGGAAAATCTTTAACAAGAGAAGTTGCCGCTGATAATTGCAAAATTATTATGCAAAACCTATGAAACCGATTTGAACGAAATTTAGTGGATTGTTTTATGATATAATCAAAATTTCCTTCCTGGAATCATAAATCCATTTTAACCTGCACAAAAAAAAAAAAATGATATAAAATCAAGTGTCAAGTGTTATTCTGTTATTCATACTTGTTACTATTTTACGAATCAGGTAATAAAATATTTGTATTTTTATTAAAAATTAAGAATGTGTTAAATTTTTCAAATTGTTGCAAAAGACAAAAACTTTTTTTTTACATATTTGAAATATTTTTCAAAGTAAACTAACACACTCACGCTTTTAAAGATATTTTACAGGTCGAAAATCTGTCAATTAGGACGGTTAATAAAATTAAAAAAAAAACAAAAAAAAAAAAACAACAACTGAGCATTAGGTATTCCATTTTCTGAACCACGTTTTAGCGACTGGCGATAACGAAGTTCTCTATTTGCGGCTGTGAATTGCTGATAATGTTATCACTAGTCGGTGGGTTTGTTTGGAAAGTAGACAAGCTTACCTTTGCCATTGTGAGAAGCTGTGTGAGGATTGAGTTGGGATGCCTCCCAGTATAAGGCAGGGTATATATAGTGGATCTCCCCCTCTCTCTCCCGTCTCCCTCTGAGGCACCTGGGAGGCATTTGACACACTCCCCCGATGTCTCTATGGGATGAGGATGTTGGGAAATTGTTCAAATGTCAGTCGGACGGTAGTGGGCACGAGGGAACAATTAGTTTGCACGTGCAAAGGACACTTAGGGATGGATTTGATGAGCTCTCTCCAGGTAATTCAAGCAGAGATAATGTTGAGTATGTTGGAGAAGTGTAAGTCATTGGAGGTTCTTGAAGGGAATATGATCGAAATTTAAGAGCAATAAGACACATGAAGTCATGAGATATTGAAAAAAAAAAAAAATTAAGAAAAATAAATAGTCTTTAAAATAAATACTAAGGCTTCTGTCTAAAACTCCCTCCATAGGGAGGAAACAATTAATCATTGATATTTTTGGAACAAAATAATAATTATTATTTACAATTAAGCATACATTTTGGATCAAAATATAATATTGTTACGACAAATTAAGCAAATATTAACTATTATTTTACTCCAACCAAACTATAGATATATATACACACATTTGAACTACCGTTATATGGGATCTATGGGATCTGAAACATGAAATTTTTGTCTTGGCATTTCCGGATTGCATCAAGAGGTCAACCTCATAAGCAGGCTTCCTCCCTATGGAGGGAGGGTGGAACCGCGCTAAAAAAAGGAGCTGAACTGCAGATATAGACTCATAGTACGACTACTTGAACCCACTTCAAAGCTTACAACACAAAACAAACTCAGTATATGCAAAACTATAATCAGACCTATCTGGACTTACGGATTTGAATTATGGGGAACAGCAAAACACTCAATGCTTCCTTTTATGCCTCCATCAAAACCCTACATAACGTCCTCAATATTCCCTTCGTAGACGATCTCGCCAAATCCCGTTTCATTCCTAATTGTCATCCCACCCAAATCCTAGAGGACAATCCCTATCCACTTATTCCCATCCTAAAGACCTTCCCAGGAGGCTTAAGAGACTTTGGTCCCATGACCAGCTACCCTAACAGCGGTTAAAAAGAGGGATAAGTAATGATTGCCTCCTTCCAAATACTATAGTTGTCATGTAATACTTACTTGAGCATAATTCATTAATGTACTATTCATAGATTGTTCACAATTATGTTTAAATAAAGATTAATTTAGTAAATAACCATACGATCACAAAGTATTGGTATATTTCTTTTTTGCATTATTAGTCATGTATATAGTTTGGTTGGACTAAAATAATACTTAATATTTGTTGAATTTGTCGTAACACTATTGAGTGGCTGATTATCAAAGACGGACATCATTAAAAAAATCTAAATTGAGTTAGCAGTGGATTCCTATAGGTTTTTGTCTGCTCTTTTCAATAATGAAATTAGTTTCTGCAAAAAACGGGCGTAAACATGTAATTTCTGGCTTCAAAGTAGATGCTTTGTTTCAAAAACGGACTCCTGCTGTGGAGGTTTTTTTCATAAACGAACACCTACCAATCACCCAATGGGTTCAAAGGTAATTTTCACTAATTGTTTGAGTGGTATTGATATCAGAAACAGAACAATATTAATTTCAAACATATAAGCCTAATTATGAAATTCATATTTTCAAAAAAATATTTACTATAACTTGGGAACATAAAAGGTGATTTTCTCAACATTTAGAAAATGCAGGGCCGCCGCATCTAAGGGTGAGTTTACATCTGACACTTCTCACACGAAATATATCTTAGGTACCGGATAGATAATTATCATAATTATTTTATCCGACACCTGAGGTATATTTTCTGCGTGAAGTGTTAAACGTAAACGCTCCCTTATTGCTCGTGATAGAAATATATATCTCAGATGTAAATTATTTGCAGTTTAAATTAGTGAAAATGTCTGTCTTACATAAATATCCTGTGATAACTATCATATGTAAACGCACCCTTAGAGCCGGGCCCAGGACCAGATCATGGGGCCCCACTTCTCAGAGCCAGAATGAAAATTCTAGTACTTTGCTATAGGACTTTGGACATGTTAAAATTATTTTCATCTTGAGTTTTGAACAAAATGAGAATAAAAGCGACAATCGGTGCTGCAAAGATCACTTTCGGTACTTTTCTCCCAATTAGCGAGGATCGGCCTGGGCCCCCACGGTGCCCGGGCCCGGGACAACTGTACCCGGTTGTCCACCCCCCCCCATGTGGCGGCCCTGAGACAATGACAGGTGTCCGTCTTTGATATTAAGCCACTCTATTATATTTTGATCCATAATGTCAATATAATATAATATAATATAACTTGGCAGAAGTTCAATATATGAAAGTAAATCTATAAGTTAGAAAGTTTAATAAAAGGCAGAAACTGAACCAAAGTGATTTCTAGTTTTGCAGTTTTCTAGTTTTGCAGTTTTCATTGCATCATTTGAAAGCTTATCTTGTTCAGATATGTGATAATTTTTATATTAGAATTATGTTTATTCCGATTCAGACAATTAACAATTTCAGGGCACTACAATCCACCACTTCGGGGTGAATTGTGTGGAGTCAGTTAGTAGTTACGTGTTGTAGATAGACATATTATTTTCCTACATTCGTAAACTATATTAATAATTACAAATACAAATAATAATTAAAACTACAGAATAATAAAAAAATATAAAGAATATGTAGAGAAAAACCCAACAAATTAAATAAATTAAACGTACAATCAACAAACATAACCCTAATAATAAAATGACTGAAATAACTAATTATTATTAAATATTTGAACAGAATAAGTTCATGATACATTCAATTAAAATCCAATTATTTGTTATTACATCACAATACAACAAAATGTGTCAATTAATAACTGTGTTGCACGATGGAAATTTTTTAGTAAATTGTTGTGGGCCAGAGCAGTTTGTCCCATTCTGAGTCTTGTCGGAACGATTTCTTCTCTTCTGGAATGACGTTGAACTGTTGCTGTGAAAAATGTTTAGTCCAACTGGAAAAATTACTTTTACAGTATAATTTCTCAGACTTGGTGACATAAAACGTTTTCTTGGAGTACTGAAAGTTAAAACATAGAAGTTCATGATCTTTTTTACAATTTTAAAAAAATATTTGATTTAACGTTGACATTTTCGGTTAGCGTAAAGCCCTTAAGCGTTGGGCTTCTTCTAAAAGTATTATTTATAAGTTGCTTTTATTACTCAATTTCCAATCATGTATGGCAGGCGGAAATACAAACAGAATTAATCACGTAGATTATATTATTTAACCCAGCTCTTTTCATGTTTCACACTGGTTTTGTGCAAATTCTTGTTTACAATAGAAATTCAGCATATATGTACAAAGTAGAACTTTCCCTAACTCACGAGATGGCCAATGTGGAGCAGGTTCGCCTTTGTACAAAAAAATCTGTTTTATATTTACGATGAATATTAATTTTATTTCAGATTATAGACTAGATTTTTAATTCTTTTTATCTTAAAGGTGGTTCATTAGACCATACAGGCGCCATCTTGGCGCCTGTATGGTCATTCTCTTAGTAGCGAATCACTTATAAAGAATAATTATCCATATATAAAAATTGATTGGTTAATTTTGTTTTTATTGACCTTCCACCTGATTGTAATTTATAGTTTTTAAAGAAAGTAACGGGAAAAAACTTTGTAAAAGTAATACAAGTTATGTATTTTTTCTTAACTTTTTTGGAAATAGTAAAAAAAAAGTCCGTCTCGCAGGAACTGCATCATCTTAGTGCGGTTCCGTTCATATCCCTAGTCTAATTTGGAAAGATTAAAATAGAATCAGTTATTATTTTGGTTCCACCAGTCTTTTTTTTTTAAATTAATTATTATAATGGCGTGTCAACCCTTAAGGTCACTAACGCCATTCCTGTGTGTTGTAAAGTCTTGAAAGGTCATGATTTACGATCTTACCTGGAAGGATCGGCTAACACTAGAAACTGTCCCGCTAGTGACAAGGTCTTGGAATCTTGAAAATCTATATTTCTAACAATAAATTGTTTTTCTTATTTTACTTAACCAGTTTTATTGTCAAATACATTATCCAACTATAAGCAATTAAAGAATAACAAGGAATAAAACAGACGAAAAGAACCGTTCGAATAAACGAAATCAATTAAATTAAAGTTTTAAGCACTTATTTCTCCGATTGACATCGCCTAATTAAATCTTTCTTCAGAACCTTTTTTGTAGAGTTTTTAGTAAGCTTCCGAATGGTGATCATCCGCTTTACAAGATTGTCACCGGTTTTCGAGATACTAACGAAAGTATACAAAAATACGAAAACTCTTTTTGTCTGTTAATAAAATATTTTATTCTAACCCTTCCTTAACTCCAAACGTAACCAAAATTTTAACATATTAGTCTTAATGAAAGTAGAACATGCAAAAAATGTTTCAACTGAATCCCATGATTCTAAGTACCCAAACCAAAAACGGTATTCAAAAACTATTTTTCCAATTTTCTCGAAAACGGTTAAAGCTGTCGCCTTGAAAATGGTTTCATTCGTTTTCCTAGCCCAAGAAGCATATAAAACGAGTACTTACAAGCTTATGAACTCAAAAACGTAAGCGTTACGATTTTTTTTGCGCGAATTTCGCCCCAAACGCCATCTTCCAGTAGGCGGATTTTGCCGGTTAACGAACTCGACCTTTCAAATTAGAGGAAAGATTTTTGTACCAAATTTCATCAAAATCGGACCATTCGTCTGGGAGCTACAGAGCAAATAGACAAATATATATATATACATATATATATATATATATATATATATATATATATATATATATATATATATATATATATATATATATATAAATAAAAAAATACAAATTTTAACCACTATCATTTTCGGTCTCTATGGGTTCTGAAACGCAAAATTTTCTAGTCGGTACTTCCGGATTGCGTCATGAGATCAACCTTAGAAGCGGGGTTCCTCCCTATGGAGGAGGGAGGAACCGCGCTAAATAGAAGTTATTTCTTAAATAGGGATTTTGCTGGCAAGATGCCATTCTGGAACTATTAAGAAAGAACTAACAGTACTGGACAGGTCGGTAGCTATAACTATTGTCTGTGAGTACCACGGAGTTCGACCTTGTCAAATAGATTCATTACCTCTACAGTTTCCTTCGCCTTCTTCTGGTTACACAAGTACGGTCCTAACAGTAGGAGAAGAGGCATGCTACCGTTAGAGGAGATCCATAGCGCACAATGGTAAGATTACAAAAACTATGGTTTAAATTTGTATGTGTATATATAAACGTATATAAATGGGCCGATATTTGCTTTGAAGAGTGAAATGAGTATTCTATTCTGTTTCACCGCTAGTGACGAGGGCTGACCGACCCTGCTGTAGGGTGATCTACCTGTTCTGGTCTTATTCTACTATGCTATGCTTGCCCTCCTCTCCTCTATCTGCCCTCGAGTGACGAGGGTTGACCGACCCTGCTGTAGGGTGATCTACCTGTTCTTGTCCTATTGGACTATGCTATGCTTGCCCTCTTCTCCTCTATCTGCCCACGAGTGACGAGGGTTGAACGACCCTGCTGTAGGGTGATCTACCTATTCTGGTCCTATTCTACTATGCTATGCTTGCCCTCCTCTCCTCTATCTACCCACGAGTGACGACGGCTGACCGACCCTGCTGTAGGGTGATCTACCTGTTCTGGTCCTATTCTACTACGCTATGCTTGCCCTCTTCTCCTCTATCTACCCACGAGTGACGAGGGTTGACCGACCCTGCTGTAGGGTGATCTACCTGTTCTGGTCCTATTCTACTACGCTATGCTTGCCCTCTTCTCCTCTATCTACCCACGAGTGACGACGGCTGACCGACCCTGCTGTAGGGTGATCTACCTGTTCTGGTCCTATTCTACTACGCTATGCTTGCCCTCTTCTCCTCTATCTGCCCACGAGTGACGAGGGTTGACCGACCCTGCTGTAGGGTGATCTACCTGTTCTGGTCCTATTCTACTATGCTATGCTTGACCTCCTCTCCTCTATCTACCCACGAGTGACGAGGGTTGACCGACCCTGCTGTAGGGTGATCTACCTGTTCTGGTCCTATTCTACTATGCTATGCTTGACCTCCTCTCCTCTATCTGCCCACGAGTGACGAGGGTTGACCGACCCTGCTGTAGGGTGATCTACCTGTTCTGGTCCTAT
The DNA here is from genome assembly GCA_946811695.1 of Gonocerus acuteangulatus. Lineage (NCBI taxonomy): Eukaryota > Metazoa > Arthropoda > Insecta > Hemiptera > Coreidae > Gonocerus > Gonocerus acuteangulatus. The sequence goes on from OX328127.1 coordinate 86,194,502, forward strand.
TCTACTACGCTATGCTTGCCCTCTTCTCCTCTATCTGCCCACGAGTGACGAGGGTTGACCGACCCTGCTGTAGGGTGATCTACCTGTTCTTGTCCTATTGGACTATGCTATGCTTGCCCTCTTCTCCTCTATCTACCCACGAGTGACGAGGGTTGACCGACCCTGCTGTAGGGTGATCTACCTGTTCTTGTCCTATTGGACTATGCTATGCTTGCCCTCTTCTCCTCTATCTGCCCACGAGTGACGAGGGTTGACCGACCCTGCTGTAGGGTGATCTACCTGTTCTGGTCCTATTCTACTATGCTATGCTTGCCCTCCTCTCCTCTATCTACCCACGAGTGACGAGGGTTGAACGACCCTGCTGTAGGGTGATCTACCTGTTCTGGTCCTATTCTACTATGCTATGCTTGACCTCCTCTCCTCTATCTGCCCACGAGTGACGAGGGTTGACCGACCCTGCTGTAGGGTGATCTACCTGTTCTGGTCCTATTCTACTACGCTATGCTTGCCCTCTTCTCCTCTATCTACCCACGAGTGACGAGGGTTGACCGACCCTGCTGTAGGGTGATCTACCTGTTCTTGTCCTATTGGACTATGCTATGCTTGCCCTCTTCTCCTCTATCTGCCCACGAGTGACGAGGGTTGACCGACCCTGCTGTAGGGTGATCTACCTGTTCTGGTCCTATTCTACTATGCTATGCTTGCCCTCCTCTCCTCTATCTACCCACGAGTGACGAGGGTTGAACGACCCTGCTGTAGGGTGATCTACCTATTCTGGTCCTATTCTACTATGCTATGCTTGCCCTCCTCTCCTCTATCTACCCACGAGTGACGACGGCTGACCGACCCTGCTGTAGGGTGATCTACCTGTTCTGGTCCTATTCTACTACGCTATGCTTGCCCTCTTCTCCTCTATCTGCCCACGAGTGACGAGGGTTGACCGACCCTGCTGTAGGGTGATCTACCTGTTCTGGTCGTATTCTACTATGCTATGCTTGACCTCCTCTCCTCTATCTACCCACGAGTGACGACGGCTGACCGACCCTGCTGTAGGGTGATCTACCTGTTCTGGTCGTATTCTACTATGCTATGCTTGACCTCCTCTCCTCTATCTACCCACGAGTGACGACGGTTGACCGACCCTGCTGTACAGTGATCTACCTGTTCGGATCCTATTGGACTATGCTATGCTCGGTCTCCTCTCCTCTATCTGCCTGAATCCTCTCATAGTATTGCCTCCATGAAAATTTCAAATTGTATGAAAGCTTTTTATCTCTGAACATTTCAGTTAAATTATGTAATTATATGCTCCAATATATCCTGCGAGGTGTACTTTTTTTTGGTGAAATTCACTCGAAAAAAAATTGTAATGCTTACGTTTTTGCGTTTTTAGGCTTCCAAGTATATGTTTCATAAGTAATTAGTCACGGAAACCATTTTCAAGGCTGTAGGAAACTGGTTGAGAAATCGTAATTTATCTTATTATAATAATAATTTATTTACAGAATCTTAGCTCGCTTAGTGATTTAATTTTACATTTTTACATGTGCTTACAATTTTCACGAAAGATTAAGACAAAACATGAACTTATGGAGATGGAGATAGTTAGCCGTTGAGGATATACGAAATCAAGGAATGATTGGGATTCGGCTAGGACAAAAAAACCTCAAATCTTCTGGCAGGAATCTATTTTGGACGTTTCGGCTGCACTCGGGCAGCCTTCTTCAGCACGACAAAACGGCAGGGGGGGGGGAGGGAGGAAGACCAAAAAGAGAGTTTGGTGACCACCATGATTAATTGTTCAACACTTAATGCAAAAGTGCAACCGAAACGTCCAATATAAATTTCTGCCTCATGATCTGACGTTTTAGAGCGGTTCCTCCCTCCCCCATAGGGAGGAACCCCACTTATAGGGTTGATACAATGAAACAATCCGGAAGTGCCGACTAGAAAATTTCGCGTTTCAGAACCCCTAGAGACCGAAAATAACGGTGGTTCAAATTTGTATATATATATATATATATATATATATATATATATATATATATATATATATGTATATATTTATTTATATATATATATATATATATATATATATATATATATATTTGTCTGTTCGCTCTCTAGATAGAAGACGAATGGTCCGATTTTGATGAAATTTGGTACAAAAATCCTTCGTCCAATTTGAAAGGTCAAGTTCATTAACCAGCAAAATCCGTCTACTGGAAGATGGCGTTTGGGGCGAAATTCGCGCAAAAAAAATCGTAACGCTTACGTTTTTGAGTTCATAAGCTTCTATGTACTCATTTTATATGACTCCTGGGCTAGGAAAACGAATGAAACCATTTTCAAGGCGATAGCTTTAACCGTTTTCGAGAAAATTGGAAAAATATTTTTTGAATACCGTTTTTGGTTTGGGTACTTAGAATCATGGGATTCAGTTGAAACATTTTCTGCATGTTCTACTTTCATCAAAACTAATATGTTGAAATTTTGGTTACGTTTAGAGTTAAGGAAGGGTTAGAATAAAATATTTTATTAACAGACATAAAACGTTTTAGTAACTTTGTTTACTTTCCTTAATATCTCGAAAAAGGTTGAGAATCTTGGTAAACGGAAGAATACCATTAGAAAGCCTATTAAATGCTCTAAAAAAAAGGTTCTAATGAAAGTTTTGATTAGGCGATGTCAATCGGAGAAATAAGAGCTTAAATCTTTAAAGTAATTGATTTCGCTTATTCGAACTGTTCTTTTTGTCTGTTTTTTATTCCTTGTTATTTTTTAATTGCTTATTGTTGGATAATGTATTTGAAAATAAAACAGGTTAAGAAAAATAAAGAAAAACAATTTAATGTTAGAGATATGGATTTCCAAGATATATAGCTTTTCAACTGCCTAGCGTCCTTCCTAGGGAGGGTTCTTTGTCTTTGATTTTGGTACTTAGAATTATGGGATACAGTTGAAACATTTTCTGCATGTTCTACTTTCATCAAAACTAATATGTTGAAATTTTGGTTACGTTTAGAGTTAAGGAAGGGTTAGAATAAAATATTTTATTAACAGACATAAAACGTTTTAGTAACTTTGTTTACTTTCCTTAATATCTCGAAAAAGGTTGAGAATCTTGGTAAACGGAAGAATACCATTAGAAAGCTTATTAAATGCTCTAAAAAAAGGTTCCAATGAAAGTTTTGATTAGGCGATGTCAATCGGAGAAAAAAGTGCTTAAAGCTTTAAATTAATTGATTTAGTTTATTCCAACGGTTCTTTTTGTCTGTTTTATTTCTTGTTATTTTTTAATTGCTTATAGTTAGATAATGTATTTGACAATAAAACTGGTTAAGTAAAATAACAAAAACAATTTATTGTTAGAAATATAGAGTTCCAAGATTCCAAGACCTTGTTACTAGCGGGTCTGTTTCTAGTGTAGCGGACCCTTCCAGGTAAGATTGTAAATCATGGCCTTTCAAGACTTTACTACTCACAGGAATGGCGTTAGTGACCTTAAGGGTTGACACGCCATTATAATAATTAATTTAAAAAAAAAAGACTGGTGGAACCAAAATAATAACTGCTTCTATATTAATCTTTCCAAATTAGACTAGGGATATGAACGGAACCGCGCTAAGATGATGCAGTCCTGTGAGACGGACTTTTTTTCTCCTAGCCGAATCTCAAACATCACTTGACTTCGTATAATATGAACTGTTCCTCTTTTAAGCTTTCTAAATAAAACTACGGATAAGAACGGAAACGGGGGTCTCCCGTGGTCTAATGGCTAGCGCCTTGGATTCATAAGCGGGAGATGGTGGGTTCGATTCCCAACCTCCGGCAGGAATTTTATCATCCCACGGCTCGCTGGTAAAATCCCTCGCTGCACCCTGGATGTCGGCGCTAATGACCTAGATGTAAATGCGCCGTAAAAAAAAAAAAAAAAAAAAAAAAAAAAAAAAAAAAAAAAAAACGGAAACGTGCTTACATGGCCCAGTTCCTTTGATTCGGACCTTTTTTGAATGAGGCATTAGGCTGTTGTGAGTCATTTAGTTTTCAAAAGTAGAATTGATATTCTTTAGGTGAAGAGGGAATTCTTGATTAACTAAGATTTCGGGAAATATAATGTACATGACTTGAGTTCTGTATTTATTTCTATAACTCAGCATGTCGAGACAGCTACACGCTGTCTTGTTATCCAGACTCTCTTGGAATTTCCGCTCAACGAATCTTGCGTCACCGGAAAGCTTTTGCTGAGGTCAGGATCGGGTTTTCCTTCTTTAGGAATGTGTTGCACGCACACACGGATTTACTGTTGGCAGGATGGCTAGCGTTCTTTAATCTCACGTAGAAGATGCGGGATCCACATGCGGAATAAATTATCAGCTCCATCTTGCATGCTTAGAAAAAGACGCATCGTCTATATCAGGGTTTCCCAACCTTTTTTCTACGAACTCTGGTGAGGGTAGATTTTTTGACTTATTAGACCACGAATTGATAGGAGAACAACAGAATCTTGGATTCCTAAATACATCAGTCGGCCAACTTGTTCGAGAAGAGGTCACCAGAACCAGAACCAAAAACTGAGGAAAGACTTGGCCGGTGGGTGGCGCTGGCTGGTTCTCCGGGTGGTGTTAGACCACGGGCACCTGTGGACTATGGATGGAACAGGCACGTGCCAAACCACACGAGAGTCTAACTAAAATAGAAATGGCAGGCCATTGCTCGGCGTAGCAAAGCAGACAGTCCCAACGTCTGCCCAAGGAAAGGAAGTGACATTTATAGTAAAATTTCCCTGAACGTCCAGACAACAGTTAATTGTATTTCCATTTTAAAGATTAGAATATCTAGGTCATTTCATTGTTATTTAGATGATATCATCCTGAATAGTTTTTTTTAGGTTCTTACAAATTGGCATGAATTATACTACAAGACCTCCGATCATTATCCTGTTTAGGAGAAAGGGAAAAAGAAAAAGTGATAACCTAAGAATCCGGACCCTAGTTATAAGTCATGGCACATGTTGGTATAGAAGTGTCGACAATACAGCTAGTAGCCAAGATATTTATCTCTGACATTAAATTCTTCTCTTTATAATCAGTGTTTACATCTGATGTTATGGAAGAGTAGACACTTATAGCTTGTGATATATTTTTATATATATATATATATATATATATATATATATATCAGACAGAAATTGTTCATAGCTTACAGTAGTCAGCATTTCTCTCTGATATAAATATCCTGCAATAACTACCAGGTGTAAACGCACCCTAATAAATTAATAGCAGACTGAATAATATATTACTCAAAGGTTCGAACTTTTATTATTTACTGGCTGTTACCCGGCGTGCTATGTTCACCTACTTTCTGAATCTATGTATGCAAAAATAAATTAGAAACCAAATAATTAATATTAATGTCTAATAACGCAAATCTGTAACTATTTTGGTTCATTGTTTCGAATGACGGACAGCTGGTTGACGTTTTTTACTTGGCCTACGAGACTTCTCGTATCAAGACCTAACAGTATTCCAAGTTTGGTCGAAATCGATCAAACGGTGTGGATTTGTATAAGGAACAAACAGACAAACGGACGAACAGACAAATGGACAAACAGACAGAGATGTGATTTTTATATATATAGATTGAATCATATCGAATTTATAGCATGTTTTTAATGCTAACGAAAATATTGACTGACCTAATATTTTTTAATTATAGAACAAATTGATGAAATGTTTCGTTCAATCATAATAAATGAATTCAACTGTTAAAAATTACCTAAACATTCAAATCTAATTACCAATTAACCTTCAACGGTCATCAGTTACACAAAATTTCGGAGTTTCCCTAAGAACTGGTTAAATAAGGTCAAAAGCTAAGATATCCTTGAAGAGAAAGGATTCCTACTGTTTCTATTTGCAGGATGTTGGTGATTGTGAGTTCACGTCCTTGGTGACCTTACTGTGCAATCAATCTAGTCAAGGTGATAGGCCTGTAACTGGTGGATCTTTAGGGGCATTACTACAATCACTTGCTGCTTAGCAGTTATTGTCTGTGATTATTGGACTCTGGCTGATATCGTAATTGGGTACAATTTTGAAACGATCCTAATTAAATTGCTGTAACTAGCTAATTTACAACATAGTACGATATCCGGCTGCGTGATTCATAGATTCGTGGAGTGAATGAACCAAATCTTTTTTTTCCCATGAAATGATGAATAGCTGTGTACACTTCATCGGTTCACCTGGAGGCGGGGTGTACTCCAGACCCAAATTACCCAATTGATTTTTTTTTATTTATTATTATTATTTTTTTTTTTTTTTAGAAACATTAATATTTCATTGGAAATTTGCGTTTACTCTGTATTATGCCCAAATGGAACGTGGCCAGTTGTTGTTAAATGATGACCATAGAGTTTGTTAATTCATCATTTGTTTAATGATGACCAGAGTTCATAGAACTCTGGTCGTTTTAAGACATCAGAGAGTTTATAAGTCGACCTAAACCTTTCAATCAACTATATATTTGTCAATTACCACTCACTCACTCACTGACTCACTGACCTATCATCCCCCAGCCCAAACTACTTGACAGAAAAATTTGAAATTTTACATGGACACTCCCTATAGAACGTAGACACTCGCTAAGAATAGGTTTTCTGATATTCAAATTTTTATTGTATCTATTTCATAATATTATTTCTATTTCAGCTTCTTTTCAACTGTGATGGCAGACCTTGAATTACTAGAAATAAAGTGTAATAATATCCCCAACTCTTCAACTCCTGTTACTTTTTTTTTTTTTTAATGCACTTAACGTCTAGGTTACCAGCGCACAGTGTAACGTCCAATGGACAAAAATCTAAATTTTTGTTTTCTTATATTTAATTTTTAATTCTCTAGCTAAGTTTAGAAACTATTCAAGGAATTAAAATCGTATAAAACTAATAAATATTAGTTTTGCTTTGATCAACAAACCCATTAGCAGTATTATAAACAAGGCAAAGTCTTTAAAACCTGCTTTATACCAACAATCAGTTTGAACCTCTCTCGTTGAAGATAGGACAGTGTTTTTATTAAGTCTTCCAAAGGAAATTACCTCAAAACTATTCCTTTTTTATCTGATATAATTGATTTTTGGTAATTACTCCCTTATTATTTATCCTGAATTATTCTTCATTGATCTTGGACATTTTTTTAAGTACAAAATTTGACAGACTATAGCAAAAAAACTTCATCTGAACACATCTCAAGTTTTTTAGAGCTTAAAGTTTACCTCAAGTATAATATACTGACAGCAATTTAGTTTGCCGAAATTTGCCGATTCCAAAGATTTTTATTTTTAGAGCCACCATCATTTTTTCTTCCAAATTTGAAAAAAAATGTGGATAAATCCAAGAAGACGGTATTAATCCTTAGGCAAATGATTCAATTTAATCTGCAGGATGATCCTAAAGAAATATTAAGCAATACTAAAAAAACTGCCAGTTTAGTCCTATATTATATGTAAAAATGTGGGAACGTGTTCACCGCAGAGGAAAAAACTCTTATATAAATACTGGTTGAAACAATATATCAACTTAGAAGAACTTATTATTAATTTTTATGATAGAAAATGGTAAATATTATTATTCTATGGCAATATTACTATAAGTATAATTTACTACTATACTATTACTACATACAGTTATAATATATTTTATAATACTGTTATTAATAATATTATTATTTCTATTAATATTACAATTAATATTATTATAGCCGTATAGTATGCATTATTATACTATTGTTACATTGTTTCGAGTTGATTTCAATTGATAAAAATGCTTATTTGAAAAAAACTAGTGGTTAATGATTTTTGTTCATAATCTTTTCTACTTCGTTACACTGTGCAGCGCCTGGATTAATTTTTTTTTTTTAAATTTGAAAATTAATTGGAAACAAGATAATAAATCTGGTATTAGATAGAGGGAGTAAGTGTGCCCCTACGCCGGACCCCGAGCCCGCCACGGCACGTCCAGCCACGCTGCAGGGAAAAGTTTTGCCATCTGTACCTCTGACGGTCCATCAAGAATCTGGTGGCCAGGCCTGGGGCTGAGGGTTTGCATGGTTAACTCCTGTTACTGGTAACCTATAGATAACGGGTTATTTCTAGGTTATCTGTTTCCTGACACAGGTATGGAGCGCCCCATTGTCAAGAAACTTTATACTTCGATTACTTATCAATTAATGAATAACATATTGATGAGCGTTAATTTTGGTGATACATTATTTAAAACAATAAGATAACTAATTATCTGTCGAGACGAAGCACGGGTATTCAACTTTTTTCTTTTTTTGTTTTCTTTTTTTTTTTCCTGGGCATCGACATCAAGGCAAGTAGCGCCTTGATATCTTCCAGATATTTTAGAATAAATGAGAGCTGCCACCGTTTACCTAACCAACCTGAAATTACACAAATAAACCATAAAAAAAAAATTTCACCACTGAAATAGAAGAGACTACAAATGTAACATCCTCCGAATTTGGAAACTAATACGTATATTGGTGGATTAGCATACTGTGTAGCCAGCAACCCGATTTAGTTGGGCAGCCCACTTTGTTATTTGATAATAAAGTTTTCTTCTTCTTGACAAGGTATTAACAGCCTAAAACTTGGCTAAATACTACACAATAATACAACTTTCATAGGGAAATTGTTTTTGGGAGGGTCCTGGGACTTTGCTTGATATTTTCAACGTTTTGTGGGGCATTAAATTAAAAATTCAATAATTGAGTCATGTTCATTATAAATATAAAATAGCAAAACAAATTTCATGTTTGTTTTTTAATTGCATAGATTATTTTTAGCAAATTATTTAGGGACTAGATGTACAATATCGACCGGACTTTTTGATTAGGGGCTCCTAAAAATTCCTTTATTTATTTATTTGTCATTTTCAACAATTACAGCCTCGGCCAATCAAATTGTAGTCATACAGAAATTTAAAAAATAAAAAAAAATAAATGTAGAACAATACTAACAACAAAAACAAATCAAAAGAAAAAACAAAATAAAATAAATATATAAAATAAAATCTCACAGCTATATACTAATTTTAACTGACTTCAGATATTTTTTGGACACTTCACCATTGAAAAGGTCTTTGTTTGTAATTGTTCCATTCCAAAGCCCACAACACCTAGATACTAGGTCTCTAAATGCTGAGTGGCGAGTTGTACCGGTGCGAATTGATTGGATCTTCTCAGCCTGACTGGAGGAACGTGTAAAGGTTGGAATTGGCTGGATCTTCTCAGCCTGACTGGAGGAACGTGTAAAGGGATTGATGCGAGGAGTTTGGGACAGTTCAGCTCTCCTTGTAATAATTTATAGACGAATCGAAGGTCCGCACGCCGTCTTCGGATCACCAAGGGTTCTAAAGACACAGCGGTCCCAGAAGAAGTTGTTCTCTCGAGGAATCGCTGGAACCTTCTCTGGATTTTCTCGAGTCTATTGATATCCTCAGCTATGTAAGGGCGCCAGATTACCGTGGCATACTCCAGCTTGGACCTCACCAGGCTGGAGTAGAGTGCAGAAAATACCCGTTTGTCCTTAAGGTCCCGAACATGTCTCCACAGGAAACCTAATGTCTTCACTGACTTCTTACAAACGTTGTCAACATGATCTTTGAACATTAGTGCAGAATCCATGTGAATACCCAAATCTTTCACCGCAGTCACCTTTTAGCGCGGTTCCTCCCTCCCCCATAGGGAGGAACCCCGCTTATAAGGTTGATACAATGAAACAATCCGGAAGTGCCGACTAGAAAATTTTGCGTTTCAGAACCCCTAGAAACCGAAAATAACGGTGGTTCAAATTTGTATATATATATATATGTATATATATATATATATATATATATATATATATATATATATTTGTCTGTTCGCTCTCTAAATAGAAGACGAATGGTCCGATTTTGATGAAATTTGGTACAAAAATCTGTCGTCCAATTTGAAAGGTCAAGTTCGTTAACCAGCAAAATCCGCCCACTGGAAGATGGCGTTTGGGGCGAAATTCGCGCAAAAAAAATCGTAACGCTTACGTTTTTGAGTTCATAAGCTTGTAAGTACTCTTTTTATAGGCTTCTTGGGCAAGGAAAACGAATGAAACCATTTTCAAGGCGATAGCTTTAACCGTTTTTGAGAAAATTGGAAAAATAGTTTTTGAATACCGTTTTTGGTTTGGGTACTTAGAATCACGGGATTCAGTTGAAACATTATCTGCATGTTCTACTTTCATTAAAACTAATATGTTGAAAGTTATGTTACGTTTGGAGTTAAGGAAGGGTTAGAATAAAATATTTAATGAACAGACATGAAAAGTTTTGGGAACTTCGTATACTTTCATTAATATCTCGAACACGGTTGGGAAATCGTGGAAAGTGGATAGAAACTATTTGAAAGCTTACTAAATTATCCACAAAAATGATTCTAAAACTATTTTTGATTAGGTTATGTCAATCGGAGAAATAAGTGCTTAAAACTTCAAATACGTCTGTTTTGTTCTTATGAACGGGTTTTTGTCGTTCTTTTAGCGCGGTTCCTCCCTCCCCCATAGGGAGGAACCCCGCTTATAAGGTTGATACAATGAAACAATCCGGAAGTGCCGACTAGAAAATTTTGCGTTTCAGAACCCCTAGAAACCGAAAATAACGGTGGTTCAAATTTGTATATATATATATATATGTATATATTTATATATATATATATATATATATATATATATATATATATATATATATATATATATTTGTCTGTTCGCTCTCTAAATAGAAAACGAATGGTCCGATTTTGATGAAATTTGGTACAAAAATCTGTCGTCCAATTTGAAAGGTCAAGTTCGTTAACCAGCAAAATCCGCCCACTGGAAGATGGCGTTTGGGGCGAAATTCGCGCAAAAAAAATCGTAACGCTTACGTTTTTGAGTTCATAAGCTTGTAAGTACTCTTTTTATAGGCTTCTTGGGCAAGGAAAACGAATGAAACCATTTTCAAGGCGATAGCTTTAACCGTTTTCGAGAAAATTGGAAAAATAGTTTTTGAATACCGTTTTTGGTTTGGGTACTTAGAATCACGGGATTCAGTTGAAACATTATCTGCATGTTCTACTTTCATTAAAACTAATATGTTGAAAGTTATGTTACGTTTGGAGTTAAGGAAGGGTTAGAATAAAATATTTAATGAACAGACATGAAAAGTTTTGGGAACTTCGTATACTTTCATTAATATCTCGAACACGGTTGGGAAATCGTGGAAAGTGGATAGAAACTATTTGAAAGCTTACTAAATTATCCACAAAAATGATTCTAAAACTATTTTTGATTAGGTTATGTCAATCGGAGAAATAAGTGCTTAAAACTTCAAATACGTCTGTTTTGTTCTTATGAACGGGTTTTTGTCGTTCTTTTTGTAAGTTTTGTCTCTTTCCCTTGGTTTTTTATTGCTTTTTATTTTTTTAATTTCTTATGTTGTATTTGTAAGGAAAATGTATGTGTGTGTAAAACAGGATAGGTAAAATGAGACCAATTTTCTGTTGTCAGAAATAATGAAAAGTTTTGGGAACTTCGTATAATTTCTTAATATCTCGAAAACGGTTGAAAATCTTGGGAAGCGAAAGGTTACCTTTCGAAAGCTTACTAAATGGTCTACAAGAAAGGTTCTAAAGAAAGTTTTGAATAAGCGATGTCAATCGGAGAAATAAGTGCTTAAAATTTGAAGTAATTGATTTCGTTAGTCGAACAGTTCTTTTTGTCTGTTTTTATTCCTATTTTTACATTGCTTATAGTTGGATAATGTATTTGACAATAAAATAGATTAATTAAAATAAGAAGCTGTACCGTATGAAATGTCAGTTTTGGATTTGCCGATTTCCTTCAAATGTCTTGAAACTGTCGAGGCTCCTAATCCGAGTTCTTTGGCATATTCCCTATTGTTTGCAATTGCTTATAGTAGTCAAATGTATTTGCCAATAAAACAGGATACGTATAATTAGAATATTTTATTTTTGCGGTATCTTGGGGTTCTCAGATCCCTTATGAATATCTATTAGGCCCCCTTCGTATTTTTTCCTTAATATCTCGAAAAGGGTTAGGAGATCGTGGCAATTGAAATGTAACAGTTCGAAAGCTTACTAAATTCTCTACAAAAAATGTTTTACAGAAATGTTTGATGGGGTCGTCACATTAGGAGAAATAAGTGCTTAAAACTTAGTTAGTTTCCTTTATTTAAACGGATCTATTTATGTGTTTCCCGAAGTTTTTTTTTCACTGCTCGTTATTTTTGTACTTGCTTATAGTAGTCTAATGTATTTTTCATTAAACAGGATATGTATAATTAAAAGCATTATTTTGTTTGTTAGAATTCGAAGATGCCGTATGAATATCTAGATTACAGTACTGGTTTTGATTTCGTATTTTAGAATTGTTCTTGGTATTCCCTATTTTCATGTATTACCCTTAGTTCTTTATTGCTAGTAGTTTTTTTTTTTTTTTTTATTGATTATAGAATATAAATCTATTTGGCAATAAAATAGGATACGTAAAATTAGAAACAATATTTCGGGTATTTCTGAGCGAAATGCCTTGTAAGATTGTCTACCACCACGAACGGCGTTTTTCCTCTATTTACCTCACATTTTAATTGGTTGCTGTTTTTAGCTTGTTTCCTGCTTCACTTCACAGATAGGAAACACGCTTCTGACGTCGACCCAATGACGTAATCCGAAGTGCCTAATAAATGATTTAACGTTTTAGAACAGGTAGATATCGAAAATAGCTGTTTTTAAATTAGAATCTATTGTTGAGTAATTATATGAATCTTTATACGGCTTTATTAGCCGTATTATTCTATATAGGCTTTATAAGGCAGGAGATACTACTTAATCTTGAAGACTTGTTCTTAGTCCTTCTTTATCAACTAGATAGGCTTTATTAGACATATTATTCTTCATAGGCTTTATTAGACAGGGAATTCTGATAAAATGTCCTGTTGTCGCAGCAAATTGTAATTACGATTTATCTAAGGTCAGGTAACATTAGCGAGTCTACATTGTTAAGATCACCGACAGCGAAGGTAGACAATTGCTATGATTTAGTCTACATATGTATATTAATTCCTAAATGTAGAAAATAAACTTTACAACGGTTAGATACTATGAACGAATAGACAGTCGGTTCAGTCCCAAACAAACAGAGGGTTTACTAGAAATTTACCTGCTAGGAGTTAATCCTCAAGAGAAGTAACCCTTGTAGGGTAATATAACCCAGGTATCTGCCGACACAAATACAAAGCCTTGCAAGAGTAGGTAGAGCAACTTTAAGATTTCGTTCACTAAAATTTCTTAAACTGACCTAGATTCAGACATAACATAACATAAATTATATTGTAAATATTGATAAAGATTAATTAGTTGTCAACATATACATAAATTAGCAATCAACAGTTTTCTTTGTACGACTATTATTAACGACTATTTAGTTATGAGACAATCCATAAATTAGCGATCAAAAGTTGCAGGTGATTCCGTATTAGATATTTATTAAATATTCATAAAGACTATTTGGTTGTAAACCGATTCATCAATAAGCAATCAATATTTTTAAACACTGGATATATACTAACCAATTGTAACGACTGTTTAGTTATGAACCGATTCATAAATTAGCGATTAAAAAACACAGGTTTATTGACTAAATATTGATAAAAGTATTTAAATAGAAGAAAAAAAGATTTCCTCAAGACTTGCTCTTGTTCAATTTGTATTTACTCTATTGACTTTATTAGGCATATTCTTCTATATAGGCTTCATTAGGCAGTGGTATCTACTCAATTTTGAGAACTTGTTCTTGATCCTTCTGTATCCACTAGATTGGCTTTATTTGGCATATTATTCTATATAGGCTTTATTAGGGAGTGGTATCTACTCAATTTTGAGAACTTGTTCTTGATCCTTCTGTAACCACTAGATTGGCTCGTTGGGAAAATTCCTCGCTGCACCCTGGATGTCGGAACTAATGACCTAGATGTAAATGCGCGGTTAAAAAAAAAAAAAAAAAAAAAATAAAAAAAAAAAAAAAAAAAAAAAAAAAAAAAAATAATAATAATATTGTATATATGTGTACATAATTTAACTAATTAAGAATATCCATACGTATTTGTTTTTATGTATTCTAAGTGAACTTGGGCACTGTGTGCGCCTCCTCGTGGCAGAATACGGGCAACTGATTGGTGGCTCTCGAGGCGGACCTGACATTCAGGTCTCCGGTTGGAGAGAAGGAATTGAGTAAGGTTTGATTGTTTTAATAGTCAAACCTTGTTCAGTTCTGTGGCAATCAGGCTAAGCACATTAAATTCCAGGCAAGTTAGACGTAAAGAGATAATTTTAGCGCGGTTCCTCCCTCTCTCCATACGGAGGACCCCGCCCTCCAAATGGAGGCCTCATGACGCAATCCAGAAGTCCCGACAAAAAAGTTTGCGTTTAAGAACCCCTGAGAGACCGAAAATAACGGTGTTTCAAATTGGTATATATATAAACTGAAAAACTTTATACACAACATATATATTTATATATATATATATATATATATATATATATATAAATATATATACATATATATATATATATAAATATATATATATATATATATATATATATATATATGTGTGTGTGTGTGTGTGTGTGTGTTTGATCGCTCTCTGAACACCCTTAAAAAGTTTTGGGTACTTTGTATATTTTCCTTAATTTTATTTTTTTATTTTTTTAAATTATTTTCCTTATATCTCGAAAACGGTTTGAAATCTTCATAAGCGGATCCTTACCATTCGAAAGCTTACTAAATGCTAATAATTCTGAAGCAATTATCGATTCATCGGAGAAATGAGTGCTTAAAAAAATAGTTTTTGAATACCGTTTTTGGTTTGGGTACTTAGAATCATGGGATTCAGTTGAAACATTTTCTGCATGTTCTACTTTCATTAAAACTAATATGTTGAAATTTTTGTTACGTTTAATATTTTATGTATAATGTATTTAACAATAAAACTGGTTAAGTAAAATAACAAAAACAATTTATTGTTAGAAATATAGATTTCCAAGATTCATAGACCTTGCCACTAGCGGGTCCGTTTCTAGTGTAGCCGACCCTTCCAGGTAAGATTGTAAATCATGACCTTTCAAGACTTTACTACTCACAGGAATGGCATTAGTGACCTTAAGGGTTGATACGCCATTATAATAATTAATTAAAAAAAAAAGACTGGTGGAACCAAAATAATAACTGCTTCTATTTTAATCTTTCAAAATTAGACTAGGGATATGAACGGAACCGCGCTAAGATGATGCAGTTCCTGCGAGACGGACTTTTTTTGTAATTTTTGTCTCTTTCCCTTGGTTTTTTATTGCTTTTTATTTTTTTAATTTCTTATGTTGTATTTGTAAGGAAAATGTATGTGTGTGTAAAACAGGATAGGTAAAATGAGACCAATTTTCTGTTGTCAGAAATAATGAAAAGTTTTGGGAACTTCGTATAATTTCTTAATATCTCGAAAACGGTTGAAAATCTTGGGAAGCGAAAGGTTACCATTCGAAAGCTTACTAAATGGTCTACAAGAAAGGTTCTAAAGAAAGTTTTGAATAAGCGATGTCAATCGGAGAAATAAGTGCTTAAAATTTGAAGTAATTGATTTCGTTAGTCGAACAGTTCTTTTTGTCTGTTTTTATTCCTATTTTTACATTGCTTATAGTTGGATAATGTATTTGACAATAAAATAGATTAATTAAAATAAGAAGCTGTACCGTATGAAATGTCAGTTTTGGATTTGCCGATTTCCTTCAAATGTCTTGAAACTGACGAGGCTCCTAATCCGAGTTCTTTGGCATATTCCCTATTGTTTGCAATTGCTTATAGTAGTCAAATGTATTTGCCAATAAAACAGGATACGTATAATTAGAATATTTTATTTTTGCGGTATCTTGGGGTTCTCAGATCCCTTATGAATATCTATTAGGCCCCCTTCGTATTTTTTCCTTAATATCTCGAAAAGGGTTAGGAGATCGTGGCAATTGAAATGTAACAGTTCGAAAGCTTACTAAATTCTCTACAAAAAATGTTTTACAGAAATGTTTGATGGGGTCGTCACATTAGGAGAAATAAGTGCTTAAAACTTAGTTAGTTTCCTTTATTTAAACGGATCTATTTATGTGTTTCCCGAAGTTTTTTTTTCACTGCTCGTTATTTTTGTACTTGCTTATAGTAGTCTAATGTATTTTTCATTAAACAGGATATGTATAATTAAAAGCATTATTTTGTTTGTTAGAATTCGAAGATGCCGTATGAATATCTAGATTACAGTACTGGTTTTGATTTCGTATTTTAGAATTGTTCTTGGTATTCCCTATTTTCATGTATTACCCTTAGTTCTTTATTGCTAGTAGTTTTTTTTTTTTTTTTTATTGATTATAGAATATAAATCTATTTGGCAATAAAATAGGATACGTAAAATTAGAAACAATATTTCGGGTATTTCTGAGCGAAATGCCTTGTAAGATTGTCTACCACCACGAACGGCGTTTTTCCTCTATTTACCTCACATTTTAATTGGTTGCTGTTTTTAGCTTGTTTCCTGCTTCACTTCACAGATAGGAAACACGCTTCTGACGTCGACCCAATGACGTAATCCGAAGTGCCTAATAAATGATTTAACGTTTTAGAACAGGTAGATATCGAAAATAGCTGTTTTTAAATTAGAATCTATTGTTGAGTAATTATATGAATCTTTATACGGCTTTATTAGCCGTATTATTCTATATAGGCTTTATAAGGCAGGAGATACTACTTAATCTTGAAGACTTGTTCTTAGTCCTTCTTTATCAACTAGATAGGCTTTATTAGACATATTATTCTTCATAGGCTTTATTAGACAGGGAATTCTGATAAAATGTCCTGTTGTCGCAGCAAATTGTAATTACGATTTATCTAAGGTCAGGTAACATTAGCGAGTCTACATTGTTAAGATCACCGACAGCGAAGGTAGACAATTGCTATGATTTAGTCTACATATGTATATTAATTCCTAAATGCTGAAAATAAACTTTACAACGGTTAGATACTATGAACGAATAGACAGTCGGTTCAGTCCCAAACAAACAGAGGGTTTACTAGAAATTTACCTGCTAGGAGTTAATCCTCAAGAGAAGTAACCCTTGTAGGGTAATATAACCCAGGTATCTGCCGACACAAATACAAAGCCTTGCAAGAGTAGGTAGAGCAACTTTAAGATTTCGTTCACTAAAATTTCTTAAACTGACCTAGATTCAGACATAACATAACATAAATTATATTGTAAATATTGATAAAGATTAATTAGTTGTCAACATATACATAAATTAGCAATCAACAGTTTTCTTTGTACGACTATTATTAACGACTATTTAGTTATGAGACAATCCATAAATTAGCGATCAAAAGTTGCAGGTGATTCCGTATTAGATATTTATTAAATATTCATAAAGACTATTTGGTTGTAAACCGATTCATCAATAAGCAATCAATATTTTTAAACACTGGATATATACTAACCAATTGTAACGACTGTTTAGTTATGAACCGATTCATAAATTAGCGATTAAAAAACACAGGTTTATTGACTAAATATTGATAAAAGTATTTAAATAGAAGAAAAAAAGATTTCCTCAAGACTTGCTCTTGTTCAATTTGTATTTACTCTATTGACTTTATTAGGCATATTCTTCTATATAGGCTTCATTAGGCAGTGGTATCTACTCAATTTTGAGAACTTGTTCTTGATCCTTCTGTATCCACTAGATTGGCTTTATTTGGCATATTATTCTATATAGGCTTTATTAGGGAGTGGTATCTACTCAATTTTGAGAACTTGTTCTTGATCCTTCTGTAACCACTAGATTGGCTCGTTGGGAAAATTCCTCGCTGCACCCTGGATGTCGGAACTAATGACCTAGATGTAAATGCGCGGTTAAAAAAAAAAAAAAAAAAAAAAAAAAAAAAAAAAAAAAAAAAAAAAAAAAAAAAAAATAATAATAATATTGTATATATGTGTACATAATTTAACTAATTAAGAATATCCATACGTATTTGTTTTTATGTATTCTAAGTGAACTTGGGCACTGTGTGCGCCTCCTCGTGGCAGAATACGGGCAACTGATTGGTGGCTCTCGAGGCGGACCTGACATTCAGGTCTCCGGTTGGAGAGAAGGAATTGAGTAAGGTTTGATTGTTTTAATAGTCAAACCTTGTTCAGTTCTGTGGCAATCAGGCTAAGCACATTAAATTCCAGGCAAGTTAGACGTAAAGAGATAATTTTAGCGCGGTTCCTCCCTCTCTCCATACGGAGGACCCCGCCCTCCAAATGGAGGCCTCATGACGCAATCCAGAAGTCCCGACAAAAAAGTTTGCGTTTAAGAACCCCTGAGAGACCGAAAATAACGGTGTTTCAAATTGGTATATATATAAACTGAAAAACTTTATACACAACATATATATTTATATATATATATATATATATATATATATAAATATATATACATATATATATATATAAATATATATATATATATATATATATATATATATATGTGTGTGTGTGTGTGTGTGTGTGTTTGATCGCTCTCTGAACACCCTTAAAAAGTTTTGGGTACTTTGTATATTTTCCTTAATTTTATTTTTTTATTTTTTTAAATTATTTTCCTTATATCTCGAAAACGGTTTGAAATCTTCATAAGCGGATCCTTACCATTCGAAAGCTTACTAAATGCTAATAATTCTGAAGCAATTATCGATTCATCGGAGAAATGAGTGCTTAAAAAAATAGTTTTTGAATACCGTTTTTGGTTTGGGTACTTAGAATCATGGGATTCAGTTGAAACATTTTCTGCATGTTCTACTTTCATTAAAACTAATATGTTGAAATTTTTGTTACGTTTAATATTTTATGTATAATGTATTTAACAATAAAACTGGTTAAGTAAAATAACAAAAACAATTTATTGTTAGAAATACAGATTTCCAAGATTCATAGACCTTGCCACTAGCGGGTCCGTTTCTAGTGTAGCCGACCCTTCCAGGTAAGATTGTAAATCATGACCTTTCAAGACTTTACTACTCACAGGAATGGCATTAGTGACCTTAAGGGTTGATACGCCATTATAATAATTAATTAAAAAAAAAGACTGGTGGAACCAAAATAATAACTGCTTCTATTTTAATCTTTCAAAATTAGACTAGGGATATGAACGGAACCGCGCTAAGATGATGCAGTTCCTGCGAGACGGACTTTTTTACTAATTCGTCACCAAGAACATAGGGGTAAATAATAGGATTTTTTTCCCTAGTGAATGCAGTGATGTTGCATTTACTGATGTTAATCTCAATGTAATTCCTGCGACACCAAGATCATCAAGACCACTCTGCAACCGCTCTGCAATTTAGATATAGAATTGTCAATCTTCGGATAATCAGACAATCCTAATTCTTTTATAGACATATCTACATATATAAAATCTTATAGCGTTGTATACAAGAAGGATAGTTTTGTTTATGTTCGACACATTCTCTTGCCAAATTACAATTTTACTATCGTTCAATTTAATGACACTCAAACCTCAGGACATAAAACCTATAAAGCAGGGAAATATTAATTCCAAATATCACTCTAACATTTCAAGTCTGCCTGACGACATAGGTTATGGAATATGGCGGAGTTCATAAGCAATGGTAGTTTTGTATTTTAACAACCGGTCGTAAATATACTCCAACCCATTTTCCTGAATCGTTGTTATTGTTGTTTCGTGTAACTGCGGTTAAGCTCTTCAGGGCAGCGTGCTGTACTTACTGGTTCCGAATCCTACATAACCAGCTCAATATTGCCTTCGTAAAGGATCCAAGAAAACCTCCGATATTAACCTTTCATTCCAGATTGTCATCCCACCGAACAATCGGATCCATCCTAAAGAACCTACCAGAAGGATTAACCGCTTAATGAATTGATATTAAAAATTATGCCTAACTGTTGGGTATCATCTATAGTGGGGTTCCTCCGTCCCTCCTTTGGGAGGAACGGTGCCTATGACGTTGACCTGATGACGCAATCCGAAAGTGCCAGCTAAAAAAATCTGCCAGGGGAACAGTGGTTCAAATTTATATATCACACTAGTATTTCTAAAGTGATACAACTCAAATATCGGTTTTATTCACACCGGCATAGTTATGACTATGAAAGACATGGGAAATATATCTTTATCAACCATCAAAACTGTATGTACCTAGCTTAGGCAAGAGTGACATATTTTCAGAGACCCTTCCGTTCTTAGTAATAATTGTAACAAGTGGAACTTGGCAATTCGAAAGATCTACTAAAATGGTTCTGAAGAAATTTTCGATGGGACAATGTCAATCGGAGAAATAAGTGCTTAAAACTTGGGATGTCAATCGGAGAAATAAGTGCTTAAAACTTGGGATGTGTTAGTTTTGTTCTTTTGAACAGGTTTTTGTCTTGGTTTAACTCACTTTTTAATTAATGTTTTTTTTCAGCGAATTTAGTAAAATGAGTATTTTAGTAAAGACAAGTAATAAAATGAGAAACGTATTTGTTATAGTGTTTCCAAGAGTGAACTATAAGAAAGAGGATGGAATAATATCCGTTTAGGATAATGTCAGTTTACTGCTGTGGCGCCTAAAATGTTTATTCTCGTTAAAATTTCAATTTATATTTTTGGCGATAAGTCCAAAACTACTATTACCTAGAGATATGCCTTTATTAACGGCACTTTGCTATTGGATTGTGGAGGATACGGCTTGTCGCAAAATGTCACAACCCTAAAACCTTTAGAATAGCCTTTAATGCCTTAAATATAGAATAAGATCATTCTTCAATATATTACCTCGTCAATATATCGATTTATTTATTTCTAATGCCCGGAGACACAACATAAAGAAAAATCTAATTAAAAATCTAGTATATAATCTGAAATAAAATTAATAATTATCGTAACCGAAGTTAAGCAACGTCGGGCGTGGTCAGTACCTGAATAACTGATCGACCACGTGCTGTTGGCATCATAAAAGGGTGGTAACCTGTAGGTAGCCTCGCGTTAATAGCCAAATAGTTGATGCGCCGTTAAAAACAAAAAAAAATAATAATTATCGTAACCAACGGCCATAACCACGTTGAATGCGCCGGTTCTCGGGATCACCGAAGTTAAGCAACGTCGGGCGTGGTCAGTACCTGAATGCCAGTGCTGTTGGTATTATAAAAGGGTGGCAAGCTATAGATAGGCGTTAATAGCCGAATTGTTGATACGTTGTTAAACACTCATACACAAAAAATAAGAAAAAATCTTATTTATAGGGAAATGGCCTAAGAACAAATTATATAAAATAAATAAATTTTAATATTTAAAGTTTTTATATTATTATTTTTAGTATTAATGAATGATAACGTATAATACGACTGAATGATTGTAATGACGCAACTATTGCACGTCCATTTGGATCTTTATGACATCTCTTATGCAAATTTATGGTGTTAGGAGAAGATGCATTTGTTTACGTACTTGGTTATGACTTTCTTTGCAGTTCCTTGCGAATTTATTAGCGCTCTTTAGTTTCCTCGACTTGCTAAATCGATTTCACTGCATTTCACCTGTGCATTTACTAAATCTACACATCAAGTTTTAGTTAAATGATTACCTAATTAAAAAAAAGTTGATAAAATATAACATAGTAGTGGGAGCTACGATCTCGGAACTTTTTATAAGAGAGTAGCGAGCGCTGCCTCTAGGCTAGACCGTCCTAGGCTGTAAGGGTGGGTTTACACTTGCTAGTTATTGCAGGATATTTATATCAGAGAGAAATTGCGACTAATGAAAACCATGTAAAATGTATGTCTGCAATAAATTCTACCATATAGAATATCCTGCAATAACTAGCAAGTGTAAACCCACCCTAAGGAGGGGAGTATGCCAGGTCCTTACCTTAGAAAGTAGCCTCTCAGCTCATCTATTTCTACCATTTTACTTATCCTATTTTACAGACATTTTCCTCATTTAAGCTATTAAAAAAAAAAAAAATAAAAACCAATAAAACAATAAGGGAAACAGACGAAAATTATAAAGTGAGTTAAACAACGACAAAAACCCATTCAAAAGAAAAAAACTGACGTGTTTGCAGTTGAAGCACTTATTTCTCCGATTGGCATCGGCTAATCAACAATGCCTAAGAATAGGCCATTCACGGCTGACGCACGTACACCTCATGACGAGACAGGACAGACCGACATGTGAAGTATGTAACACTCCACTGACAATAAAACACATCCTGACTGAATGTCGGTTGAGAGAAGACTATGACTTACCGGACAACATGACTCAACTACTCTCAGATAAAAGCCAGAATATAGACAAGATATACACATATTTAAAAAAAATACAAATATATTTAACAAACTGCGACGATACGTCACATAATGACAGACAATACAGACACAAACTAAACTGTTTGCTAAGAACAAATTGCAGCATTAAATACATTTCAATTGGTAAATTACTGTGTAGCGAAAAACAATAACAATAAAAACAAGCAATGTAGTAATAATGTGCAATATTAGTATATGGATAATGATAAGGAATAATGTAATAATAATAATGTGTAATATAAGTATATATATAATAATAAGGAATAAATGTAATAATAATAATATTAATGAATAAAATAATTATATAGATAATAATAATGTATAATGTATGTATAATGTACATAGATAATAATAATGTAATAATAATAGATAATAATAATGTATAATGTATGTATAATGTAAATATAAACAATATAGATATAGTCCAATAATATACGGATATGCATATATGTGTATGAATTCTGTAATCATGTCATCATCATTTATTTTCAAATCATCATATCTCCATTTATTGTTAAATCATCATTTATTGTAATCACTGTTATTATCATTTATGTAATCATCATTTATTTTGTAATCATGTAATCATCGTTTATTGTTATAGAGTATATCGCTAAAAACTGCGAAACTTTTAATAAATAATAAATAAATAAATAATCAACAATGTCTTTAGAACCTTTTTTGTAGAGAATGTTGTAAGCTTCCGAATACTCACGTCTCTCTTACCTCGATATCGTAACCTTTTCAAAGATATTTAATAGTTTTCCACGATTTTGGCCTTTAAATGGATTTATTAACGTGAAATTGACGTGTAATTACTTGGGAACACAGATTCTTTTCGACTTACTTAAGGATGCGACTTATCGAAGTTGGACACATCGACAATTGACAGTACGAATGTTTCTCTCATGTATATATATATATATATATATATATATATATATATATATATATATATATATATATACAAACACCTGTTTTTGTCTGTTTTTCTGTCTGTTTGTGCCTTATACAAATCCACACCGTTTGACCAATTTTGACCAAACTTGGCACACAGGTAGATCTAAGACTAACAATTCCGAAGACACGGATTCGATACTGTAAACCCGTACAGTTACAGATTTGTGTTATTAGATTTTAACCCTCCGTCGACGAGGTGGGGTCTAGGCGGACCCCACGCACACTAGTTGCTTCCTCCCTTATAACCGCCGTATCTCTACCTTCCTGCTCTTTGAGTAGCTTCCTAATCAGTAGTGCTCCGAAGATCGGCAGGGTCAAATCGCTCATAAAGGATAGTCCACGCCACAAATTGATTATTTTTTGTTGAAAAACGGGGTTGGGCTCTGACCGTTGGCTTCCGTGATAAGTTTTTTTAAGGATATTTACGTGTATTTTATTATCCGAATTTAATTAGTTTGCATCATGGTAGTATTTGGTGTCAAATTAAAACTGAATTGGTCGAATTTTACAATCTGCCCAAAGGATTCCATTTTCCTGTGTTATTGTCCTTCTGTAATGCAATTTCAAATCCTACATCCACAATTTTGGATCCTGAGACTCCATATTTGGAGGGTATCTTCGCAGACACCTACAAATTGATTGAAAATTATGCTGAAGTTACTATTACGAACTATTAGCACGTTACTACCATAAATGTGAGTGGGGTCCTGGTGGACCCCACGTGGGCGACGATGTGGGCGAGATAACTATATCTCACATGGTCGACGGAGGGTTAATATTATTTATTCGGTATCTAATTTATTTGGGCTTTTCTAGACGCAGAAAGTAGGTGTAGCTGGTAAGAGCTAGTGAGATATATAATTCAGTGACTATGGGATCATGTTATGAATGGAATGCTGATTGAACAGCTGTTGCCTAATTGCCTGACCTTACTAGTGCCGTGGGAGCTCGTTCATTCATTAGTTCGCCTCCAATTAGCTCCTGGAGGTTCACACATAGCCATGTCGCACGTTGCTGGCTCGGAATAGCAGCTTTTCTCAATGGGGAATGTGCTCAATGGCTTATGCTGAATCTGATGGGATTCAAGGTCTCGATCGGAAGATAAAGACACAGATTTTTAACAGGTTTTAAAGGTTTAACCACGCCCAATTAGGAAACCTCATTACCAACGGTCCGTTTTCACGGCAACTGTTTTTTTGGGCCCCGTCAATAACGTGGTACGCTGAGCGTTTTCCACCGCCCACTCCTTTTATGTCAATTCGAGAGGTTTCCAACAGAGTACAGCTCGTCTGTGCATAGTGTCAATGTCGCACACTGGTACACCGCAGGGGGAAAGATACCACAAATCGAAGGTGTTTATACGCATTTGAACTAATGTTTTTTTATACCTAATTGGTTGTAGACTACAGCTCTTTTTATTATTCATTTATTGTGTTGTCGACCACTATGAGGTCATTAAACACAGAATTAAGTAAGCAAGTAAATTTGCTTAAACAATTGTATCTTGAATGCTTGAAGTTAGCTAGAAAGATTGGGGGAAGTGACCCCAGCCGAGCCGCTGTCAATTCCCCTCTGAACGCAGGAGCGATGGAGGGCCTCGGAGTGCCTCCAGAAACCCAACCACGCCCTGCCACAATTCCATCCGGCATTATCTTTGTTAAGACTGCAGCTCGAATATTGCGTTTCCATTTTATCAGTAGTTCTCAACCCAAAACATCCCCCTTTTGTTGATCGTATTCTCACCATGTAG
This sequence comes from Gonocerus acuteangulatus, assembly GCA_946811695.1. Taxonomy (NCBI): domain Eukaryota; kingdom Metazoa; phylum Arthropoda; class Insecta; order Hemiptera; family Coreidae; genus Gonocerus; species Gonocerus acuteangulatus. Next base: position 86,219,701 of record OX328127.1, read on the forward strand.
ACATTTCATTGTTTTTAGTGAAAAAATGCACTATTTTAAAGCACTTATTGCTGAAAAATTGATATTACCCAAGAGGTCTCTTGTATTTATGTAGGTCTTAAATGAAATAATTCTTTTGCCAAAATGTTCCATGAATTTGGTGCATTTAGATTGTGAAGATATTTCTAATGAAACTCAATTAACCTTAGTTTATTTGGAGTAAAAAAATCGGTACTCCGCATAGCTACGAAGGCCTATTTGGCCGCATTTATACACATCCTAATAAAAGAAAGGTGTCAATTAGCGATGTGGTTAATTAAGGAAAACGCTTTTCCATAATTATTTCCTGGATAGAGTTTATTTACTGAGTAACTGTGAAAATGTTGCTTCTTCGTTATAAGCGACAATTTAATAATAAAGAGGAACTTTATGTGAAACAACTTTCAAAAATAAATTTGAAATTATACGTCTCTTGACCCATTGAGTACAGTATAATGTTTTTAAATTGAATACTTGTTGTTTTTCAGGTCTAGTTCTTATTATAAATCCGGTTTATCTTCCAAAATAATTATTTTACTGAATTGGTGGGGTCACACGTGGTCTAGTGGCTAGCGCGCTGGATTCATAAGCGGGAGATGGTGGGTTCCCCACCGGCGACAGGAATTTTCTCATCTCAGGGCTCGCTGAGAAAATTCCTGGTTGCACCCTGGAGGCCCGGCGCTAATGGCCAAGATTTGTCGATGCGCCGTTAAAAAAAAAAAATTACTGAATTGGTAGTGGTATCATTTGACTCAGCACAAAAAAATACCGAAATCAGAAAGATTAAAGTACCAGTATGTGTTGAACGTGCTACAAAATCATGTGAAATCGCCAGCAGCGAGGTTTTCTCCCAACGAAGATGGCGTTTTAATTTAATATGTGCGGTATCATTCAATGTTGAATGACGTGAAAAAATCCCTAAATTCCGCCATTTTGTCAGTACCTGCTACTCTTTCTGGTCAGTGTCAATAATTTATATAATTATTAATAGCCCCAATATTTTTCTCTTCCTACATGACTCTATGCAACCACGGTATCGAACTAACTCCTCCTAATCTATATATATGAAAAACACGTGTCTGTCTATTTTTCTGTTTATTTATTTCTTTGTGTGTTCCTTATACAAATCTACACCGTTTGACCGATATTGACCAAACTCGGCACACAGGTTTTTGAATCGACTACTACTGGCCTCATATTTCAAAATTTGGTCAAAAGGTCAATAGTTTTTTTGAAGAAAAATTGGCTACACTGAACCATTCAGATTGTGACGGCCATTTTTAATCGACTACTACTGGCCTCTCTCTCTACTTGTGGATTCCATACGGACAGAAAAGAGGAAGAGGAAGGCAACAGAAGAGATGGTCCGATTTAATCAGGAACAAGGCAGATGCCGAGTGGATGAGGTGTACCAGGGACAGGACCAGATGGAAGGAGATTTGGAAGAAGGAACAGGAAGACAGTGCGGACTCCACTTCCCGACAGGACTGGTCCCCGTGGGAAGTCAGACTATTACCCCAGAAACCTGGGAGGCCCTACAGAAATAGTCACTTCAGATATGTAAATAAACCTAAAACAGAAGTCTTATATTTTTATTTATTTATTGAAAAGAAAAATTATATATTTATTAACTAATTGTATTTATTTAAATCATTTATTACGACTATTCTATAAATAAAGGCTACATTCATTCATTCATTCACTACTGGCCTCTGTCGGTTGTTAGATGAAGTGCTGTTGTGCTGGCCTCTACCGGTATCATTATGAACTATAACAAATTCACCTCGTTGGACCGATTTTCGTAGCTGGGTATAGACAACTACGTATCAAGAAGATCTTGATACCTATGTATATATATATATATATATATATATATATATATATATATATACATATAACACGTGTCTGTCTGTTTTTCTGTTTATTTATTTATTTGTTTGTTTGTTCCTTATACAAATCTACACCGTTTGACCGATATTGACCAACCTTGGCACACAGGTAGGTCTTGATACGAGAAATCTCCTAGGCTAGGTCAAAATAGTCAAATTTCAAAATTTGGTTAAAAGGTCAAAAGTTTTGTTCAAGAAAAATTGGCTACACTGAACCATTCAGATTGTGAGGGCCATTTTGAATCGACAACTACTGGCCTCTGTCGGCTGTTAGATGAAGTGCTGTTGTGCTGGCCAATGTCGGTATCATTATGAACTAAAACAAATTCACATCGTGTGACCGATTTTCGTAACTAGGTATAGACAACTAGGTATCAAGTAGATCTTGATACGGGGAGAGTCATAGACAGAAAGTAGGTGTAGCATGGCACACTGGGTAACAGCTAGTAACTGGGTATACAGGTAGATCTTGATACAGGGAGAGTCATAGACAGAAAGTAGGTGTAGCATGGCACACTGGGTAACAGCTAGTAACTGGGTATACAGGTAGATCTTGATACAGGGAGAGTCATAGACAGAAAGTAGGTGTAGCATGGCACACTGGGTAACAGCTAGTAACTGGGTATACAGGTAGATCTTGATACAGGGAGAGTCATAGGCAGAAAGTAGGTGTAGCATGGCACACTGGGGAACAGCTAGTATACAGGTAGATCTTGATACCTCCCATTGGAGGTAAAGACTCGTAAATAATTCGAATATCCAAAATTTTATTCGAATTAACCACGATTTTTTTACATTGTTTATGCCCTAAATTCTAGGGACCGAGAGAAATATTCGAATTAACCACGATTTCGAATTATCGAAGTTCGAATTATCCATGTTCCACTGTACATTCATACGAATTTGAGCCATCGTTATTTTCGGGATCTATGAGTTAAACGTAAAATCTCCAAGACGGACCTTCCGAATTGTGCCATTAGGTCGACTTGTACGTGTTTCCTCCCTATGGACGGGCAGATAAAATACGCTAATATAAACCCACGCCGTCTATCTGCTGACTTGGCTTCTTTAGAAGACTTAACTTGTTGATCTCTCAGGCAACCACTTAGCCTATTTTGTTAAACATTTCAAAGAAAGAAACTGAATTTGATTTCCAGAATGGCTAGTTGATTTGTCTAAAATTGTTCATTTTAGAATTTTTTAGGTATATAGCGATACATAGAGTGGTTTAATTTACTTTTGAGCTTAGAACTTGGCGACTAAGAACGCCAATAAGGCTAAAGGAAGTAATTGTAAAGAAATAACGAACGTTTGCTGTATTGAATGGTTTTCTTGGATCCTAACCGGGTGCCTTTAGAAGTCGTAACTTACCGTTCGTGGCCCATCCCATTCGTAGGCAACTCTATTATAACTGCGGTTCCATCTTTATTGCACTTGGCGAACAACGACCAGTAATAAAGTATGTCCCGGAAGTCTTTGAGCGTTCAGGAATTCAGGAGAGCAAGTACACGATCCACACATTCGTGGGCTCAGATCTCATTGCACAATTATCCCCTTTTGAATCAGAGCAAAGAAAGGTCGCCCATTTATCCCAAGATTGTCTTTGTTCGTAGCCGAAATAAGCGATGATTTGCGACGGCCCCTCCTAATCCTGGCGATAGGTCAGGGCGGATCACGAAGACTGTATTGTCCTGGAGGTGGGTTGGATAACATTTCTCCTCTTCCGTGCTTGCTTAACTCCCAGGTTCAAGTTGATCACGAACAGCTAGCGGCTAAAGGACGATGAGATTGTTTTAATGAGCTGTGTACATGTGAAGTCTTATCTGCCATTTTAAAATAAGTACATTGAAATGCCGGCAGCATTAATACAATGGTTGCTATTCGGTAGGAGGCATCATGAGACCAATGTGTTTGGCCTCACGATATTAACTGAAATGCAGTGTTTATTTTTCTTGTGGTGGTTTTTATTTTATTTAAAGCTTACCATAAATTCTTTATTGCAATTTGGTTAAATAAATAAGATTGATTATGTAATTATTATTAGGTATTTGTTTACATAGATTATTTAAAATAAGAATATTATTATAAATAGTTTATAATATATATATATATATACATATATATATATATATATATATATATATATATATATATGCATATATATATAATAGTGAGAGGGTATTATTAGGTTCTTGACAAGGCATTAAGAGCCTAAAACTTGGCCCAAGACTATGATATCATAACTTTCATTGGCAAACTGTTTTTGGGAGGGCCTGGAATTTGGCCTCTTTTTTTTAATGTTAGTTTTTTGGGGATATCAATATTTATTGTACGTGGATTTTGAGTTGGCGCCGTCGATTTTTGGCTTGAGGTCTGATGAATCCCACGCCCCTTAAAGCTAACCTTCCAGCATATTCCCATAACTATTGCTTCATCTTCCCCCTCCATCCGTCTAGTACTTACTTAACAATCTTATCACTCGCTCTTCTTGTCTAGTTTATCTGCTTATCTCCGTGGAAGTAGTCACAACCTCCAAACGTATAGATCATATTCATACACATCATCTCACGGATGAGTAATTAAAAATAGAAAGAAATTTGTTAATAAAAACTGAAAAGGTTACCTTCTTTTGCTAGCGGCTTGCATGCTGTACGCACCCACGCGGGAGGAACGGGGTTCGGAGCCCGCTAGTGGGCAGGCTTTTTTCAACGATGTTTTTGCTGAAGAAATTCCTGTTTATAAACCGAGCTGTAAATAAATTACAAAATTAAATGACCTAGAATCAGGTACCCCGCAAAAAAAATAAGAATGCGATTATATTGTCTGAACATATCGTTGATACAAAAGCAAACTAACGAATATGAATAAATGCATCTTTCATTGTCCATCTTTAGTAATTTCTGCTGGACTTATTTACGGCAAATTCTTCAATCTGACTTCACTCTATTAAAGGGAAAGTATTCCACTATCAAAAGGTCAAATCTGCCGAATATTTGACTGTCCAAAAAAAAGTTATGAATAAATACTTTTTCACTCTGAAAAGTGTTGATTTTCATATTCGTTAGTTTGCTTTTGTATCGACGATATGTTGAATTGATTGAATTAAAATATTTTAAGGTAGTTTATAAAGCCTATTTCAGTGACTCAACAATATCATAGCAAGGAAAGTTAATTTATTTAAAGAAGACGATGTTTTAGGTTGACCTCATGATGTAGTATCTGTTTGAAATCTGACAATGTTATTGACATTCTAGCTGTTACGGAGCGTGCCATGCTACTTTCTTCATCTAAAAAAGCAAAAATAAATTGGAAACCCAATAAGTAATATTAAAATCTGTAACTTGCAAATGTGTAACTTTTCGGGTTTACAATTTGAAACCCGTTACCCCCGAACTGTGAGTCCAAGACGTATTAACACCTCCTGGCCAATTTTGGTCGAAATCGGCAAGACGTTTTTGACTTAGCCTACGAGACTTCCCAAATTAAGACCTACCAGTGTTCCAAGTTTGGTCAAAATCGGTCAAATGGTGTGGATTTGTATAAGGAACAAATAGACAAACAGACAGACACGTGATTTTTATATATATAATATATATATATATATATATATATATATATATATATATATATATACTAGCTGTTACCCGGCGTGCCATGCTACACCTACTTTCTGCATATAGAAAAGCCTAAGTAAATTAGAAACCAAATAAGTATTATTAAAGTCTAATAACACGAATCTGTAACTGTTTCGAAACTGTGACCTCCCAACTCTGAGTCCTAGACGACTTTGGCATAACCTATAACACCCCCCGTATCAAGAAATACATGTATGCCAAGTTTGGTAAAAATCGGTCTAACGGTGTGGATTTTTATAAAAAGAAACAACAAAATACAGACAACAGCTGGTAGACGTTTTTGACCTGGCCTATGACAATCCCCTGATCAAGACCAACCTGTGTGCCCAGTTTGATCAAAATCCGTCAAACGGTGTGGGTTTGTATAAAGAACGAACATACAGACAGACATCTGGTAGACGTTTTTGACTTAACCTACGACACTCCCCAGATTTTTTTTTTTTTTTTTTTTTAAGAAAAAAAAAAAAAAAAAAAAAAAATCTACGACACTCCCCAGATTAAGATCTACATTTGTACCGAGTTTAGTCAATATTCGGACGAACGGTGTGGATTTGTATAAGGGACAAACATACAGACAGACAGCTATAAGACGTTTTTGACTTAGCCTACGACACTCCCCAGATGAAGATCTACATGTGTACCGAGTTTAGTCAAAATCGGACGAACGGTGTGGATTTGTATAAGGGACAAACATACAGACAGACAGCTGGTAGACGTTTTTGACTTAGCCTACGACTCTCCCCAGATTAAGATCTACATGTGTACCGAGTTTAGTCAAAATCGGATGAACGGTATGGATTTGTATAAGGGACAAACATACAGACAGACAGCTGGTAGACGTTTTTGACTTAGCCTACGACTCTCCCCAGATTAAGATCTACATGTGTACCGAGTTTAGTCAAAATCGGATGAACGGTATGGATTTGTATAAGGGACAAACATACAGACAGACAGCTGGTAGATTTTTTTGACCCAACCTAGGAGATTTCTCGTATCAAGACCTGCCATTATTCCAAGTTTGGTCAAAAACGGTCAAACGGTGTGGATTTGTATAAGGAACAAACAAACAGACACGTGATTTATATATATATTTATATATATATATATATATATATATATATATATATATATATATATATATATAGATAGATAGATAAGGCTCAGAGTGAGTAAACCTGCCGAGGTTTTAATTAGCCTCATATGGCAATTACTTTGTCTGGATGGAGATAAATAAGAACGCTTTGTCAACTATCTGAAGCTTTGGCTTCACTGAAAAAAATAACTTGCTTACCTATGATATCCTTGCTGAAATAGAATATCCGAGGAGGTTTGAGGTTATGAAATTATGAGGCGATTTCCAGAGGGTAAGAAAGGTAAGCGGTCTAGCATTATCATTATAAAACACTAGCTGTTACCCGGTGTGCCATGCTACACCTACTTTATATTAAATAGGTGTTACCGGGTGTGGCATGCTACACATGTTTCATATTAAATACCTGTTACCCAGCATGTCATGGTACTCCTACTTTATATTATATATTAAAATGAATGATTATATGACACTTGTTCAAATTATGAGAAAGTAAGTTTATAAGTTGAGAGCTCAGTTAAAAAAATTATTTTTCAAATTTTCACTGAATGTGGGGTGGAAAATAAATTAACCCTTATTTTAAAAAGTATACTGGAATCATGTAATTGTAGTACCACTTTAAAGAAAATCCTAACCAAACTACCCGTGTATAATTTTTTAAAGAAAATAATGTGTGGTCCATATATAAATATATATTAAAAAATAGCAACAAAATGAAGCATTTAATTAAGGTTATACTTACTTAGTTATAAGTTTTAATCTAGTATAACTGAAACTATTCTTTATTTGTATTGTTTTTGTTTTTTTAAATATAATATTAATATGTTATGTTCTATACCTTTTCATGTAATAATCTGTAACTAAGGTTTTTCTTTCTATGATTGAAAAAGTAATTGATGCAGGATTTATGTTAATTGAGCCAAAAGGAAAGTATTAAAAACTTTTTGTTCCAAATAAACTTTCACATTTTGTTGTTGACATTTTCCATTATATTAAAGCTTCTCTTTCAAATCTTAAGGTTTATGAGCTCTTCTTTAAGGATAGCCCTTTTGTCATAGGAAATAGGGGTATCTAAGAAAAACAAATTTAGATATTTTTGTTGCAGCTATAGACAACAATGAATTAAAGCTATTTGGGAATTTCAATAAGGACTTATACTAAATAAATTAAAGGGGGATTAATTTGATTTGGCGAGGGGTCGAGGTTACCTCAGTGGTAGAGCACTGGACTAATAAACTGGAGCACCTGAGATCGAATCTCGAGCAAACAATAAAGATTTTTTCTTCTAATGTCTTCGTTCTTGGGTTGAATTTGGCCTCACTGGCAGTCCCTAGGCCAGCCCAGCCTTTAATAAATTTACCAATGGATACCCTGGGTGCTAATGGCTTGAGGTGTCGAAGCAGCCTAGGGGAAAATCAGGCGGCTGGAGCATAGTACTGACCACACTATCTCCCTAGTGTGCTGTACAGTCATGAATCAGATTCCTCTATAGTATCTGCCACTTAGGGTCCTCGTGGCCTTTCTTTTTCTTTTTTTTTTTTTTTTTTGATTTTGCAACAATATTGTGCTCAAATTGCAAGCGTATTTAAATAATGGAGTAGTCAGAGGATATAAATATCTCAGACAAAAGAAAGCAGATATGAAAATATAATAAAACTGCTGGGTGTAAATATGTCAATAATAAAGAGGCTTGGCATATTTAGATTAATAGAAAATTGCATGGAAAATTCAATTCACCTGGGGGGGGGGGATAAATGAAAGAATTCATTTTAATAAGAAGGAAATAGTTTAAAGACAATTCCATAACAGCAAATTAAAATGATATAAACTTAAATATTAAAAGTGAAATTAAGTTAGGCTTGCTAATGGACAAAACATTATGAAACAATAAAAATGATATAAAACTTTATATTAGGTATATATTAAAATGAATGATTATATGACACTTGTTCAAATTATGAGAAAGTAAGTTTATAAGTTGGGAGCTCAGTTAAAAAATTGTTTTTTTCAAATTTTCACTGAATGTGGGGTGGAAAATAAATTAAACCTTATTTTAAAAAGTATACTGGAATCATGTAATTGTAGTACCAGTTTAAAGAAAATCCTAACCAAACTACGTGTTTATAATTTTTTAAAGAAAATAATGTGTGGTCCATATATAAATATATATTAAAAAATAGCAACAAAATGAAGCATTTAATTAAGGTCATTCTTACTTAGTTATAAGTTTTAATCTAGTATAACTGAAACTATTCTTTATTTGTATTGTTTTTGTTTTATTAAATATAATATTAATAATGATGATTAGATAGTTAGCCGTCGAGGTGATAAGCAAAGATGGAATGGTTGGGATTCGGCTAAATAAGCCTCAATATGATTTTGTTTTAAAAAATCTATATTTCGGACGTTTTGTCTACTGATTGGTAGCCTTCGTCAGCTAAAATGACAAAAAAAGAAATTAATACAGAAACCAAAAAAAGTTTATAATTGTGATAGGTAACAGAACTAAAAATACAATTAACTTATAAAAGAACATATCGTCTTAAATTCTTAGAATGAAAAAGTAAATAGGTACAATAATTGATTTTAATAGTAATTAGTAACATTAATTGATTTTACAAAGAAATATGAAACTACATACCAATGACAAATATAGTAGCTAGTAGGAGGTATATATATACAAATATAGTAGCTAGGTTAGTATCTTATTTCTTTGTAAAATTAATTAATGTTACTATTAGCTACTATATTTGTCATTGGTATGTAGTTTCATATTTCTTTGTAAAATCAATTAATGTTACTAATTACTATTAAAATCAATTATTGTACCTATTTACTTTTTCATTCTAAGAATTTAAGACGATATGTTCTTTTATATCTTAATTGTATTTTTAGTTCTGTTACCTATCACAATTATAAACTTTTTTTGGTTTCTGTATTAATTTCTTTTTTTGTCATTTTAGCTGACGAAGGCTACCAATCAGTAGCCAAAACATCCGAAATATAGATTTTTTAAAACAAAATCATATTGAGGTTTATTTAGCCGAATCCCAACCATTCCATCTTTACTTATAATATTAATATGTTATGTTCTATACCTTTTCATGTAATAATCTGTAACTAAGGTTTTTCTTTCTATGATTGAAAAAGTAATTGATGCAGGATTTATGTTAATTGAGCCAAAAGGAAAGTATTCAAAACTTTTTGTTCCAAATAAACTTTCACATTTTGTTGTTGACATTTTCCGTTATATTAAAGCTTCTCTTTCAATTCTTAAGGTTTATGAGCTCTTCTTTAAGGATAGCCCTTTTGTCATAGGAAATAGGGCTATCTAAGAAAAACAAATTTAGATATTTTTGTTGCAGCTATAGACAACAATGAATTAAAGCTATTTGGGAATTTCAATAAGGACTTATACTAAATAAATTAAAGGGGGATTAATTTGATTTGGCGAGGGGTGGAGGTTAGCTCAGTGGTAGAGCACTGGACTAATAAACTGGAGCACCTGAGATCGAATCTCGAGCAAACAATAAAGATTTTTTCTTCTAATGTCTTCGTTCTTGGGTTGAATTTGGCTTCACTGGCAGTCCCTAGGCCAACCCAGCCTTTAATAAATTTACCAATGGATACCCTGGGTGCTAATGGCTTGAGGTGTCGAAGCAGCCTAGGGGAAAATCAGGCGGTTGGAGCATAGTACTCACCACACTATCTCCCTAGTGTGCTGTACAGTCATGAATCCGATTCCTCTATAGTATCTGCCACTTAGGGTCCTCGTGGCCTTTTTTTTTTTTTTTTTTTTTTTTTGATTTTGCAACAATATTGCGCTCAAATTGCAAGCGTATTTAAATAATGGAGTAGTCAGAGGATATAAATATCTCAGACAAAAGAAAGCAGATATAAAAATGTAATAAAACTGCTGGGTGTAAATATGTCAATAATAAAGAGGCTTGGCATATTTAGATTAATAGAAAATTGCATGGAAAATTCAATTCACCTGGGGGGGGGGGGATAAATGAAAGAATTCATTTTAATAAGAAGGAAATGGTTTAAAGACAATTCCATGACAGCAAATTAAAATGATATAAATTTAAATATTAAAAGTGAAATTAAGTTAGGCTTGCGATGGACAAAACGTTATGAAACAATAAAAATGATATAAAACTCCATGGTTGCTGCCTTCTCCTTAATGGAACATATTTTTTTAAAGGTTCTAAGATTGAGGGCTTGGAGGAATAATTTATGATAATAAAGTAAATATTTTTGGTACAAATCTAGAAGAGAATGTAATTGATTCCTTCTGCAAGTTATTCATAATGGCTATTACTACCATATTTTTTAAAATTAAATGTGCCTTTTGACCCTTTTTATAATTAAAATTGTTGAGATAAGAAATTATTTAAAAGTAGTAAAAGTGTGGGGGATTCATAAAACCATGTCAAGTTCATATCCATTTATTACATACACAAACAGCAAGATGTACATCACTTCACATTATAAATTGTATAACCGACAAAAATGTTCCTCCCTAAGGCAGGAAGTATGAACAATATATGAAATATAAAATTTAACATATTTCTGAATTTCTCAAATGTTTCTTTACACAATGAGTTTGTAAGCATGTCTCCAATATATTCATTTGACTCAAATGTTAGACAACTCCATTTTTTTCAATTGAAAAAAAATGGAGTTGTCCAACTTTGATACCAATCTCCTCAAATATACACTTCCGAATTGATTTTACCATTTAAGAATGCAGTCTCTATGTCCAACTGGTCAACATTTTGCATTTACAACTTTGTTATTTTCAACTAAATCCCAAGTATTATTTTGTTTAAAACTATACATTTGTATTTATCCAAGGCTTTCATCTAAAAATAAATCAAGTCCGGTTCCTTTTCTTCATTAAAATTTTTCATCAGTTCCCACTAACCTAACTATTAACTAATCATCATCATCAACATGCATAGTGACTATGATTTTATTATTCAAAAGTACTCCCAAGCTTCACTATAACGGATTAAAATGCAAATATTCACCTTCTTACCCCATTTAAGTCGTTATTTGTTCTGGTTTCTTAAGAACAACTTTACTACCATATAAACGTAACTTAGAAACATCTGGTTTCTTTCCAAATATATTTTATAGGATGTTTTATTCTCAATGGTTTTAGCTAAAGTGCGATTTTTCAAATAAGTTGCTCCACAAACAATTTTTGGCCAAAACTTTTTTACAACAATAGATTCTGCCAGTAAACAATGACATATATTCATAATTGTTCTAAAAAATTGGTCAGCAGTTCCCTTTAATTTGTGAATATATGAGGGCATGGATTAATTTAGGTACTCTTATTCTTTGTAAAAGCATAAATCATACTATTTAAATATTCCTTACCATTGTCACATCTCATAATTTTAATTCTCTTATTGGTTAATTTTCCAAGCAATTAAACACTTCTATATTCTATATTAACACCATGTATGGCATAACTAAAAGATGAAAATAGACAAACAAAGGTTAAAACTGAAATGTTTTAAAACACAGTTTTAACGAAATGTTTCGAAAAAGATTTGTTAAAAACATAAACCGTTTAAATGTATTTGCAAGGTTTTACTAAGCAAATGCATGTGATAAACCGGAGGCATGAATTAATTATTAAAGGCATAGTTTTTAATAAGCAATAAAATAGCATAGTAATAAAAATAGTAAACAAAGGGAATGGAAGTTAAACTTATAGTTCTACTTACTTGACTTACATGGTTATAAGATAAATGAAAACACCAAACTTAAAAAAGTTTGATACAGACACTTTTGCAAACTTTATGAAGTTTGATTAACGCACGTTTGAAAACTTAAAAAGTTTGCAGACACTTAAAAAAGTTTCATGAAACTTAAGAAGTTAGATGTATGAATGTTAGATATAAACACTGAGGCTAAAAAAAGAAAAAATGTTCAAGCTTAAAACGTAAATCTTTTAGAGCGAAAAATGGCTTCTAAGCCCAGTGTTGTCCTACAGAAATAAATTTATGTTATACGATATATTTACTTTTTATTACTTTAAGATAGACTTAAAAGGCTAAAAGGTAGGCTTAAAAAATGTTCAAACTTAAAAAAGTTTGATACACACGTTTGCAAACGTAATGTAATTTAAATTGTAATTTGTAATTAAACAAACAAAGGTTAAAACTGAAATGTTTTAGAACAAAGTTTTAACGAAATGTTTAAAAAAAGATTTGTTAAAAACTTAAACCGTTTAAATGTATTTTCAAGCTTAATTCTGCCGCAAAACTGAATAACATCTAGGAGCCCAGTGTTGCCTTACTTGATATATAATTCTTAAACAGATATATGATTTTTCTCCAAATTCTGAGAATATAAGGCTATTTTGATAATAGTTAAAACTTTAAAAGAAGTTACAATAAAACTTTAAAAATAAGTATAACTTAAAAAAAAGTAAAACAAAAACAAAAAGAAAGTAAAACTTAAAAAAAAAGAAGAGTTTTGTTGGCTTGCTAATTTCCATCTATATTGCCGTTCTTCTTTGAAGAAGTTGCAACACTGGAACAAAATGGCTATTTCGGAGAATTTACTCCTTCATAAATGACATTTTCGAAGGCGTAACTCCCGAACTGTGAATCCTAGAAGATTTTGAGCTAGACTACGAGATTTCCCGGATCAAGACGTATCTATGTGCGAAGTTTGGTCAATATCAGACAAACGGTGTGGATTTGTATAAGGAACAAACAGACAAACAGAAAAACAGACAAACAGACAGACACGTGATTTTTATATATATAGATTGGTCATTTGCGAGCGGGTTTTAAAACCGTGAGATGAATCCAGCCTGTCTGCCATCTGATCCACTGGTAATTGTGGCTATGATTGCATAACATTTTTGAGAAGGTCGTTTTAAAATTAACAGGACTTCCTGAATTGAGTTTGTCTTAACTGCTGGTTTCTCATACACTAAAATCGACTATATATTTGTCAAATACCACTCACTCACTCACTCACTCATCTATCATCCACCAGCCCAAACCGCTCGAAAGAAAATTTTGAAATTTTGCATGGACACTCCCTATATAACGTAGGCACTCACTAAGAAAGGATTTTTTGATATTCAAATTTTTAAGTATTTTTAGGGGGGTTTAAAGTTTTAGTTGGTTAGAGCGGGCAAGCCAAGGCAGCATGCGTTGCTTGGACGATAACAGAACAGCTGTTACCGTACATTATCTATTTCATAGTATTAGTTTTAATTGAGGTTAATTTCAACTATGATGGCAGTCCTTGAATTACTGGGGTATGGAATACTATCAACTTGGAATAATTTTAGGCAAATAAAACGCTATTACAACTAAAATGAAATGATCTTTGGAGTGAAAATTTAAATTTAATTTATTTTTAAGGTTTTTAAGACACATTTTTACCATCAAATCAAAATTTCGGGGGGGAGGGGCTGCAGATCCCTCAGTTCCCCTTAAATACGCCCACGCTGGTAACCAATAGATAACGGGTTATCTCTACGTTATCTGTTTTTTGATACTGGTGGAGAGCATCCCAATGTCAAGAAACAATATACTTTGATTACCTATAAACTGATGACTAACATATTGTATGACGGGAACTGTGCTATAATAATATGCAAAAAATTATGTAGGAGCGTTAATTTTGATGATACATCATTTAACGAAATAAAATAACTACTTATCTGCCGTGACGAAGCACGGGTATTTAGCTAGTGAAAATATAGAACAGCATGTTGGTATATATTATCAACATTCATTATCCGTGGATACTAATGTGCGTCTGATGTAAACGAAAATTAATGACAGATTGACTAAAACATTTGTCAAGTGAGGATAAGAGTTGAACGGTTCAAAATCTTATTGTTCTGGCAGTGAGTCATTGCCAATCCCATGTATGATTTTAATGCCCACCAACTTATTGACCGACATAATAGTTCTTATATTCCACTGATTTGTTTGTTTGTCGGGGGTTTTATTGAGCGGTTTAATAAATAAAACATTTCGCTTTTGGTAAATGAAAAGAGAAAAGATTTAGCGTAGGAGGATCTTTTGCTGTCATCCAACAAATAGGATCTCTTTATTCGCTAATCTTATCTCTGGCAAGATGAAAGGTTTCTATCGGCGAACCCGCCATTCCTCTAAACCCAAGGAAAGTATGATGGATCTCCTTGTTTCTTTATCTACAGAATCTTTTATTCTATCCTTTCAAGGTATCTCTGTCTGCAAATAGGGCAAAAAGAAGAAAGTAGATGCAGTAGAAGGAACATTTTTCTTCTTGAAAATAAACATCTGTTATTTTAGAACTTTCCTCCGAAGAAAAGTAGCTATTGAGGTTGCACTCATGACGGAATTTTTGAAAAATTTCTTAGGATCTTTATCGATCCTACCTAGCAGACACCGAAAATGACCCCAGTTAAAATTTATATATATATATAGTTATATATGTGTCCGTTAACACGATACAGGCCAGAGTTTTTGTTTTTTCGCCACGAAAATATATGTATTCCACCATCAAATCAATCGTTTGATAGGGGTTCGTAGTATTCCCCCATCAAACGATTGAACGAGTTCGTGGACTAACAAAATCGGTCCATCTAGAGGGGGGGGTTACTCCGGAGCCAAAGTAGTTATTTGTCAATACCTGCCATAATTGTTGTTTTATTTCAACGAAACTCGGTATTTGTTGTTGTCAACTGAAGAGAAAAAATTGTTGTAAAAATAAACTAAATCGGTTGACTAGAAGGGGGGGGGTTACTTTGGAGAGAAATTACTAATTTCCTTATACCGGTCGTAATTTCTGTTGTATTGTTACGGCACTCTGTGTACGTCCTGGCTATCTAATAAGAAGGGAGTGTTGTGAAAATGAACTAAATCGGTCTGTCTGGAAGGTAGGGTGGAGGGTTATTTTGTACTATGTTTGAATTGAATTCTTCCGCCAATCGTAGGTTCGCGAAACTCATCAAGATCAATAGATCAAAGTGTGAAGCTTTGTGTATTTATTATGTAGTATAGTACCCCGCAAACACAAAACTCTGGAAGGAAATTAATTACAAAATTAATAATTGAAACAGCTGCTCATACAGACAAAATAGCAGAACAATTTTTGTTTCATTTTATTTATCTATATAGGATATTTTAAGCAAATTATGTAGCAATGCACTCAACCCTACCCAATTCTGAGGAAAGTGTTTAGTTATGCAGCTCCTGTGGGACGGACTTTTTTCTTATTTTTTAATATATCGTGAAAATTTTCAACATTCACTCTAACATCTCGAAAAAAGATTAAATTGATATATATATATATATATATATATATATATATATATATATATATGTGTATATACATATATATATATATATATATATATATATATATATATATATATATATGTATATATAAAACAAAAAAATCATTTAACTGTTCCATGCATTTCAATAAAACAGCCAATTAAAAAGTGGGCAAATAGGGGAGAAAAACTGTTCTAAAGAACGACACCCACAGCAGAAAGGCAGTTGAAAATATTCAAAAGGCGTCATCGAATCTCTCTTTTGGAAAGCTATATTTCTAACAATATTTTTTTTCTTATTTCACTTATCCTGCTTCATTGTAAAATACCTATATACCTACTATGAGGAATTAAAAAATAACTAGACAGAAAAACAGACAAAAAGAACCGTTCGAATAAACGAAATCAATTACTTTAATGTTTTAAGCACTTATTTCTCCGATTTACATCGTCTAATCAAAACTTTCTTTAGAACCTTTTTTTTTTTGTAAAGCATTTAGTAAATTTTCGAATGGTAACATTCCGCTTCCCAAAATTCACAACCGTTTTCGAGATATTAAGCAAAATATATGAAATTCCCAACGCTTCCTTAACTCCAAACGTAACCAAAATTTTAACAAATTAGTTTTGATGAAATTTAAACATGCAGAAAATATTTTAACTCAATTCTAACTGATTCTAAGTACCCAAACCAAAAACATTATTCAACAACTATTTTTCCACTTTTATCGGAAACGGTTACAGATATTGCCTTAAAAATGGTTTCATTCGTTTTTCAACGTAAAGGAACCTATAAAACGAGTACTTACAAGTATATGATGTAAGCGAAACGATCTTTTTCGCGCGAATTTCGCGCCAAAAACAATGTTCCGGTAAATAGATTTAGCTGGTTAACTAACGTGACCTTTCAAATCATACGAAAGATTATTGTACCATATTTAAATTGAATACAATTTCCCGATTTTGTTGCTCTCAACTCTGTGGGCTCAATTAATTTGTTTAGAGCATTTACAAACTGATCTGCAGTCAGAGTGTTATTCCACCCACCGAATTTTTGAATTTTGTAAAAGAACTGTATTCTGCAAACTAATTCTTCATACATCCCAATTGTGCTACAAATCATGAACCATTATATAAATGTACTAGTCAAAAAAAGTTACTTTTAGTAGTGATTTTAAATACTACATTAACTTTTCATTACTATATTTATATAATATGGTTTCTAACCTTAGATAACTTGTATAGAAGGAATAGATAACCCCCAAAGAACCTGTAAGCTATTCCGTAAGTACCAAAATCACTGTTTAATATCACGACAGATACTTCAAAGTAACTGGATTTGGTCTTCGCAAAAAGACCTTCAAGGAAATTTTATGAGCGTAGTTTATAACCGCTATAAAAATTGTGATATTGACATTTCACGTAAAGTATAGATTGGTGAAAATAAAATAAAACATCAATTTAATCTATGAACATATAATTTCCCATTGCGGTTCGATGGGTTTCCTAATCCCTACGTCACGAAATCACCGATGATTCTACCGCGCATTTACTCTTTTCTTCCTTAGGGGGTAAACCAGCTTATGAGGTTGGTCTCGTGGCACAATCTGGGAATACGTTATCAGCTGAACGTTTTATGCTTCAAAACTTACGAAAATAAGGGTGTCTCATATTCGTACACACGTCTATATAAATATATTTGCCTTTCGCTCTCTTGAGCCTCAAAAGTGATCCGATTTTGATAAAATTTGGCATAAAAATTCTTTTTCTGATTTGCTAACCAGTAAGAATCCGTCCACCAGAACATGTTTTTTTGGGTTGATAGGCTTCCAGGCTGCGAAATGACTTGATTTTGATGAAATTTGCTACAAAAATCTGTTGACTAATTTGATGAATGAATTTTGAGTTTGTTAAGGAGCATATGAAAATGTATCTTTACAGAGAACTACTTGACGTATCGAAACCCAGTTTGCACGGTTCTTCCTTGTATTGTTAGTACAATTTAAGAATATAATGCAAATATGGGTAAAGAGGAAAACGTTCCGTTCAAAGGCTTATTTGAGCCCTTAGAAGTGTTATATTCTCATTGCATAGGGCACCATTTTGTAGATCTCGACGAGAACTACAACTACTTCCCTTTGAAAAATTTGGATATATGAAACCTTTTAGTAGTTACTTCCCTTGTGGCTCGCTTAGCTGGGCCACCCTGTTTTTTTTTTTTTTTTTTTTTTTTTTTTTTTGTTTTTTTTACGACACTTCGACAAATCTGGGCCATCAGCGCCGACATCCAGTGTGCAGCGAAGAATTTTCCCAACGAGTCGTGGGATGAGAAAATTCCTGCCGCCGCACAGAGTCACGAGCAGTGTTCAAAAATAAGAAAAATGAAGTTTGAAAAAAAATGTTTTGATGGTCAATATTAAAATTAGAACGTCAGAACAGAAAGAAAACATCAAAATTAGAACATAATTACAAAGACTAAAAGCTAAGGATTAACTTGAATTGTTGATATTAATTCAAATATTAAAACTGGTTCGGTTAGTAAATATTTACTTTGGCTGTTCCAATCTTATTACTTGAATATTTTCATTCTTCTTTAAACATGTTCAAGTGTCAGTCCTGAGGTAATTGTTAATTGACTAATTTTGGCCAACAGTGCAAAAATGCGGAAATTATGGTGTTTTAAATATTTAAGAAGTTCTCATCATTTTTTCAAGTTTGGAGATGATTTAAAATAAAAACGTAAATTAACGGTTTTTTCATACTTTAACCATAAATAGTACATTGCTTCACGATTATTTTCATACCTAGTTTACCTGCTTTTGGCTGCTTCTTACAGAGATATTGTGGTTTTTAGATTTCATAACCGATGAAATCTTTACGACTTCTGCCGCAGTAATGAACCAAACACTAGATACGATGCTTTATTTGATAGAATCCTGCAAGAATATACTTTATCTGAATGTTAGGATAAAGTTAAGGAGAATATAAGAAAATTGATTTATATTGTTTTGCCTAGATATTCAACAGAATTGGGACAGCTGTTGCAGGTTTTGAGGGGAACTCGAAGGAAAATAGGAAGATTGGCTAAGTACAGACATTTAAACTTCCTGATGACGATTTTAAAATATGTTGACGAGATAATTATCAACCAGTTCCATCACGTGTAAGACCGCAAATAAGTTTCGTGGAAGCACCATACTCTACTAGAAAGAGGCAAGTTGCAGAAATAGTAACGACGAAATCTCCGGACGAAATACAGTTTTCCACTAAGCTTACTTCTAAGGACTTTCCAAGGAGAAAATGGACTTATTAATCGGAACGCCAAAGCTTTCTTTTAGTTCTACTAAAGACGGTAAAATCGCCCGCATATTTTTTTGGCAATCAAAAATTAAGCAGCGAAATGACTGGGCTGGAGATAACATTAATAATCAATTAGGGTAGCATTTTGAAAATGGTTTCTTGTGGTAAATCGATAAATATGCTGAAATTACCTGAATAAATTGGTGAGACCTAAGAATTATATCTCAAGCATTATTCATGGTGTTTTATCCCAGTGACTATCATTAACTGCTTCTTGTATTCATACAAATATGGATTTAATGAAAATGCTTCTCCTCCCATCAGATCCATATTTGTCAACTCTAAAAAAGATATGTAACAATTGAAATTTAAATAAATAAGATTTAAGTAAAGTTAGATCCACAATCGAAGACAAAATTGAAGCAAAAGTTTTATCATACTTAAGTTTAAATAAAAATGATAGTATTTGTTTACAATGAAGCGATTCAAAGAAGGAATACGTTTTTTTATTAGTAAAATGTCTTTATATAATTTTTATAAGTTCGCAAATAGCATACGTAAGTACCCATATACATTTTATGTAAGTTAATAGAATAATAAATTATTTTCTAAGTCAAAACTTCTTTTTTCTCTTATGTTCGACTTTTTTAATAACAGAAAAAAATAATAACCCAAGTCTAGAGAACAATACGATTTTTGATTTCTTTCCCCATATACTCGTGACACTGTGCGCCGGTGGGGGTCGAACACACCATTTCCCGCTTATGAATCTAAGGCGCTAGCCACTAGACCATGGGAGATCCCGCCACCCTATATATATATATATATATATATATATATATATATATATATATATATATATATATATATATAATAGAGAGAGAGAAACTGATGTTATGATCTTCTGGGAGTTTTAATATAAACATTTTTTCAAAAATTGGATCATGTTCCATGGTGGGGTCTCCCGTAGTCTAGTGGCTAGCGCGCTGGATTCATAAGCGGGAGATGGTGGGTTCGATTCCCACCTCCGGCAGGGATTTTCTCATCTCAAGGCTCGCTGGGAAAATTCCTCGCTGCACCCTGGATGTCGGCGCTAATGACCAAGAAGTAGATGCGCCGTAAAAAAAAAAAAAAAAAAAAAAAAAAAAAAAAAAAAATGTTCCATGGTCTCGCCCTTATTTTTTACATTTCTTCATACTTGCCAAAACTTAGAAAATGACACATTTACACCATTTAGCTCGTCACCATTAGCAAAACATTATTACTTAGCAGTGGAATTGGCTCCGAAAGGTTAAAGCTCCATGAGGCAAGATGGAATAGGTGAGAAAGTGTAGGGATTAGCTTAGCACCATGAGGCAACCCGGGGAAATGGACTCTCAGAGACTTGAGGTACAAGACAAATGTGCACGTTTGACAGCGATGAAATCTTCATTACATAGCACTATCTGTCTGTCATAATGTCAAGTTTAAGCCACAACACTTCAACTGATGTTCGACATTCGTAGGCGGCTTCAGATGATTGGTCGTCAGGTCTCATTTTTCTGTTAGTAACTTTTCTTGTGTAGATAGTATGTTTTACGGCGTGTTTTTTTTTGGAGCGTACTGCTTGTATATTCGTCTGTGGCAGAAGGTCAATTTTATAAAAACACTCTTACTTTCTTCTGTACTCTTTTATTAGGCTCTACATGTTTCACGTCGCTGTGACGCCTCTTCAGGAGCACTTAATCTAAATAAAATAAAATATGGTTACAGCCTATCCATTAGAGAACCTTCCGCAGGTAGGGCCACGTCTGGACTGATAAGATCAATCATGTCTACTGGGTATCAGCTGTTTAAAATCGATAGTTTTAGGGTAAATGTCGATTTTCCAAAAGAAGTTTTTGTCATTTTATAAATTTTTTTAAGTCGTCTTGTCTATTATCCAGGTATTTAATATCTGTTTTTTTTTGTTGGCAGCCTCTTTCCTATTTTTAATTATGTGTATATTTTCCTTAATTATTCTTTTTATGGGGTTTTTCTCTTTTTCTAATATCTTTACCGTGTCAAAATTAAATGTGTGGCTATATTGTATCGCATGATCCACCAATGCAGTCTTGTTGTCTTTCTCGTCAAGGTTTTTGGCATGTTGTTTGATTCTCTTTTTTTTTAAAAAAGTTGTCCCGATTCCCCTACATACACATTATCACACATTGCACAATCAATTTGATATATGTTATATTTGGTTTCCCTTTCTTTTAAATCATCTTTAATTCGGCTGTAGATTTTTACGATTTTGTCGTGATATATCCAGGAGATTCTTCCTAGGTCATTACAAGTTTGTTTTATCTTATTGGATTACTGATTATAGAAAAACTGCCCCCCACCAAAAAAAAATCATTAAAAGCTAGCCTGACGCGGATTTCACTGAACCAGTGTGATAATATTATGAGTTCGGTCGTGATCTACTATATATTTGTCAAATACCACTCACTCACTGACCTATCATCATCAAGCCCAAACCACTTGACAGAACAATTTGAAATTTTGCATGGACACTCTCTTTAGAACGTAAGCACCTGCTAAGAAAGGATTTTTGATATTTAAATATTTAAGTGTTTTTAGAGGGGTTTGAATTTTTAGTTAGTTTTAAAGAGAGCATGCAAGCCAAGGCAGTATGCGTTGCTAGGACTAGAACAAGTCGGCTGTGTATCCATTTCATCATATTATTTTTATTTCAACTATGATGGCAGACCTTGAATTACTAGAAACAAACTGTGATTTTGTCCCTCATAGAATTTACCCTATACCTGGTGATGGTCCATCCGAGGTAATAATATCCCGAACCCTTGCACAGCCTCCTCACCCATCAGCATCCCCAGTCAGAGCACTTCTTGGTACTGCAAATATAATGGGCGTTTCCAAATGACATCTTGGAAACAAAAATATTTAAATTTTAATGTCCATTTATTGTTGACAACGAATTTTAACCTGTACTTGTTAAACTCCTGTAACTGATAAAATAAAGATAACACGCTATCTCTACGTTTTATGTTTCTTGGCACTGGTCCGGAGCGCCCCACTGTCAAGAAACATTATACTTTGATTATCTATTAATTGATGAATAACATATGCTACGGGGGTCTCCCGTGGTCTAGTGGCTAGCGCGCTGGATTCATAAGCGGGAGATGGTGGGTTTGATCCCCACCAGCGCCAGAAATTTTCTCATCTCAGGGCTCGCTGAGACATCCTGGTTGCACCCTGGATGTCGGCGCTAATAGCTACGATTTGTTGATGCGCCGTAAAAAAAAAAAAAAAAAAAAAAAAAAAAAAAAAAAAAAAAAAAAACATATGCTATGACAGGAATCGTGCTATAATAAACTGAACAAAATTATATAGTAGCATTAATTTTGATGATACATTATTTAATGCAATAAAATAACTACTTCAATATAACAACTTATTCAATAAAACTATATTTTTATTTATTTATTTTATTCTGAGCTTCGCAGCTTGTATGCAATATCGTGTATAGGTCAGTATTTCTGTAATGTAGATTTTTTTTTAAATACCCAACACAACAACGGTGATTATAATCCAAAATAAACCGAAAGATATATCCAAAAAATGCTGCACAAAATCACTATTCTATGGTGACGAAGTCTTGGGCACTGCCAGTAATTGAATAAATGTCACGCTTCCGAAATACTACGGGTTTTAAGTAAAAGGTCCGACTCGCAGGAACTGCGTCATCTTAGCGTGGTTCCGTTCTTAACCCTTGTGATCTTTCGTTAGAAATTTAAATTAAATCTTAAAGAAACTGACAGTAACCCCGCGAGGAAATGACTCGCCCGCGGTCTCAACGTTCGCTCTAGGAAACCACTTTTGCCAATACTTTTTTCATTTTCTTGCCTTCTTTTACTAAAATACTAACTTTACTCATAAATTCAATTTAAAGCAAAAAAACAACAAATTAAAAAGTCCGACTCGCAGGAACTGCCTCATCATAGCGCGGTTCCGTTCTTATCCCTAGTCTAATTTCGAAAGATTAAAATAGAAGCAGTTATTATTTTGTTGAGAGGAGATCGTTGACCGTTGATGATGCAAGGTAGGGATTGTCCGGGTTAGGTCACTGCTACTTAATAATACATACCCCATATGTGTAGGTATGTGGGCATATATATGTACATATGTGTGCGTGTATATGTGTATGTGTATATGCATATATATAAATATATATATATTATATATGTATATATATATATATATATATATATATATATATTTACATAGATATGTGCATATATTAGTGTTAAATATGTCCTACTTGTATTTACAGCCCTGATGAAGGCTTGAAGTTCAAGCCGAAACGTCGGCACAATAAAACCATTTTTACGATAAAATGTAGTTTTATTAAGTAGCAGTGACCGAACCCTGACAGTTATATTTTGGTTCCACCAGTCTTGAAAGGTAGGATTTACAATCTGACCTGGAAGGGTCGGCAACACTAGAAACCGTCCCGCTAGTTACAAGGTCTTGGAATCTTGGAAATCTATATTTCTAACAATAAATTGTTTTTGTTATTTTACTTAACCTGTTTTATTTTCGAATACATTATCCAACTATAAGCAATTAAAAAATAACAAGGAATAAAATACAGGCAAAAAGAACACTTCGAATAAGCGAAATCAATTACTTTAAAGCTTTAAGCTCTTATTTCTCCGATTGACATCGCCTAATCAAAACTTTCATTAGAACCTTTTATGTAGAGCATTTAATAAGCTTTCTA
This sequence comes from Gonocerus acuteangulatus, assembly GCA_946811695.1. Taxonomy (NCBI): domain Eukaryota; kingdom Metazoa; phylum Arthropoda; class Insecta; order Hemiptera; family Coreidae; genus Gonocerus; species Gonocerus acuteangulatus. The sequence continues at coordinate 86,243,708 of OX328127.1, forward strand.
ATGGTATCCTTCCGTTTACCAAAATTCTCAACAGTTTTCGAGATATTAAAGAAAGTTCCCAAAATTTATATTATTTCTAGCAACAGAAAATTGGCCTCATTTTTCATATCCTGTTTTACACACAAAATTTTCGCAACATAAGAAATTACAAAAATAAAAAGCAATAAAAAACGAAGGGAAAGAGACAAAAATTACAACAAGAACGACAAAAACCCGTTCATAAGAACAAAACAGACGTATTTGAAGTTTTAAGCACTTATTTCTCCGATTGACATAACCTAATCAAAAATAGTTTTAGAATCTTTTTTGTAGATAATTTAGTAAGCTTTCAAATAGTTTCTATCCACTTACCACGATTTCCCAACCGTGTTCGAGATATTAATGAAAGTATACGAACTTCCCAAAACTTTTCATGTCTGTTCATAAAATATTTTATTCTAACCCTTCCTTAACTCCAAACGTAACAAAACTTTCAACATATTAGTTTTAATGAAAGTAGAACATGCAGATAAAGTTTCAACTGAATCCCATGATTCTAAGTACCCAAACCAAAAACGGTATTCAAAAAATATTTTTCCAATTTTCTCAAAAACGGTTAAAGCTATCGCCTTGAAAATGGTTTCATTCGTTTTCCTAGCCCAGGAATCATATAAAACGAGTACTTAGAAGCTTATGAACTCAAAAACGTAAGCGTTACGATTTTTTTTGCGCGAATTTCGCCCCAAACGCCATCTTCCGGTAGGCGGATTTTGCTGGTTAACGAACTTGACCTTTCAAATTGGACGACGGATTTTTGTACCAAATTTCATCAAAATCGGACCATTCGTCTTCGAGCTAGAGAGCGAACAGACAAATATATATATATATATATATATATATATAAATAAATATTTACATATATATATATATATATATATATATATATATATATATATATATATATACAAATTTGAACCACCATCATTTTCGGTCTCTAGGGGTTCTGAAACGCAAAATTTTCTAGTCGGCACTTCCGGATTGTTTCATTGTATCAACCTTATAAGCGGGGTTCCTCCCTATGGGGGAGGGAGGAACCGCGCTAAAATGAGTTAAACAAACACAAAACCCCGTTCAACAGAACGAAACAAACAATTTTAAAATTTTCAAAACTGCTACAAATTTTTTTTTGTCGAGAATTTAGTAAGCATTCAAATGGTCTCCTTCCAATTCCCACGATTTCCCAACCGGTTTCGAGCTCTTAAGGAAAATATATGAAGTTTCCAATACCTTTCATGTCTATTAATAAAATATTTTATTATAATCCTTCCTTAACTCCAAAAGTAACCACAATTTAAAAATCTTTGTTTATATAAATTTCAAACAGGCAGAAAATATTATCACAATCCCATGATTCTAAGTACCTAAACCAAAAACTTTATTCAACAACTATTTTCCCACTTTGATCGAAAACGGTTAAAAGCATTAAAAATGGTATCATTCGCGTTCTTAGGCCGAGAAGCCTATAAAACGAGTACTTGCAAGCATATGAAGTAAGCGCAGGGATTTCGCACCAAAAACCATGTTCCGGTGGTCGGATTCTGTTGGTTAACGACCTTAAACTTTGAAATTAGGTTTGTACCTTTCGTCAAAATCGGACCACTTTTCAGGCAGCTACAGCACAAACTGACAAATATATATATGAAGGGGTTTGGGGCAAAATAGTGCAAAGCAACAGTTTTAAGAAAACTTAACTGTAGCTGCTATATGTTGGATATTATGTAGGACTATCAGTCTATGATGCAAATGCTGCTAAAATATGACTACAAGCTCTGTATGCTACTTAATCTTCTTGCCCCTAACCGTTTCAACTGATAGTCCCACATAATATCCATCATATAGCAGCAATAGTTAAGTTTTATTAGTAATGTTGCTAGACACTATTTTGCCCCGACCCATTCATATGTAAATGTATATATATATATATATACGTATACTTTGAACCACCGTTATTTTCGTGAACCTGGGGTAAATAGACCCCTCCCCCTTCGAATTGCCTATCGCATTGTGAAGATGGTGGAATCGTGCTTGGGTTACGTGAACAGAGAAAGCCTAAGACCAAAGTCAAGGACAGCGGTGATGTAAAGGTACGGAGCGTTCTCATCCAAGCGGAATACGTCGCCTTGTTTTGCAGAATAGGGTAGGGTGTTCGTAAGAATAGAATGTATTGTAATATTTTTTTTTTTCTAGCACTCTTCGAAGGAATGCAGCAACTGAGGTTACACACATTAATTGGATTTCTGAATAAGTCTTCAAATAATAAGTGTGGCCTCAATGTTATTGTTGTATTAAAAGTGTGTTATCGGACATAGGAAACTGTCCTGTAAATTTCTTTTTGGGCTAAATAAATGAAAATTCATCTGAAATGAGATTGAGTAACAAGAGATTAATTATTTGAATATTCGAAAAAAGAAAAAAAAAACACTTTATTTTAGCGTATTCGGTCCTTAGAGATCGATTCTTTAAAAATATCGGCCCTTGCAGATAGATTCTTTAAAAATGTTGTCCCTTGGAGTTCGATTTAAAATATCGATATATCTTGTAAAAAAAAAGATGTTTCTCTCAGAAGATCGATTCAGATCGCATATCTCTACTCTACAATATCTGCGCTTCAGGCCCTCGTGGTATTTTTTTTTTTTTTTTTTTTTTACCGATCAAGCTGAGAGTAAAACGCCTTATTGTCTACTGAAGCAGTAATATATCCTGGTAGAGAAAATGATAAAGGTCACAACGGATGGTGACATAGTCACGAATCGAATCACAAATGGTCCATTCGTTCCATAGTCACTACTGCAGGAGTCTCTCATCGGGCATTAATGCTGCGTCGTGATCGTCTAAGCTTCATGCGCATTTATCCTGTAATGTTTCATTTAATGCCAGCATTTAGCACCCTGGAGTAATTTATAATCAAATAATTTTACGACATCGAAAGTTTAGACGAAGAGAAGTTCTTAGAAACGTACGGAGAATGGGATTTCGTGGTAAGAGGGCTTCTTTTAGGGCAAGTGGTCCCATTCCTAGGACTACGGCAGAATTCTTCCAAGAATGCGACATCGAATTCGATAATTGGCGCAAACTGGCTGAATCTATCATTCTACACTCGTCAGGAATTTCTCACTATCATTTGTACAATTAACATTGATGATAAATATGAACAACCATCAGAGGAAGGACATACTCTCAGACTTACCGAGCTGTCTTTATTTTTATTTTTTTTAATTACAAATGTTGGAACAATTTTTTTTGTTGTTGGAAGAGAGATGAATCTCCTACTAGGATTGATAAGTAGGCTGCGTGGTAGCAACCCATTGAAAGTAGACAGCATATGTAATTAACACTAGATTTACCAGACCTGGTACTGGTATAAATGTCAATAACAAAAATTATATTTGTTAGTAATATATTTAAAATAACATTTAGTTCATTAAATCTATTCTCTACTTATAGCAACAAAAGTCATAAAATCACTTAGGAAACCAAATGTTATATGTAGTAGGAATTTCGAATTGAAATTGCACGACCAGTCAAAATGACTGGTCTGGTAAATCTAGTGTTAATAAAAATGATTTGTTTCTCTCTTCATTTCTCTCTACTTCTGGAATCACTATACTAAAAGTCCATTGGATGATACCCACTAAATTTGTAGGTATATATAATGGCTTTATGTGTGCATTGCATAAAATGAACCCGTTACATGATATCTGTCCGTTTCGTACATCAAACACACAGAACCTAGGCGTTGACAAATCTAGGTGTACGGTAGTGCGCCAGGTCAAGTTCCGGCCTAAGCATACTGTGTGTATATTACACCAGGTCTTGGAAACCATTTTCACCCTCTCATAACTAGGAGGGCTTTTGAAGAAGCAGGAATGGCCCCCAACACTAGACTACGCTAGAGGCAAGGTCTAATAAGTGAATATCCCCACTATCACTACACTAGTTCCACCACTTTTTGTGATGGAATTCCTAGTAGAACCAGGTAAATTGTGGTTAAAAAAGAGAGCACTAAAAAGAGGTGTATCACTGTCAACAGCTAATGGCCGACTCAAGTATTTATATATATATATATATATATATATATATATATATATATATATCAATTCCACAGGTGTATAGATGAAATTTCGACTGTTGAACTTTTGTTGACTCATCAAAATCCGTAGTGTAACCTAATTTATAAGAAAGTGTCTGAAGTTCCTGTGAATCATCTATCTGCCATCGATCACACGGTAGGAATAAAGGCCATCTTCATAAGCACTTTCCAAACACTGCCCGATCATTCTTATCAGTCGTTATCAGCTCTAAATCAGTCATCCAAGTCTAGATATGGCTATCTTCATCAGATCATCGTGAGAAACCCCTGCTTGCGTTACTAACCACTTCATCTTGAATAACGTGCCATAGAAAGAGGAGCTGACCCAACTTATAGCCTTACCTTACACCTAATCACTAGAGCGATCCTCTGAATGATATGCATAATCCGCCAGCGGTAGTACCCCAATCACTAACCCTAGTGATAGCAGCCCAATCACTAAGCCTATTGCTGGCACCGCTATCACTAAAACTAGTGGGGAGACCCCAATCACTTATGCTTGTGGAGAGACCCCAATTACTAACCCTAGTGAAAGCAGCCCAATCACTAAGCCTATTGCTGGCACCGCTATCACTAAAACTAGTGGTGAGACCCCAATCACTTAAGCTTGTGGAGAGACCCCAATCACTAACCCTAGTGAAAGCAGCCCAGTCACTAAGCCTATTGCTGGCACCCCTATCACTAAAACTAGTGGAGAGACCCCAATCACTTATGCTTGTGGAGAGACCCCAATCACTAACGCTAGTGAAAGCAGCCCAGTCACTAAGCCTATTGCTGGCACCCCTATGACTAAAACTAGTGGAGAGACCCCAATCACTTATGCTTGTGGAGAGACCCCAATCACTAACGCTAGTGAAAGCAGCCCAGTCACTAAGCCTATTGCTGGCACCCCTATGACTAAAACTAGTGGGGAGACCCCAATCACTTATGCTTGTGGAGAGACCCCAATCACTAACGCTAGTGAAAGCAGCCCAGTCACTAAGCCTATTGCTGGCACCCCTATCACTAAAACTAGTGGGGAGACCCCAATCACTTATGCTTGTGGAGAGACCCCAATCACTAACGCTAGTGAAAGCAGTCCAGTTACAAAGCCTATTGCTGGCACCCCTATCACTAAAACTAGTGGGGAGACCCCAATCACTTATGCTTGTGGAGAGACCCCAATCACTAACGCTAGTGGATAGAGCCCAATCACTAACGCTAGTGTAAAGACCCCAATCACTAACGCTATTGGAGAGAACCCAATCACTAACGCTAGTGAAGAGACCCCCAATCATTAACACTTGTGGAAAGACCCCCAATCACTAACGCTAGTGGAAAGGCCCCAATCACTAACGCTAGTGGAAAGACCACCAATCACTAACGCTAGTGGAAAGGCCCCAATCACTAACGCTAGTGGAAAGACCCCCAATCACTAACGCTAGTGGAGAGACCCCAATCACTAACACTAGTGGAAAGGCCCCAATCACTAACGCTAGTGGAAAGGCCCCAATCACTAATGCTAGTGGAAAGGCCCCAATCACTAACGCTAGTGGAAAGACCCTCAATCACTAACGATAGTGGAAAGACCCCCAATCACTAACGCTAGTGGAAAGACCCCAATCACTAATACTAGTGGAGAGACCCCAATCACTAACGCTAGTGGAAAGACCCCCAATCACTAATGCTAGTGGAAAGGCCCCAATCACTAACGCTAGTGGAAATTTTGAGCTAATGACTCCAGCAGTCGAAGCAGCCAAGGGGAAAATCAGTCGGCCGGAGCGTAGTACTGACCACACTATCTCCCTGGTGTGCCTTATGATCATGAATCAGACACCTCTGTAGTATCTGCCCCTCAGGGCCCTCGTGGCCTGTTAAGGGTCTGATTGGAATTGGAGTTGTGACATTGAGTCTAATACAATTCTAAATATTACTAATAAGACTACTGGGATCTAGGGGTGAATTGAAACAAACATATATTAAACCAAGAAGTGTATGTTTTATATAGTACCTTACAATTTAATTATACAAAATTTTGATTCTTAGTAAACAAGTAGAGCGGTTCAAAATAGATGTAAGGTTATTTATTTATAAGCAACCGTAACAAAGGTGATTCGCCCAATATAAATATTACATATGCTTTTAATTACACAAGTTAAATCATACTATATATCCAAATTATAAAATATTATATATACAATCAATAATGAAAAAAATAATGTAATTGATAGAGTATTGTTTTTTCTCAAGAACAATATAGACATATTCTGGTTGTGTAAGTTTGTTTAATTTGTTGTATATACTTTTATTCCGTTAAAGTTTCGGTAAAAATGCAGTTTCACCCCCTCCAAACCGATTTCTTTCAAATGTACAATAACGTAATTTGATGCACTAAACACGAATACGATAAAAAAAAAAAAAAAACCGTCGGATTTAACTAGGAAAGAAGTTATTAAGCACTAAAGTTCACTGTTATGCAGGTTATGAGAGCTATTAATTATAGCGAGTTGGATTGACTGGGGTTTTGTTATCTTCTTGAGGGAGCGTAGCGAGCGGAAACGCATGGCACGTATGCCCTTAAGCGACAGGTGAGGATGCCCTTAAAATTAACAATATTTTCGAATAAATGGTTTCTGAACATTTCAAATGAGAGTTCTCTGTTTCCCAATGTTACATATCTGCGCATGCGCGTGTTTACAAATACGCTGATGACGCCTAGTTTTATAACCTTCCTAACTTTAGAGCTTAATATTATATTCTATTAATTTTAGCGAGTTGGATTGACTGGGGTTTTGTTATCTTCTTGAGCGAGCGTAGCGAGCGGAAACGCATAGCATGTATGCCTTAAAGTCGTCACAAATTTATTTGTTTACATTAGCTCTCATACCCTGCATAACAGTGAACTTAAGTGCCTAATAACTTCTTTCCTAGTTAAATCCGACGTTTTTTTTTTTTATCGTATTCGTGTTTAGTGCATCAAAATACGTTATTGTGCAAAATTTGAAAGAAATCGGTTTGGAGGGCGTGAAACTGCATTTTTACCACTCTTGCTTGGTACTTCTCCACACACGGATTTCATGGAGTTTTTACAAATTCATAGTTTTAGATCTTCACTTAACATTAAAACTACACATCCTGTTTCCTCACCAAACATTCATAGGTTCATATGGGGGCGTAAGATATTTAATAGTCATTTAGTGATAGTCATTCTACGGTGACTTTATATAAATCCAAGTTATATCCGAAGTACCATGCAACCTTTTGGAAGATATAGCATAAATATCAGGGACCGAAAATAACTATTAATTTTTATTTTAAATGAGTTTCAATTAACCTTTAATTTTTATTTTTTGAAAATAAAAATAAAAAATTCATCGTAATTTATATATTTTATTATTTTTTTAAAAAAATTGTCTAATAATTTTTACTTCAAAAACTTAAAAATAAAAATTATTTGAATAATGTTATTTCAAAATATTTGTTTATAAAAATTGTTAGTAACAATTTTTTATTATTTTATTTTAAACATTATTTTAAATAAAAAATATTTTACTTTATTCCACATAAATGAGATATAAATACAACTGTGTGAGAAATTAAAGTCAACTTCTACACATGGGAAAACATGAATATATTGTGTACTTGTATTTATTCTGTTGAAGCAGTTGATTCGCTATAGCTCCGAACAACTAAAATAAATAAAAAATAAAAACAATATTAGTGCCATAATGAATAGATTTATTGAATTTAAGAGCTTGCACACATAGCGACTAATAATGAATAGAAACAAAAACAAAAAAAAAGTAATGCACAAAAACAAATTCTAGACTATACAATATATACTCATACGAATCAATTCTAGAATATACAATATATACTCATACGAATCAATTCTAGAATATACAATATATACTCATACAAATCAATTCTAGAATATACAATATATACTCATACGAATCAATTCTAGAATATACAATATATACTCATAGAAATCAATTCTAGAATATACAATATATACTCATAGAAATCAATTGGATTTAGAGGAACTTTGATTCACTCACATAAACAAATAACTTCTAATAATCAAAAGGTTCCAAATCAAGTATTTATTTATTTATTCCGAGGATAAGATATAATTAATAAATGAGTTTCACTTTATCTTTAATTTTTATTATTGGGAAATAAAAATAAAAATTCCATCGTAATTGATATATTTTATTATTTTTTTAAAAAAACTTCTAATAATTTTTTTTTTAAAAACTTAAAAATAAAAATTATTTCATAACAGTTATTCATTAATTTTAAAAATATAAATTATGAAGTAATTTTTTTGTCATAATTTTTAGGAAACATTTAATTTTTGTTTCGGTCATTGATAAATATCCTTTAGCGATGTCTAAACTGAAAAAAGAAAAACGCTACAAAAAAGTGTCCGCTGGCGTTCGCGCATGTGCGGTAGCCATGTACGAAAAGAAAACTGTATGTTGTACAGTACATTACATAGGTTTGTCGGGTGGAGGACCTAAAGCATATTTTTAATCTTATCCTTCCTCCCTGTACGAAAGAAAACCGCTGCCCGATGAGGCAGTCCGGAACTGCCGATGTAAAATAGTGCCGTTTCCATAAACCATAGGTCACGAAAAAACTAGGCATTCAATATAAATATATATATTGCTTGTAATCTACAGCAATGATTAGATTATTGAGATTATTATACAAAATATACCAAACATTTTTTGTTAAAAACGAAAAATCTCAAGATGGGTAGAACATTCCAATTTTTTTATATTTAATTCTTACTCCTTTTGGGTAACTATGGTCCTTCTTAAAGTATCTATTCTCATAGCTTCCTAAGCAGAAATTTCTCACTCCGTCTTCTCAAAGCCTGCCCTACGAAAACACTATTATCTATGATTCATATAACTTAAACGCACTATATATATACAGTAGAACTTGGATAATTCGAACCTCTAGGGACCGATAAAAAAGTTCGAATTATCAAAAATTCGAATTACAAAAGTTTTTGAAAATAAAGGGGTAAAAAATCGAATTTCATATTTTCACAATTTTTAATTTAAAAAAATACATATATTTTATTTAAACAATAACAAAAATTTCATAAATTGATGATTACGTACATATGCAATAAATAATTTATCAAACAAGTAAAAATAAAAGTCTATTATTTTGAAAAAGGTCATTTTCAAGGGCAAGAATTTTTTCTTTATTTTTCAGGTAAGTTGATAAAGTGTTAGGAGGAATTTTCTTGGCAATTTCAGATTTTTCCTTTCTTCCTTTTTAAACTTCTTTAATTGCAGCTATTTTCGCTGACAGCGTTAAAGTTTTATAACTTCTAGGCTTCGACATCTTAAATCAACAACTCACTGAACTGCTCTGCACACCAGAAATTCCAGGCACAAACAATAAAACAGATCTAGGCGCTGACTGACTTATAACTGAATAAGAAATGAAGATCGGAGGGATGGTGGGAGGGAATTCTAGGATAAAACGACAGGATGGTGTATATAACTACAACCCCTGGAAGGGAGGAAGCGCGACCCACCACTTTGCAGAACTCCTAGAGTCCAAGAACTAGACTATGAGACCGCCGCGCTTCTTGTCCCGGAACCCCTACATGCGTATCTTACTATCCTTCTTACCCGAGGGGAGAACATTTTCACAAGATTTAAGATGGAACCCTTCCCATTAAAGACTCGTAAAAAAATCAAATTATCCAAAATTTTTTTCCAATTAACCACGATTTTTTTACATTGTTTATGCCCAAAATTTAGGGACCGAGAGAAATATTCGAATTAACCACGATTTCGAATTATAGAAGTTCAAATTATCCATGTTCCACTGTATACCTACATGTAAGTTTGTTAAGTTAAATACTTTCGAGCTAAATTAAATTAAAGTTAAATAAAGCATGTTCAGTCAACAAGCAAGATAGCATTCATTTATTTTTCTTCTTCAAACAATATAACCTCAAAAACATATGATCGAACACATCATCTGATTACATTTAACAACATATGATCTGTATTCATTTAAATATATTCCTAACATCTCCCTCTTCATAGATAACGTCCAAAGATAAAGTTTAGGCCCTAATAAATCTTCTATTCCTTAGATAAAGCCTTCCTTTCACTTCTACTTGATACTTTCTTATTCCTTCCTTCTTCACTACCTTTCCTTCGATCCAAGACTCGCCTTGGTTCTGTGGATGCAGCTTCACCCAGACCTTCTGTCCTTCAACTAGCTCTGGTAGAACTCGGGATCCATGATCGTAGGCAGTCTTGTATTTCTTCTTTCTTCGGTCCCACTTCTCAGTAACATTCTGCGGAACCTTCGGCATCAACAAGTCTTCTTTGATGGGCAAAACACTCTTAGTTCTCCTCGATATGAGAAGCTGGGCGGGGCTGTAACCAATATCTTGAAGGGGAGTATTTCTCCACTCCAGCAAGGCTACATAGAATTCATCTTCTCTTACTACCTTCTCATACTTTTGAAAATTTTTACCGCTGACTCTGCTTTTCCATTGGTTTGATGGTTCTACGGCGACGATAAGATAGTCTGAAATTCCCATTCTTTTGCAAAGTCTTATAATTTCTTGGAAGACAGCTGTGTTCCATGATCTGATACAATGACATCTGGAATGCCGTAACGTGCGAATTGTTCTTTACAAAAATCAGTTAGGGTTTCAGCCGTGCATGACCGAGTCTTTTTCACCTCAAAAAAAGATGAGTAATAGTCAGCCAAAATCATATAGTGATTTGGCCCCTCCTGCAAGAAATCAAAGCCGACCCTCTGCCATGGTCGCTGTAGCGTTTCCTGCAGTATCATGGGTTCTTTCTTTAAAGCAGTTGCAAATCCCCCTACAGCAGGTTCCATGCCCTACAGTTCATGACTAGATCCTTGATATCAGTTTTCATAGTTAGCCAAAAAAATCCGTCCTTTGCCCTTCTTAAGCAGGCCTCAACTCCTGGATGCGAGGAATGAACTTCCTGTAAAACATCCTTCTTCGTCGAGTCTGGTAAATAATTCTGTCTCCTTTCAATATCACTCCTTCTTCTACAGTTAATTAGTCCCGAAAACTCCAGAATGGTCGAACGGAATCTGGGAGATGTGTATTTTCTCTGGCCAACCATGCTGGATTGTTTGGGCTAATCTCTTCAGTTCTTCATCGTTTTTTGTTGCTCCACGTAAATCATGAAGGCGTTGATCTGTGATGTCCAAATACTCGAAAGACTTGCATGTTTCAAATCTGTGAAAAAGATTATTTCCAGATGTCTTAAAAATCAAGACATCATTCTTATTGCGATTAATATCAGACGGTGCTGGTGCTCGCGATAAAAAGTCAGCAACGATAATTGATTTTCCTGGCTTAAAGTGAACTTGAAAGGAAAATTTTTGTAGCCTGAGGAGCATGTCTTCTTTGCGCCTTGGTGAGTGGTTTTTTTTTAAAAAAGCTTCCAGTGGTTTATGGTCAGTTTCGACTGTTACATCTGCCTTACCAAAGAGATATTGCTCCAAACGCTCAAATGCAAAAACTACTGCTAAACACTCTTTCTCGGATTGAGCATATGACGATTCGGTAGGAGTGAGAACTCTAGAAATATACTCTACAGGAGCTCTATCTTGCATTAGCGTTGCACCTAAACCATACTGACTTGCATCACATTGGAGCGTAGCTGGTTTCATGGGATCAAAATATTTTAAGACTGGGGCGGAGGTAACCAGGCTAACAAGTCGCTTAAATGCTCTTTCATGAACTGGCTCCCAAATCCAGGCGGCTTCTTCTTTGAGGAGAGTCCTGAGTGGGGCAGCTTCATCTGATAAGCGAGGAACAAATTTTCCAAGATAGGTGACAAATCCAAGAAAGCGTTGAAGCTCTTCTTTGTTTTCCGGTGATTTAATTTCTTGGACTGCAGCTACTTTTGATGGATCAGGCTTCAATCCATCCTTTGATATTAAATGCCCCATATATTTCTCGTCTTTTGCAGTCTGTCAGTATGTGTTTTATCGTCAGGGCAACATTACACAGTGAGCACACGGGTCTGTCTTGTCTTTCCATTAAGTGTGAATGTGTTATAAGTGAGTGTCCAATTCTTAGCCTGGTCAGGACAACTTGGTCTCTTCTATTTAAAGACAAATCATTATCATGCCAGACCTTGATTGAGTTTTTAATTTCTCTTAATTTGTTGCCTGTCCGTAACCAGTGATTTAGCCAATCTTGTAATATGTGTGTATGTGCTATGTTACATAAGTCCTGAGTAGTTAATTGTCTGATGTCAATATTTTCTTTAAAAGTAGCCTCTTTAGCGTGGCTGTCCACGTCTATGAGTGGGTTATGTCTCGTATCAATAACCTCAAACTTCAGTCGAAATCTTTTGGTCTTCCAAGTTGTACGTAGGCGTATTCTACTCCTAGATATTTGAGAATCTCCGCCATGAAAAGTCAAAATAGTAGAGCTTGTTTCTAACCTTAAATTAGATGTGCCTAAGAGATGTTTTAAATCGTTTATTCCAATAACATTGCAGGAGGCATCACTGTCTACCTGGCATTTTAGCATTTTAGAGCCGGTTTGCATGGGCACTGTTAGGTTAACATGAAGTCTTCTTTTATAGGCCGCATTTTCAATTTTAAAAAGGTCATTGTCTTCATCAGACGGACCCTCCGATGCCATGTCTTTCCCGATTGAATCAGTTTGCTTGACCGATGCTCTCTTCTGCATACATACTTTGCTAAAATGGTTCTTTTTTTTTGCATTTCATACAAGTCTTCCCAAAAGCCGGACAGTTACCAGCGACACGTATGTGCTGGCACCCGCAAAATTTACATTTGGGCCACCTTTCATTGCTAACTGCAAAACCAGAATCAGATGGGCTTGCTTTGTTCCTCAGCAATACACAGTTCCCTTGCCTGGTCTAGTGTTAATGATTTTCTAGCTAATAGACCTTTCCGCAATCTTAAATCAGATAGTCCCGCAACTAAACGATCGCAAATGAGGTTTTCTTCAATTTCAAGCTAATATTTCAAACTCGCACCTACTTGCCTGTTCATGAAGGCGGTTAATGAAATCCTTGCAGGTTTCATCAGGCATTTGAACAGCACTATTGAATATAAAGCGTTCATATGTGACATTCTTCCTATCAGTAAAGTATCTATCAAGACGAGCAATTATGTCATCTAACGAGGCCTCATGATTCCATATCTTTCTTATTATTTGCAGGCCTCTTTTACCAATATAGGAACTAAATAAAGCTAGCTTTACCTTTTCACAAGAAAGCTTCGCCGATTTTGTGCCAAAGGATTCAGCTAAAGTGATGTAATTTTTCCACTGAGCTTTGAAGATTTCCCAGTTTTCATCAGCATCTTCTTTGCTTCAAAAATCAAGGGGTTCTGGCTATGAGATATTACTAGACATTTTCTATACACCTGACACCTTGCTAAGTTAAATACTTTGAGCTAAATTAAATTAAAGTTAAATAAAGCATGTTCAGTCAACAAGCAAGATAAATAAAGCCTTTATTGTAGATAAAAACAAAAACAAAATATGTACAAAATAATAATAATAATAATAATAATAATAAGACTTGTGAGATTCTTGCGGGATCCGATTATCTTCAGCGGCACAATAACGTGGCCAAAATATACCATCAAGCACTCGCAGAAAAATATGGTATGTTGGATGGTGTGGTCCCTTATTACCGCTACGTCCCAAATAGACTTTTGGAGAAAGGTACAATTAAGATGTATTGGGACGAAGCAATGTTAACGGACCGTACTGTCCATCACAATAAACCGGACATTCTTATCATTGACAAGGGAAGTAAGACAGCCGATATTATTGATTTCGCAATCCCCAATGATGAGAATGTCCGGAAATCATATGCCGAGAAACTGTGCAAGTATCAGGAGTTGGCCATAGAGCTGAAAGACTTGTATAAGTTGGATTCCGCAAGGATTACAGCCGTCATAATCTCGACCAACGGAATCATTCCAAAAACGACGATTGCCGCAAATACATATTTGAAAATGCCGGAGGATCTAATTAAAAATGCCCAACAAGCGGTACTGCTTGATACCGCCAGAACGGTTAGGAAATTTTTAAATGAACGCCCGTAGAAAAACAACAAAAAAATCAATAAAAAACAATTCTTTCGGTTGGCAACAGCCCCCAAAAGAATTTATCCCAGGAGACTGAGGAGAAAACCACCAATAATAATAATAATAATAATAATAAATGGTCGAATACATCATTAGAGGAACTGGATCGACTCGTACGAACAGAGATGACCAAAGCACGCTTGCACTATCCTACGTCTTCAATTGAAAGGCTGTATTTACCAAGAATAAAAGGAGGACGAGGTCTCCTGAACATTCGGAACTTATGTCGCTCTCAGGAAATTAGCCTGAGGAGCTACATAAGGGCCAGTGAGACGCGTCTGTTCAGGGAAATGGTAAACTTAGACGAGAACTATACAGCTTTGAAATTGAAGATCAACAACTGGGATGAACTTACGACGGAATCGGATCGTCTTACGTCGTGGCAAAGTAAGGAATTACACGGGCGATATTATAGTCGTTTGTTGGACCCGGATGTGCAATCAACATTGTCGGTGGCTTGGTTGACATCGGGAAGGCTATTCTCTGAAACGGAAGGTTTCATAATAGCCATCCAAGATCACGTTATAGCTACCAAATCCTACCGACGGCATGTTTTAAAAGAAACGAGCATCTCTGATAAATGTAGATTGTGCAACAAAACGTATGAGTCGATCCAGCATATTACGGCGGGCTGTGAGATCCTTGCGGGATCTGATTATCTTCAACGTCATAACAACGTGGCCAAGATATACCACCAAGCTCTCGCAGAAAAATTCGGTTTGTTGGATAAGAAGGTCCCTTATTATCGCTACGTTCCTCAAAGGCTTCTAGAGAAAGGCACAATAAAAGTGTATTGGGACGAAGCGATGTTGACGGACCGAACTGTCCATCACAATAAACCGGATATTCTTATCATTGATAAAGGGAATAAGAGAGCTGATATTATTGATATCGCTGTCCCGAATGATGAGAATATTCGGAAATCTTATGTTGAGAAGCTTCGAAAATACCAGGACTTGGCCATAGAATTAAAAGATCTGTATAAGTTAGATTCCGCAAGGATAACAGCTATTATTATATCGGCTAATGGACTCATCCCAAAAACCACAGTCACAGCTACAAAATACTTGAAAATCTCGGAGGAACTGATTAAAGACGCACAACAAGCGGTACTGCTCGACACTGCGAGAATAGTTCGAAAATTTTTAAACGAACGCCCGTGACAAGAAACATAAAAATGTAATAATAATAAAAAAAAAAAATAATATGAACAACAATTCTTTCGGTTGGCAATAGCCCCCGAAAGAATTTACTCCAGGAAACTGAGAAGAACACACCCCCTTTAATAATAATAATAATTAAAGGAACTGAGGAACTGATTAAAGACGCACAACAAGCGGTACTGCTCGACACTGCGAGAATAGTTCGAAAATTTTTAAACGAACGCCCGTGACAAGAAACATAAAAATATAATAATAATAAAAAAAAACTAATATGAACAACAATTCTTTCGGTTGGCAATAGCCCCCGAAAGAATTTACTCCAGGAAACTGAGAAGAACACACCCCGTATAATAATAATAATAATAATAATAAGGCAGGGAGCGACTGAAACGCGCAGTTGCTTGGGGCTTTACGAACCCCCCTTCCCGAGTACAGTACACCGCACACATAACACACACAATACACTAAACACTTACACTGACATAAGGTCACCTACAGTACACACCCCAGGGTCACCTTCCCTAGGTTCTATACCTGGCAGTAGGTATAAAATGCACAACCCATTAACAATGGTGAAAAGGAAAGAAAAAGCCTCGGACGAATCTGGAGTGAGGGCTGCTCCGGAGGGAACTGATTGTCAGCCCTCGACATCGGCAGGCAGTGCGAGCGGTGCCCCGATGCCGTATCGGTCCGTAAGACCAAGGCCAACGAAAACGGTTATGTTGAGCACCGAATCAGGTTCTGACTTGAGCTTGGAGGAGAGTGATTCTTCTCCCGCTCCTGTTAGACAAAGGCCAAGATCTACGCAGAAACGCATGAAATGGACCAAAGACATGCATATTGCAGTCATGCGAGCGTACTATCTGGCCACAAATTGCGAACATGAAAAGACGGGTTAAACAAGGCGAATCGAACAGTACTGGAAGGAATTATATCCTGATATACATTTGACTTCTCAAAACCTTGCAGATCGAGTAAGACATATTTTACGTACAGGTAAGATTCTGGAGGGGTTTGAGTTGGAAAGGATAAAGAATGAAGTCCGACAAAGCTCAGATGCAGGCAGCGGCGAAATATTAAATAGGAATGAAAGCCCTGTGAATGAAGTTAATGATACCGAGGCTGAAATCTTAGTGAGTGATGAAAATGTAAAGGATGATGATCAGGAACTTATTGCCACTCTTGAAGACCAATTCATTACGGAACATCTTTGCTATGCCGGTATTCCGTTCGACCACAGGCCAAGTGTCCCTCGCATCACTTACAGTAAAAAGGCTTTTAAAGCAGTAATGGTGATGAATAAAGTCCTAGAAGCGCACGTTGAATCAGTCAATGATATAGACAACGTACGCGATTTAATATACTTAGGAGCAAGAGCAGTTTGTTACTACTTAGACTGCGGGCGGGATAAAGAAGTTACTGCCGATGGAACTAAATCAAAATCAGATAAATCCCCACCTTGGAGGAAAAGATTAGAAAAGAAAATATCTGAACTTCGCTGCAGAATTGGTATTTTAACCAACTATGAGCGATGTCCGCAGTCTGCTAGTAACAAAATAAAAGCTAAAATTGATGAAATAATTGTGCTTCATATAGGAATGATTGATGAGGAACGCTTGATTGAATCATTATCTATGTATTTAGACAAGCAAAAACAGAAACTGGCTGTTTACGTAAACAGAATACGTAGGTACAATGAAGCGTTCCTCAGAAGGAAGCAAAATTCTCTTTTTAGTGCTCGAGAAAGGGACTTTTATCGCACCTTAATTAAAAGCAATAAAGACAAGGTAAGTGATGTAAATATTGAAATGGACAAGATGGTAGGCTATTGGGCAGACGTATGGGAAGTGCCCGTGTCCCATAGCAAGAATGTGGATTGGATGTCAAAAGTGCGAGAGCAAATAAAGAATGTTCCGCAAATGGAAAACAGCCAAATTCTTGTAGAAGACGTGACACAAGCAATTAAGAAATTGCACAACTGGAAAGCTCCCGGGCGCGATGGCTTACAAAATTATTGGTTGAAGTATTTCACCAGCCTTCATGGAGCAATAGCACAGTGCTATCAAGACATTCTTGTAGGTCATATGCCAATTCCAGAAGATTTCGCTGAGGGAATCACTTATATGATTCCAAAGAAAATAAATGAGAACCTAGACCCAAAAGACTACAGACCAATAACATGCCTAAATGGAGTCTATAAACTCTTTACATCCATTATTGCATCAAAAATTCAAGATCATTTGAATCAATATGAGTTACTAGCCCCAGAGCAGCTCGGCTGTAAACGTGGCTCTAAGGGATGTAAAGAGTTGTTAGTTTTAGATACATTTATCGCATCTCAGGTCTCGGCGAAACAGCGAAATCTCTCGATGGCGTGGATAGACTACAAGAACGCATTTGATTCAGTTCCTCACTCCTGGTTGGTCGAAGTATTAAATATCTACAAGATTGCTGAAAATGTAACGGATCTGTTGTCACGTATGATGGCTACGTGGAAAACAAAGCTTAGCTTTAGAAAGGGCACAAATAGGATTGAAAGTGAACCAATGAAGATACAACGAGGAATATATCAAGGCGATAGCCTTAGTCCTTTATGGTTTTGTTTGTCCCTCAATCCAATGAGCCAGTTACTTCGTGACAGTGGATTTGGTTACCAGCTAACTGTAAATAATCCCGACACCAGGATAAGCCACAGTCTATTTATGGATGACCTTAAGTTGTACGCGAAGAATCCTGTCCAGCTACAAAGAATGACGGATATTGTTCAAGATTTTAGTAGCACCATCGGCATGACGTTTGGTATTGACAAGTGTGCCGTACTGCATGTTTCAAAAAAGGGCAATCAGTTTTGACCAATAACATTGCGTTAGCTGATGGTGATGCTATCCGTGAACTCGAGGAGGATGAGTCGTACAGGTATCTTGGCGTACAACAACATCTGAAAATAGCCAAAAGAGAAGTAAAAGAGGAACTGAAGGCTGTGCTTCTTAAACGCTTGCGTCTGATTTTAAAAAGCTATCTACATGGCAGGCAGAAAATAAAGGCAATTAATACATTGGCAATTTCATCACTGATTTACAGCTTCGGAGTCATCAAATGGTCGGATACATCGTTACAAGAACTGGATCGTCTCATACGAACAGAGATGACTAAGGCACGTATGCACCACCCCATATCGTCAATTGAAAGGCTGTATTTACCCAGGAATAAAGGAGGACAAGGCCTCGCAAATATTCAAGACTTATGTCGCTCCCAGGAAATTAACCTGAGGAGCTAAATAATGGCAAGCGAGAATCGTCTTTTCAAGGAAATGGTCAAACTGGACGAAAATTATACAACCTTAAAATTGAAAACAAGCAAATGGCCGGAAATTACGACAGAATCGGATCGCCTTGGCTCGTGGCTAAAGAAAGCATTACACGGGCGACACCATAGTCAGTTATTTGATCCGGAGGTGGAGCTCTCATGGTCGGTCGGTAGGAGTTTCAAGCCCCCGACGAGAGAGCATCGGTCCGAAGGATTAGCTGAGCTTCCCTCGACAGGCAGGAGACAGGCATTGACTTTCTATACTCAAATTCTTATTCTTTTACACTAACAATGTAAAAGAATGTAAGGTACCGTTTATTTTTCTTTATTTTTTTGTTGTTTTTCGTTCTTCTTGGGTGTCTCTCCTACAAGTAATCATCAATTTAGTTCTTTTTCTCGATAATAAATTACGTTCTCTCTGATATTTTTTTTTGTTTGTTCTTTTTTCCACTCAGTATTGGTGAAATATTAAAATTCTATATATTCATTCGCATTCTTACCTCCAGCTAAGATGCGAAAACCGCCCGACAAACGGCCTAGGGTAGATACCCCGCCGTCGCTATCCCCCCCCCTCGACGGCGGATTCAGAAAATGCCCCAACTATGGAAAATATTCCAAAATTCCTAATTATTAAACGGAAGGGAGAAGGAAATTTTAATAAAATTAGCCCTTTCTTTATAAATAAAGCAGTGATTGGGTTCGTCGGTACAGTTAAGACGATTAAAAAACTGAAGGAAGGTACCCTACTTGTAGAGGTTACTAATGAAGCGCAATCCAAAAAACTAATTAGTTGTAGTAAATTATGTAATGACATGGAAGTTGAAGTTATCCCACATTCTAAATTAAATAGTAGCCAGGGAGTGATACGTTGCTACGACTTGGACGTGGTAGATATAGAGGAAGCAAAAATGGAATTAAAATCCCAAAATGTGACGGATATTCACCGTTTTTCTATTAAAAGGAACAATGAAGTAATAAACACCCATAGTTACCTCCTCACCTTTGGAAGTCCCGATCTACCGCGAAACATTAAAGTTGGTTACCTTAACATACCTGTAAAACCTTATTACCCGAACCCAACTAGGTGTACGAGATGCTTACAATTCGGGCATGTAAAATTTTTCTGTACAAAACCATTCCTGTGTAGCACTTGTAGCAACCCAAAACACGAGGGAGCCTGCAGTGGCCCGGTGATGTGTGCGGTTTGCAAAGGAGCACACAATAGTTTTGACAAAAACTGCCCAAATTTCACAATTGAAAAAGAAATTAAAAAAATACAAATAAATGAGAAAATAACCTACGGATCAGCTAAAAAGAAATTTTTTAATAACGTACCCCAAAATCTATTACTAAAAACACCCAAATATTCTGAAATTCTATTAAGAACAAATACCAAAAAGACAGCAACAGCAGAAATAGGAATACAAACAGATTTATTTGAACATAAAATTAATAAAAGTTCTCATACAACTTCCTTAGTTGGAAGCGATAGGAAGACTGGAGCTGCGAGCTCCCCACCCCTCTCCCCTCCCCTCTCCACCCTACCCCTCATTCCCTCTCTCTCATCCCCTCCCCCTCCTCCTCCTACCACCACTATCCCCTCCCTCCTAGCTATCTCTACTTCTCCACCTCTCCCTAGTGGTTCGGCTGCCTCTACTCCTCCCAGCAAGGCAGACGATAAGAAGCCAGAGTCCAAGACTACAATACCCACTATCAGTACTAAACTCCCTAATAAGAAAACTCCACCCGTACTCACAAACAAACAATCCCGACCTAGCTCGGCCAACACACCCAAACCACAAAGAAAGAAAGAAAATGATAAAATGGATGTGGATTCCCCGAAATAAAATTTATATTATGTACAAACAATACAAAACAATGTATATGAAGCCTAACTATTTATCAAAAAATATACCCTCAACACAAAAAAAAAATATATATATTCGCATAAACCAAAACAATATTGAAACATATCATTCCACGCACTACACTCTGATAATACCTGGAAAATATATCCACATGCTACTGTTTATAAATATTTATGTAAGTTTAAGAAAATTTATCTATATGTTCTCATTCATGTTTATTACTATTATATTATTATTGCTATCCATTTCTATTTCATTTCTATTCTATTTTACGCTATTTATTATATCTTATGTCGTTATGTGTATGTATGAGGGTATGTATGTGTGTGTATGTATATGTGTATATATATATGTATATATATGTGTGTATATATATATATATATATATATATATATATATGTATATTAATGGAACAAATCTCACCCTAAATGTATAGTAATCACGGAAATAACTTTAAATTAATTCAGTGGAATTGTAACGGGATAAGAACACACCAAAGCGACCTGCAACTAATAGTACAGGACTACTCACCAGATTTCATCTGTCTACAAGAAACCAACCTAAAGGAATCTGACAACTTCACACTTAAGGGCTATAACATTCACCGCTATGACTACCTCCTCGGGGGGAAAGCATGCAACGGGGTACTTATCGCCATATCAAACAAAATACCATTCAAAATAGTCGCCGTTCAAACCAACCTCCAAGCAATAGCAATCCAAACCCAAACAGACATTCCCATTACAATAGCAAATATTTACCTCCCACCCAGCAACACTTTGAATAACCAGGACATAGACCAACTAATCAAACAACTCCAGAAACCACTGATTTTCTTGGGGGATATGAATGCCCATTCAAAATATTGGGGATCGAAGACCGATAACAATAGAGGGAACATTATCGAAAAGGCTATTTATGACAACAACTTACATATCCTTAACACTGGAGAACCCACCTTCCTCAGTAATACATATCAAACCCTATCAGCAATAGATGTTTCAACCTGCTGCAGCCACATAATAAAACATGCCACATGGAATGTACTCCCAGACCAATACTCCAGCGATCATTTCCCCATACTTATAACAAGCTACGCCGACTTACCAAATCCAACCAAGAAAGTAAGATGGAAAATGGATAATGCAGACTGGGACACGTTTCAACAACTTGCAGTTATACGTGGGCCTCTCCCAAATGACACAAAAGAAGCAAGCGAAATAATCACCCAAACCATCATTGACGCAGCATCCCAAGCCATCCCAAAAACAAATTCTGATCCTAGACGCCGATCCTTGCCATGGTTCAACCAAGAATGCAAGGATGCTATTAAAAGCAGACGAAGGGCATATAGGAAATTCACCCGAAATATGTCCGTAGAAAACCTTATCAACTACAAAAGGGAGAAAGCAAAATGCAAGAGGATCATAAATACGACCAAGTCCAATTCCTGGAAAAATTATGTATCCACCATAAACTCCTCTACCCCTTCAGCAACAATAAGGAACAAAGTCCGCGCTATTACCGGGAAAAACCAGAGACCTCCAATCTACATAAATGTAAACGGAAAGCTCAACACAAACGAACTGGATATAGTAGAAGAATTTGCTACCGTCTTTAGCAACCAGAACCACAGATACGAACCAAAATTTTCAGAATACAAAACTGAACAAGAATCCGAACTGATCCACTTTCATGATGACGCTGAAAATACTATGCCCTACAACGCCCCCCTCACTATGTCCGAATTCAGATCCGCAATAGCCAGACTTACAGGAAAATCCCCCGGCCCAGACGAAGTGACATACGAAATGATCCAAAAACTACCAGAATCATCCAAACTCAAAATCCTCCAACTGTTTAACTTAATTTGGCAGACCGGCAACATACCGAAGACATGGAAACACGCAATCGTTATCCCAATCCCCAAGCTTGGAAAAAGCTCAAGCGAAGCCACAAACTACAGACCAGTGTCACTCACCAACTGCTTGTGTAAAATTCTTGAAAGAATTGTAAATAGAAGACTTGGCTGGGTTCTGGAAAACTACAAGCTCCTGAATGGCCTACAATGCGGTTTCACGAAAGGAAGATCCACTATCGATAATCTGGTGAAACTGGACACATACCTACAGGAAACATTTATAAACAAACAACATGCTATAGGGATATTCTTCGACATCCATAAAGCTTTTGATACAGCATGGAGATATGGGATATTGAAGAAAATACACTCCTGGGGATTGCGAGGAAACCTGCCTACCTTCATCCAAAGTTTTCTGGAGGACAGAACTTTCCAAGTACAGGTTGGCAACACGCTCTCCAGTTTTCAAGTCCAAGATACAGGAGTCCCCCAGGGTAGCGTCCTGAGCACCACATTATTTACCATAGCAATAGACGAAATTACAAACTGCATAACATCTAGAGTTCAAGGGTTATTATTTGTCGACGACTTTGCCATAATTTGTAGATCAGAAAGCCTACCATTTATTCAAAAACATCTACAGGTAGCCGTAACAAAGCTACAGAGATGGTCGGAAAGGACAGGCTTCAAATTCTCTCCTGATAAAACGAAATGCATGCTTTTTTCCAGACGAAGAACAACCCCAAACCAACCCACCATAAAGTTGTATGATTCACCCATAAGATACACAGAGACAATCAGGTTCCTAGGACTTACATTCGACACAAAACTAAAATGGGAGGAACATATAAACGATCTGAAAAAACGCTCAGCGGATAGACTTAAACTCCTCAGAGTATTGGCAAACACAACCTGGGGTGCCGATCGAAAATCCCTGTTAACCATCTACAAAGCAGTAATACTGGCCAAGATTGACTACGGAAGCATCATATATGGCTCGGCCAGACTTACTGTGCTGAACAAACTAGATGCCATTCACCACGCAGGGATCAGAACAGCAATAGGAGCCTTCCGTTCCAGTCCAATTCTCAGCATGTGCGTAGATGCAGGATTACCCCCCCTGCTATTCAGAAGACAACAGTTGGCTGCCCGATATATGTCCAAACTAGCAATTCAACCAACACATCCAACTTACCCATACGTATTCAATAGAAGATACAGCCGAAAATTTGAGAGCAAACCTACATCCACAAAACCAATAGGAATCAGGCTAAATACCATAACAGAATTCCTACTACAACATAACATAAACCTACCACCACCCCCTACCTTCCCACCCTGGACCATAGAACTTCCGAAAATAAACACCCAACTCACAAGAATCATCAAGAAAAGCTCAGGAACTATGCCAATTCATGAAGCAAAGTGCAAATTCAATGAAATTATAAGACAAAAACAAGGAGCCAAAATAATATTCACCGATGGTTCAAAAATTAATGACTCCACGTCTTGCGCAACATATAACGGAGAAACAATAACAAAGTGCAAATTAAACAAACTCTGCAGCATTTATTCTGCTGAGCTCACCGCAATTGGACTAGCCCTATATCAAAATCTCCAGTCAACCCAGACAAATATAGTGATCTGCACAGACTCCTTAAGTGCTATAATCAGCCTACAAGACATGTATTCAAAAAATGCAATCGTTCAAAAAATACAAACTTACTTCCACACACACAAACTGCAAGGAAACTCTGTCGAATTCATTTGGATTCCCAGCCACATAGGAATTAACGGTAATGAGGTTGTAGATATGGCTGCAAAAGAAGCGCACAACTTGAGGAAAATCACGCCGACCCCATTAACGGGAAATGAACTATATCTCCCTTTAAAAGACAAAATAAAGAGAAACTGGGAAGATATGTGGCAAGAGGTGGAGCAGAGCAAACTAAAAGATATAAAAAACAACGTAGAATCCTGGTCCTCGTCATCAAGGGAAAATAGAAGAGAGGAGGTAGTCATAGCCAGAATGAGGATTGGACACACCAGAATCACCCATGGATATCTGATGGCAAGAGAAGAACCTCCAAATTGCCCAAGGTGCAGCGAAACATTGACTATAAAGCATCTGTTGTCTCAATGCCAGCATTACAGGAATGAATTAAATGAACTGAACATTCCTATAAACGTAAGAGATGCTTTGGGTGACAATCCAGATATATTAAATAATGTAATAAAATTCCTAAAAAGGATAGAATTATATAACGAAATATGAAATGATTATGTTTCGTTGTATAATTATATCTTTTAATGAAATACAGAAATATATATAAATTAAAATGAAGTAGAATGTAAATAGGGAAAATGTGCAATCAGGAAAATTGCATGTAGTTAGCACAGAAAAATAAATTACCCTGATTGTAAACAGTAGGTAATAATGTATATAGGATAGTATCTAAGAATGTGGATGAAGTAGCATGAATGTAGTATGAATGCATGTAAATAGTAGGGAATAATGTGTATATAGTAATGTGTAAATTTGTGTATAAAATAGTATGTAAAAAAAAAAAAAAAAAAAAAAAAAAAAAAAAAAAAAAAAAAAAATAAATAAAATAAAAATTGCATGAAAATAGAAGATAATAATGTGTATATATTAGTATGTAAGGTAGAGTTTATAGAATAGCATGTAAGAAAAAAAAAAAAAAAAAAAAAAAAAAAAAAAAAAAAAAAAAAAAAAAAAAAAAAAAAAAATACAAAAAAAATAAATTGCATGAAAACAGAAGATAATAATGTGTATATATTAGTATGTAAGGTAGTGTATAGAATAGCATGTAAGAAAAAAAAAAAAAAAAAAAAAAAAAATTGCTTGTAAATAGTAGACAATAATATGTACATAGTAGTATGTAAGGTTGTATATAAAAAAAAAAAAAAAAAAAATAAATAAATAAATAAATAAATAAAAATAAATAAATAAATAAATACAAATATAAAAAAATAAATTGCATGAAAATAGAAGATAATAAATGTGTATATATTAGTATGTAAGGTTGTGTATAGAATAGCTTAAATGAAATTTAACATGGAAAAATAATGATATAATAATGGTTAAATAGTAAATAATAAATAAACGTAAAACAATCCAACATCACAACATCTTTTCTCATATTACAACACAAATTATACTAAACACTAAATATAATCTAAAATATAAAAAAAAAAAAAAAAAAAAAAAAAAAAAATCGGGCAATGAGAACCACAAAGTTGTTTGCCCTGAAACCCAAATCCAATCCAATCCAATCATGGTCGGTAGCGTGGTTGACTTCTGGAAGGCTATTCCCCGAAACAGAGGGGTTTGTAATAGCCATCCAGGATCAAGTAATAGCAACAAGATCCTATCGACGTCACGTTTTGAAGGATGTCAACATCTCTGACAAATGTAGCCTTTGTAACAAAACGTATGAGTCGATCCAGCACATTACGGGGGGCTGTGAGATTCTTGCGGGATCCGATTATCTTCAGCGGCACAATAACGTGGCCAAAATATACCATCAAGCACTCGCAGAAAAATATGGTATGTTGGATGGTGTGGTCCCTTATTACCGCTACGTCCCAAATAGACTTTTGGAGAAAGGTACAATAAAGATGTATTGGGACGAAGCAATGTTAACGGACCGTACTGTCCATCACAATAAACCGGACATTCTTATCATTGACAAGGGAAGTAAGACAGCCGATATTATTGATTTCGCAATCCCCAATGATGAGAATGTCCGGAAATCATATGCCGAGAAACTGCGCAAGTATCAGGAGTTGGCCATAGAGCTGAAAGACTTGTATAAGTTGGATTCCGCAAGGATTACAGCCGTCATAATCTCGACCAACGGGCTCATTCCAAAAACGACGATTGCCGCAAATACTTATTTGAAACTGCCGGAGGATCTAATTAAAAATGCCCAACAAGCGGTACTGCTTGATACCGCCAGAACGGTTCGGAAATTTTTAAATGAACGCCCGTAAAAAAACAACAAAAAAATCAATAAAAAACAATTCTTTCGGTTGGCAACAGCCCCCGAAAGAATTTATCCCAGGAGACTGAGGAGAAAACCACCAATAATAATAATAATAATCAAATAACTCAATAATTCTTCTTCTTAAAGCTTTATATAATAAAAACATATAAAAAATCTACTGGGCCCATCTCTGGGCAAAGGCCTCTCCCAGGTTCCTCCATATGGTTCTGTCTTGGGTGCAGACCTCCACCAAAGCGTTCCACAAAACCTATCCATATCATCCCTCCATCTCTGGAATGGTCTTCCTCTTCTCCTTTTGCAGTCCAAAGGTCGCCAGTCGGTAGTCCTTCTTGCCCATCTTCCCTCTTCCATTCGTGCCAGATGTCCTGCCCATGTCCATTTCTGCTTAAGTGCCGCAACGATGACATCTTCCATGCCCGTCTTCCTACGGATTTCGGTATTTCGTATTTTTTGGCTCTTTCGGATTCCCAACATACTCCTTTCCATTGCATACTGGGTTACCCTAAGCCGATTCTTTATTCTTTTTGTCAATGTCCATATCTGCGAGCCATAAATCATACATGGAAGGATACAGGAGTTCATCACTCGGGCTTTTAGCTCTACACTCATACTGCTCTTAAAAATAAATTTAAGAGATATCTTCCTTGATGGGATCAAACTACATTGGGCTGATAGTACAGTTTACCTCGGAAAAACAAGCAAGATAGCATTCATTTATTTGTCTTCTTCAAACAGTATAATCTATATCAACATACCTATAACAACATATGATCTAAATACATTTAAATATATTCCTAACAACGTTATCCTAATTTTATCTAATTCTAAATTTTTTTTATACTTATACGTACATGTACTTTAACCTTATCCTATCTTAAAATCTAAAAAAAACGTAATACATTTTCTACTTATACCTAAATGTACGTTAATCTTATCTTAAAATGTAAAAAATATGAGACTATAATTTATTTATTTTTATTATTTTTTTATTTTTTTTCGTACTTGTACCTACATGTATGTTAATCTTATCCTATCTTAAAAACTAAAAAAAGTAATAAATTTTCATTATCTAATTTTTTTTTTATGCCTGTATGTACATTTATCTAATTTTATCTAATTCTATTTTGTTCGCTACATGTATGTTAATCTTATCCTATCTTAAAAACTAAAAAAAAGTAATTAATTTTCATTATCTAATTTTTTTTTATACCTATATGTAGGTACATTAATTTAATTTTATCTATTTTTTTTTAAATACTTAAACTTACATGTACGTTAATCTTATCCTATCTTAAAATCTAAAAAAAGTAATACATTTTACTTCTATATGTATGTTAATCTTGTCTTAAAATGTAAATAACTATTAAACTATTTTTTTGTTGTAATTATACCTACAGTTGAGCAGTTGGGGTCCTCAGTTTTCGTGTGAAGATAGGCCGTCGTGCTGCTGGTATCCGCAGTTGTGTAGTAACGGTCGGCAGTAGTGCAATTGGGGTCACCAGTTTTTGTGTGAAGATAGGCCGTCGTGCTGCTAGTGTCGTCAGTTAGGGAGTTACGGTCGACAATAGTGCTGTTGGGATTCTCAGTTCTGGTGTGAAGATAGGCTGTCGTGCTGCTGGTATCCGGAGTTGTGTAGTAACGGTCGACAGTAGTGCAGTTGGGGTTCTCAGTTTTGGTGTGAAGATAGGCCGTCGTGCTGTTGGTATCCGGAGTTGTGTAGTAACGGTCGACAGTAGTGCAGTTGGGGTTCTCAGTTTTGGTGTGAAGATAGGCCGTCGTGCTGCTGGTATCCGGAGTTGTGTAGTAACGGTCGACAATAGTGTTGTTGGGATCCTCAGTTCTGGTGTGAAGATAGGCTGTCGTGCTGCTGGTATCCGGAGTTGTGTAGTAACGGTCGACAGTAGTGAAGTTGGGGTTCTCAGTTTTGGTGTGAAGATAGGCCGTCGTGCTGCTGGTATCCGGAGTTGTGTAGTAACGGTGGACAGTAGTGCAGTTGGGGTTCTCAGTTTTGGTGTGATGATAGGCCGTCGTGCTGCTGGTATCCGGAGTTGTGTAGTAACGGTCGACAGTAGTGCAGTTGGGGTTCTCAGTTTTGGTGTGAAGATAGGCCGTTGTGCTGCTGGTATCCGGAGTTGTGTAGTAACGGTCGGCAGTAGTACAGGTGGGGTCACCAGTTTTGGTGTGAAGGTCGGTAGGCGTGCTGCTGGTGTCCTCAGTTGGGGAGTTATGGTTGACAGTAGTGCTGATGGGGTCCTCGGTTTTCATGTGAAGATCGGTAGTCGTACTGATGGTGTCCTCAGTTGTGGAGTTACGGTCGACAGTATTGCTGTTGGTGTCCTCAGTTGTGGCCTAGGATCGGCCGTCTTGCTCTTAGGGTACTCAGACCTGGTGGTTCGATCGGCTGCCGTGATTTTCGGATTCACAGTGCTGCTTCTGTTAGGATCATAAGTTGTGCTGTTGAGGTTACTATTGGAACCTCAGTCATCCACTACAGTTCAGTCATGAGGACTGTTGAAACATCAACCTAGGAACTTCTGAAACTACAGTAGGTTATGTAGAAATCTCATTGTGGTGTGAATATTGCTAAAAATCTATCATCTCGGAAGATAAACAATTACATAATTTAACACTCTATTTTAGTAAAGATTAATATTCTGATATTACAAACCTTTAAACACAACCTTGGTTGTAAAACCAATACCTACCGAGAGGCCGTAGTAAATGTCCTAGTGGATTCAGCTGTCGTGCCGTTGGGGCAGCAGCTTCTTAACCATACAGCTGACAACAGCAAGACTGCTGACCCTTACACCGAGGTAGTAGATTCTGAAGTCAAGCTGTTGGGGTTCTCAGTAGTGCTCCGACATAGTGTTAAGATTGACAAGTTTTGGTATTCTGATTGGTAGCGTTGCGATCGGCCTCCTTCGTGTCCTGAGAAGTGGCGTTAGGTTTGGAAGTACTGTTGGGGTCTTCATTCGGCCTGTTGTCAACTTGTGTCGTTGAGTTATTTTTGGAAGTGGTACTGCTGGTGTCCACAGTCATGCTAATAGGATGGGGTGTCGAAGAAGTAGCATCTAATTTTTTGAAACTGCAATGGCGCTATTTTTCGAAGGCGTTGTAGTGGTTGGCTTCTTGGTAGTAGAAGTCGGTCGTATTGTGAGTGCAATGTTGAGAATGAAGGTCGAAAAGGTCTATCAAAACATAACATACCAACAAGAACGTGTTGTACTAGTAGTAAGGCTTGATGATGGCGTGGTTACTTGTACCAATCCTTAGGGCATTGCCATTCCTGTGGGCATTGTCATTCCTGTGGACATTGTCATTCCTGTGGGCATTGTCATTCCTTAGGACATTGTCATTCCTGAGGGCTTTGTCATTCCTGGGGGCATTGTCATTCCAGTGTGCATTGTCATTCCTGGGGGAATTGTCATTCCTGGGGGCATTGTCATTACTGTGGGCATTGTCATTCCTGTGGGCATTGTCATTCCTTAGGATATTGTATTGCCTGGGGGTATTGTCATATCTGGAATTCCTGAGGGCACTGTCATTCCTTCGGGCAATGTCATTCCTGTTGACATCGTCGTTGTTGAGGGCATTGTCATTCCTGGCATTCCTGAGGGCTCTGTCATTCCTTCGGGCATTGTCATTCCTGTTGACATCGTCGTTGTTGAGGGCATTGTCATTCCTGGCATTCCTGAGGGCTCTGTCATTCCTTCGGGCATTGTCATTCCTGTTGACATCGTCGTTGTTGAGGGCATTGTCATTCCTAGGGGTATCCACCACCTGCCCAATCTTACCTGAATGACACTTCCTTGCACACCGCATACTACAAACATTATCAGAATCGCTAGTTGGACTTGCATCTTGGCTTCTCTACTACTGAACTCGTTCTTTCATAGGCTGCTATTTATGTGGCTGAGTTTATCACTCATTGAAATTCTTCTCCATGTCCACCTGTCAAGTTCATTAGTTTTTTATACGCCTAATCTCCCCATTCGATACGAAAGGTTGTTATTGCGTCGCCTGCCTTTTCGTCCTTCATATAGTCATTATCTAATGAAATCAGCTATCCTTCTAAATATTGTACCAACCGGAACTGTATACATTTTGTAAATGGCTAAACCTTCATCACCGGACTATTTAACATTTTTTCTAAACGCAAATTTTGAAGAAGGATTTTGTATATAACCCCTAATAATATAAATATAAATATATATTTTTTTATTTATTTGTGTTTACCGCTTATAAGGTTTCCCCATAGCGTGGCGGAGGTTAATAATGTGATTACTATAACCAATGTTAGTAATATTCGAATTAATCTAATTACTATTTAACGTCCAACAATATGTTATTAATATTTATAACTTATAATATATAATTTACAAATTTATTTATTTATTTATTTTTTTTTTTTTTTTTTTTTATTTTTTTTTTTTTATTTTTTTTTTTTTTACGGCGCATCTACAACTTGGCCATTAGCGCCGTTTACAAATTTAATGTATTTGGATTTATTTAAATAAATATTGTTTATGATGAACAAAATAAAAAACCAGTGTTGGAGAAAAATCATTCAGAATAATGAATAAATCTGTTACTTTTTTCCGAATAATGAATAATTTTTCCTCCATTATTCAGTCAATTCCGTGAATGACGTAACTTTTTATTTTTATTCATTATTGAACAACAATGATTTATTAAATGAAAATTTTTATTGAATAAAAAAGATTTTATTGTACGAAAAGTTTTATTGAATAAAAGTTATTTCTTCAAATGAAACAATTATTTGAATGAAATTTATTTATTTGACTGACATTTTTCGTTAAATAAAATTGATTTATCTTAACAATCTTTTGTAATAAAAATGGCTCAGTTCATTAAACCTTTTCTTACTTTTAATGAAAAATATTTATTTAAGTGACATTGTTTATTGAACTTAATGAATCTGAGTTAGTTGTTCCAAGAACCACATTATTTTAAATGTACAAAAAAAAAAGAATGAAGAATGAAAAATAATTAATTATTTAAAAAAAAAAAAAAAAAAAAAAAAAAAATCAGTCAATGACTAACTAAATAAATGAATGAAATAAATTCTAATACAATAAAAAATTTTGAATAATGAGCCAACCCTATTATTCATAGAATGAAAAATAAATCAGTGGATGAATAACTTAATCAATGACTAAATTATTATTCAATAAAAATTTATTTGAAGGATTTTTTTATTTATTTTTAACGGCGCATCGACAAATCTGGGCCATTAGCCCCGCTGAAGGATTAATGAATAAAAATGTATTGAATAATGCCCTACTCTGTAAATAACTAATATTGTATATAGCCTAGTAATTTATATATATATATATATATATATATATATATATATATATATATATATATCATGATGATTAGATAGTTAGCCGTCGAGGTGATAAGTAAAGATGGAATGGTTGGGATTCGGCTAAAAAAACCTCAATATGATTTTTGTTTAAAAAAAATCTATATTTAGGACGTTTCGGCTACTCATTGGTGGCCTTCGTCAGGGGCTAACCCAAACAGACTAACAGACATACTTACCTGTTTCAATTCCTTTTACCCTAGGCTACAATTCACTGTCGAAATAGAACAGAACAGATAGCTCCCATACTTGGACATCTTACTAATTAGACAGACTGACGGTACTATTATTACTGATTCGTACACCAAACCCACGTACTTGGGACGGTTACTTAATTTTCATTCATCCCATCCTTACCACCTCAAGATTAATGTAGCCAGAAATCTCCTTCGCCGAGTCCTCCCCTTATCCCATGCATCCTTCCACAATAAAAATATTAATATCGCATCAGATATATTGGCACGCAACCAATTTCCCCCCAACCTCATAAAATCCCTTGTGAAAAAATTAAAATCCCAACCTTCCAACACTGTCTCTCCCAATTCTTCCCTAATTCCCAGTTCCCAAATGTTCCGATCTCTACCATTTACACCTGGACTGACTGAGAAACTTACGAAGAAAATAAAAAAATCGTACCCTTCCCTAAATTTTGGTTTGAAAACCATCAACAAACTCAAAACCCTCTATACCAAACTCAAAGATCCCATCCCTTTTGACCAAACCACCCGCTGTATTTACCAAGTCCCTTGCCAAACCCCTTCCTGTAATGGTGTATACATAGGAGAAACCATAAATGACATTCACTCGCGTCTTACACAACATAAACGAACCATCACTAACAAAGAAATAGATAATTCTGCACTTGCTAAACACGCCATTACGCAAAAACACACTTTTAACTTCGACGACACAAAAATTCTTTCTACACAACGAAACAAAAAAAGACTACAGATCTCTGAATGTGTACACAAAAACAATATAAACTACAAAACTGACAAACAAGGCATTTCTCCTATTTACGCGAATATTTTTCAAAAACTCTCCCGACCTCCCACCTAGTATTTTCCCATGCCCCTAGTGTATCCTTCCATTAACACCTTTTTCTCCTTTCCTGTCTTAAAATGTCATAAACAGGCCTTTGATCCCTTACCGACCTTCTCCCACCACCTGGTTTGTTTTCAGTTTCATATACCCCAGTAGATTCCTTTTTTCTTAGACACTTTCACAATGGTCACTTAACTGTCAACCTTGGTCTTCCTCTGCCTACCGGCATTTCCTTTGGTATGTAGTATCTTATTTCTTTGTAAAATTAATTAATGTTACTATTAGCTACTATAGTTTTCATTGGTATGTAGTATCTTATTTCTTTGTAAAATTAATTAATGTTACTATTAGCTACTATAGTTTTCATTGGTATGTAGTATCTTATTTCTTTGTAAAATTAATTAATGTTACTATTAGCTACTATAGTTTTCATTGGTATGTAGTTTCTTATTTCTTTCTAAAATCAATTAATGTTACTATTAGCTACTATAGTTTTCATTGGTATGTAGTATCTTATTTCTTTGTAAAATCAATTAATGTTACTATTAGCTACTATAGTTTTCATGGTATGTAGTTTCTTATTTCTTTGTAAAATTAATTAATGTTACTAATTACTATTAAAATCAATTATTGTACCTATTTACTTATATAAACTTCAGTAAAATAGCCCCTTTTTTTCCTTCTTTTTCTGTTATGTTTCTATTGATTTTCATTCTACACATTCTAAGAATTTAAGACGAAATTGTTCTCTTATATTAAGTTAATTGTATTTATAGTTCTGTTACTTATCACAATTATAAACTTTTATTTGTTTCTGTATTAATTTCTGTTTTTTTTTTTGTCATTTTAGCTGACGAAGGCTACCAATGAGTAGCCGAAACGTCCAAAATATAGATTTTGTTAAACAAAAATCATATTGAGGTTTTTTTTAGCCGAATCCCAACCATTCAACCTTTACTCTTTTATATATATATATATATATATATATATATATATATATATATGTATATAGGGGAAGGTGTTGTACCTCTGACCATATTGTACCTTTGACCACCGAGGCTGTGGCGGCATGTAGCAACATTTCATAAATTTAGCTTTAATCAGTATTTAGCTCCTTCCCTAGAGGGCTTGTGTAATCTACTTTGGATAGTTCAAGTCAAAGAGGATTCTTGCAAAAAATACTTATCCATTTTTATCATAAAAATGTAAGTTATTTATTGATGACGTTTTGCCTCATAATATATTTTGTATTATGTCTTTTTAGATGGAAATATTTGATAAAGTAGCTATTACAATAAGAAACATGGCGTAGCTTTCGAAATTGATTTATCTTAACCCTAAAATTTTTAGCATGCTTTTTAATTTTCACTACCAGGGTGTTGTACCTCTGACCACGACTAGGTGTTGTTCCTTTGACCAGGTCAAAGGTACAACACACCTGAGTAATTTTTTCATAATTCAATTTTTATGTTCTTCTGCCACATATTTTTTTAAAAAAATACTTAATATTGGTTGCTTCAATTATCCAAAGAATTTAAAAAATAATAAATTAATAATTTCAAACTGAATTTATCAATCCTCGATGTAGCAGATCAAACTTATCGCCCCTTATCGTTCCTGCTGAAGTTGTAAGGCCTCATCGAAAAGCGCAGGCAAGGAAAATGTCAAATAGGGAACGGCCACGTAACCTGACAGATATTCGTGAAAAGCTAATTATTGAAGGTGAAAAAAAACAAAAACAAAACAAAAGCACCACCCTAAACGTAAGACACCACATACAAATAAACCCCTTCCAAAAAAAAAGTGGTAAATAAAAAGAAAATTATTCTAATGACAGTTCAGATTCTGATACTGACACCGAAATTTCTTCAGGAGGAAGTGACGTTGATTCGTCTGATAAATGTTGTGAGTTACGTCGATGACCACAAACAATTTGAAAAATATGATTTGGAAAAAGGAAATTTTTTCCTTTTAGCGCGGTTCCTCCCTCCCCCGTAGGGAGGAACCCCACTTATAGGGTTGATACAATGAAACAATCCGGAAGTGCCGACTAGAAAATTTCGCGTTTCAGAACCCCTAGAGACCGGAAATAACGGTGGTTCAAATTTGTATATATATATATATATATATATATATATATATATATATATATATATATATATATTTGTCTGTTCGCTCTCTAAATAGAAGACGAATGGTCCGATTTTGATGAAATTTGGTACAAAAATCCTTCGTCCAATTTGAAAGGTCAAGTTCGTTAACCAGCAAAATCCGCCTACTGGAAGATGGCGTTTGGGGCGAAATTCGCGCACAAAAAATCGTAACGCTTACGTTTTTGAGTTCATAAGCTTCTACTCGTTTTATATGATTCCTGGGCTAGGAAAACGAATGAACCCATTTTCCAGGCGATAGCTTTAACCGTTTTCGAGAAAATTGGAAAAATATTTTTTGAATACCGTTTTTGGTTTGGGTACTTAGAATCATGGGATTCAGTTGAAACATTTTCTGCATGTTCTACATTCATCAAAACTAATATGTTGAAATTTTGGTTACGTTTGGAGTTAAGGAAGGGTTAGAATAAAATATTTTATTAACAGACATAAAACGTTTTAGTAACTTTGTTTACTTTCCTTAATATCTCGAAAAAGGTTGAAAATCTTGGTAAACGGAAGAATGCCATTCGGAAGCTTACTAAATGCTCTACAAAAAAGGTTCTGAAGAAAGTTTTAATTAGGCGATGTCAATCGGAGAAATAAGAGCTTAAAACTTTAAAGTAATTGATTTCGTTTATTCCAATGGTTCTTTTTGTCTGTTTTATTTCTTGTTATTTTTTAATTGCTTATAGTTGGATAATGTATTTGACAATAAAACTTGTTAAGTAAAAACAATTTATTGTTAGAAATATAGATTTCCAAGATTCCAAGACCTTGTCACTAGCGGGTCTGTTTCTAGTGTAGCGGACCATTCCAGGTAAGATTGTAAATCATGACCTTTCAAGACTTTACTACTCACAGGAATGGCGTTAGTGACCTTAAGGGTTGACACGCCATTATAATAATTAATTTTTAAAAAAAGACTGGTGGAACCAAAATAATAACTGCTTCTATTTTAATCTTTCCAAATTAGACTAGGGATATGAACGGAACCGCGCTAAGATGATGCAGTCCTGCGAGATGGACTTTTTAAAAGTAAACGTAAAAAGAGTATTACATATTTAGTAAGATATCTGCGGTATTAAATGTCCAATGTCTAAGATCCAATATTTGAAAAAAACAAACTTTAAGTTACAAGTTTACGAGAGAAGATGAAAAATTGTATGATATTGATGTTGAAGACATTGTGGCTAAACTTCCACACCCTACTATTGCTAGTGGATCTGCTTGACAGTTAAAACGTTTATCGGTTGGACTGGATTTTTCAGCACATTAAGCATAACATAATATCAATAATAGCTTTTAGCACTTTCCTCCGAAGGAAAGTAGCTATTGAGGTTGGACTCATGACGGAATTTTTGAAAAATTTCTTCAAATCTTTATCGATCCTGCCTAGTAGACACCGAAAATTACCCCCGTTAAAATTTATATATATCTATATATATATATATATATATATATATATATATATATATATATATATGCATATATATATATATATATATGTGTCTGTTAACACGATAGCGGCCAGAGTTTTTGTTTTTTCGTCACGAAACTTGGTATATAGCATTCAATTAGCAAACGATTGAACGAGTTCGTTAACCACCAAAGTCGGTCCACCGGAAGGGGGGGTTTACCCCGAACCCAAAACACTTATTTGACTATGTCAGCCATAATATTTGTTATATTTCAACGAAACTGTGTATTCGTAGTGGTAATATGGAGAGAAAAGTGAGATATAAAAATGAACTAAATCGGTTCATTAGAAGGGGGGGGGTTTACTCTGGACCCACAATACCAATTCGCCACTACCAGCCGTGATTTTTGGTATATTTCGACGAAACTCGATATTCGTAGTGCTAATCCACAGGTAAATGTGTGTTGTAAAAATAAACTAAATCGGTTCATTAGAAGGGGGGGGGGTTTACTCCGGACCCAAATTCCTAATATACTCATACCGGTCGTAATTTCTGCTGTATTGTAACGAAACGCGGTATACGTCGTGGGTAACTCATGAGAAAGAAGTGTTGTAAAAATGAGCTGAATCGGTCAATCGGAAAGCGGGGGTTTAATTTGTAATATATTTGAATAGAAAAGCCGGCAGACGTAGGTTCACAAAACCGCCGCAAGGAGCGCTTTCTACCACTAGAGTGACTGTATCCTGTTCCTGCGTTTGATCAAAATACGATAACATGAGGATTTTTGTATTTATTAAGTAGTGTAGTAGGTACCATGTGTAAACATAACTCTGGAAGCAGATTAATAATTGATCAGTTACTCATTACAAAATGAGAACTATTCACGTTTTTATTTTATTTATGTAGGATATTTTAAGCAAATTGTTCTGGAAAGCAGTCTACACTACCCAAATTCTGAGGAAAGTGCTTAGTTATGCAGCTCCTGCGTGACGGACTTTTTTATTATGCTTACATCCCTGTCCTGTACTTATTGAACTTACAATTAATTACAATATTACTGAATACATTTTTTTTCTGCACTGCTGTGTTGTTTTTACGTAGTCATAGGTACAACACCCCATGGTCAAAGGTACAACTACATGTTGTACCTTTGACCACTGAATGATTATTTTTTTAAAAAATAATAAAAAATACTAAATGTAAAGCTAGAATCTTGAAAAAATTATATATGATAAGCAATAGAATACTAATTACAATGAAATAAAAAAAATGAATTTAGCTTTAATATTCAAGCCGAAAAAAATTGAATTTTGCAAAGTGGTCAAAGGTACAACACCTTCCCCTATATATATATTATTTTTTATCTTAGGAGGCATGGGGTCGTTAAAGGAGTCTTCTTTATTATACTACTTTATTTAATAGGCCCGACATGTTTCGTGCATCTTTTCTTCTCACTTCTTCAGGGGCACCTCTTGATAGGAAATCCTCTCATTACCATGTACTCCGTGTGGAGTCTGGCTTAATAATAAACAAGAATAAGAATAAATAATATATATATATATATATATATATATATATATATATATATATATATATATTTATATCAATTCCACGTGTGGATAGATGAAATTTCGACTGTTGAAAGAGCTGGACCAACTTATAGCCTTACCTTACAACTAAACACCAGAGCAATCCTCTGAACGATATTAATAATCCGCAAGCGGTCGCACCCCAAATACTAACGCTAGTGAAAGCAGCCCAGTTACTAAGCCTAGTGCTGGCATCCCTATCACTAACGCTATTGGAGAGAACCCATCACTAACGCTAGTAGAGAGACCCCAATCAATTATGCTAGAGGAGGCACCCCAATCACTATCGCTAGTGGGGAAACCCCAATCACTAACGATATTGGAAAGACCCCGATCACTAACGCTAGTGGAGAGACCCCAATCAATTATGCTAGAGGAGGTACCCCAATCACTAACGCTAGTGGAAAGACCCCGATCACTAACGTTAGTGGAGAGACCCTAATCACTAACGCTAGTGGAGAAACCCCAATCACTAACGCTAGTGGAAAGACCCCCATCACTAACGCTAGTGGAGAGACCCCAATCACTTATGCTAGAGGAGGTACCCCAATCACTAACGCTAGTGGAGGAACTCCAATCACAAAAAAAAAAAAAAAAAAAAAAAAAAAAAAAAACTAGTTGTGATACTGGACTAATAAGTTGGAGGACCTGTTTTACTCGTAGGACTTCACTTAACGTTCAAAATACGCATCCTGTTTCCTCGCCAGACATCCGTTCGTCTTGGCGAGTAGATAGCCCGCAATAGACAATGAATAGATGAGCCTGTAGTTGTTTCTTCTTTATCGAAAGAATGACATTTATTTTCAGCATTCGACATAAACCCATAGGATTATTACTAAATCATACGGGATTGGATTGCACCATATGGGGGCGTAAGATATTTAATAGTCATTTAGTGATAGTCATTCTACGGTGACTTTATATAAAGTTATAGCCAAAGGAACATGCAACCTTTAGGAAGATATTTTAGCATAAATATGCTTTAGCGATGAATAGAAAAACTTTACAAAAAAGCGTTACGAAAAAGTGTCCGCTGACGTTCGCGCATGCGCCGTGGCCATCTACGTAAAAGAAGACAGTATGTTGTACAGTACATTACATAGGTGAGTAGGGCGGAGGACCTAAAGCATATTTTTAATCTTATCCTTCCACCCTATACGAAAGAAAACCGCTGCCCGATGAGGCAGTCCGGAACTGCCGATGTGAAATATTGACGTTTCATAAACCATAGGTCACGAAAAAACTAGACATTCAATGTATAAATATATATATATATATATATATATATATATATATATATATATATATATATATATTGCTTGTAATCTATAGCAATGATTAGATTATTACAAAATCTGGCACACATATTTTCATAAAAAAGAAAGATCTTAAGATTGGTAGAACATTCCAAATTTTTATATTGAATTCTTACTCCGTTTTGGATCCCATTTTAAGCACCTATTCTGAAAGGTCCCTAATCGGAAATTTCTCACTCCCCCTTCTCAAAGCTTGCCCTACGAAAACACTATTATCTATGATTCACATTATTTAACCGCAATTAAATAAAATGTTGGTTTCCTTACATTAATATGTAACCAACATTTAAATATCTTAGATTAGACGAATTTCAAACTTGCAGAAAATATTTCAGTGGGATTGAATGATTCTAAGTACCCAAACCGGAAACTATTTTTATCCAATTTTCTCGAAAACAGTTCCAGATATCACCTTGAAATTGGTTTCATCCGTCCATAGGAAACCTATAAGAAGGTTACCTGCAAGCATATTAAAGCGAAAACTTACACGCTACAATTTTTTCGCACGAATTTTGCCAAAAAAACATGTTTTAAACGTGCTGGTTAACGAACCTTCAATTAGGCAAATTTGGTTTGACCTTTCAAATTAGGCAAAACATTCTTGAACCAAAATTCATCAAAATTGGGACATTTCTCAGCCTGTGAGAGATCGAGCCGACAAAAATGTATATATATATATATGTTCTAGTTGGCACTTCCGGCAGTTTAACATCATGAGCCATTGCTAACTCTCTCTAAGGAAAGCTGGATCAGTGTAAGATGTTTTGTTCGAGATTATCCTACAAGATAAGGTGCTTCATTATCTAGTTTCAACTGGTATTACCAGCCAGGTAAATAAGACTTTGTTTTAGCACTTTCCTCCGAAGGAAAGTAGCTATTGAGGTCGCACTCATGACGGAATGTTTGAAATATTTCTTCGAATCTTTATCGATCCTACCTAGTAGACACCGAAAATGACCCCCGTTCAATTTTATATATATATATATATATATATATATATATATATATATATATATATATTTATATATGTGTCCGTTAACACGATACTGGCCAGAGTTTTGGTTTTTTCGCCACGAAACTTTGAATGTAGTATTCTCCCATCAAACGATTGAACGAGATCATTAACCAACAAAATCGGCCCATCTGGAGGGGGGGGGGGGGTGTTACTCCTGAGCCAAAGTAGTTATTTGCCAATACCAGCCATAATTTTTGATATTTTTCAATGAAACTCGGTATTCCTTGTGGTCAACTGAAGGGAAAAATTAGTTATAAAAATAAACGAAATCGGTTGACGAGAAGGGGGGGGGTTACTCCGGACAGAATTTACTAATTTCCTTATACTGGTTTGTAATTTCTGTTGTATTGTTAAAAAACTCTTCCGTCCTGTCAATCTAATAAGAAAGAAGTCTTGTGAAAATGAACTAAATCGGTCTATTGGAAGGGGGGTGTTACTTTATACTATGTTTGAATTGAATTCTTCCGCCAAACGTAGGTTCGCGAAACTCATCAAGATCAATAGATCAAAATGTGAAGCTTTGTGTATTTATTACGTAGTGTAGTACCCCGCATACACAAACCCCTGAATGGAAATTAATTACAAAATTAATAATTGAAACAGCTGCTCATAAAAAATTCAAAAGTGTAGAACAATTTATGTTTTTATTTCATTTATCTATATAGGTTATTTTCAGCAAATTATTCAGGAATGCATTCGACACTACCCAATTTTGAGGAAAGTGCTTAGTTATGCAGCTCCTACGTGACGGACTTTTTTCAGTTTTGTTTCGCTGGATTTCGATTTGGGGGCCGCTATGCTTTTTTTTTTAGATATACGTTTTCTGTAACGTGAAATGTTCTAGTAGGTACTACCGGATCGGGTCGTCGGGTAGACGCCAGAAGCACGTTTCCTTCCTGAACTATGAACAATGTTACCGCAAACCGTTTAGTAATCGGAGGCTTGCAAGTACACGTATAGTAAGTAATTAGACCAGGGCTGTTATCAAATAAAATTGTTTTCAGGGTGAATGCAACATTTTACAAATATTTTGCATTTCTTCTGCTAATTTCGATACGACCGGAAACACGTTTCTACAACTATTGAAGAAAATCTGTTTTTTTTTTTTTTTATGAAATAAAAATGTTATCAGGGCGAATGCAAACATTTTAAAACATTTATAAAAATGTGATATTTGTTTTGGAGGGTTTCCTCAAAAATGAGAGCATCCAGAAAATATAAAAATGAGAGCATCCAGAAAATATAAAAATGAGAGCATCCAGAAAATATAAAAATGAGAGCATCCAGAAAATATAAAAATGAGAGGATCCAGAAAATATAAAAATGAGAGCATCCAGAAAATATAAAAATGAGAGCATCCAGAAAATATAAAAATGAGAGCATCCAGAAAATATAAAAATGAGAGCATCCAGAAAATATAAAAATGAGAGCATCCAGAAAATATAAAAATGAGAGCATCCAGAAAATATAAAAATGAGAGGATCCAGAAAATATAAAAATGAGAGCATCCAGAAAATATAAAAATGAGAGCATCCAGAAAATATAAAAATGAGAGCATCCAGAAAATATAAAAATGAGAGCATCCAGAAAATATAAAAATGAGAGCATCCAGAAAATATAAAAATGAGAGGATCCAGAAAATATAAAAATGAGAGCATCCAGAAAATATAAAAATGAGAGCATCCAGAAAATATAAAAATGAGAGCATCCAGAAAATATAAAAATGAGAGCATCCAGAAAATATAAAAATGAGAGCATCCAGAAAATATAAAAATGAGAGCATCCAGAAAATATAAAAATGAGAGCATCCAGAAAATATAAAAATGAGAGCATCCAGAAAATATAAAAATGAGAGCATCCAGAAAATATAAAAATGAGAGCATCCAGAAAATATAAAAATGAGAGCATCCAGAAAATATAAAAATGAGAGCATCCAGAAAATATAAAAATGAGAGCATCCAGAAAATATAAAAATTTGAATCACGTTGACGCAATATTGTATTTATGAATTATGGTAGTAAGTGGGCATTTTAAAGAATAATTAAATTTAAAAACTGTCTTAATAAATTAACAATATCAAACTAATTAAAAAAAAAAAACAGACCTCCACAAAATAATATATATATAAATATTATGAATAGTTCATTTAATGGCGTTAAAGACCCTAAGGTTGACACGCCTTAAAAAAAAAAAAAAAAAAAAAAAATTTAATAATTTGAGTTTTAGAACTATTTAATATTTATTATTCATTATTCAGTCAATTCAATGAATAACGCAACTATTTATTTTCATTCATTATTCTGTCAATTCAATGAATAACGTAACTATTTATTTTTATTCATTATTCAGTCAATTCAATGAATAACGTAACTATTTATTTTTATTCATTATTCAGTCAATTCAATGAATCACGTAACTATTTATTTTTATTCATTATTCAGTCAATTCAATGAATAACGTAACTATTTATTTTTATTCATTATTCAGTTAATTCAATGAATAACGTAACTATTTATTTTCATTCATTATTCAGTCAATTCAATGAATCACGTAACTATTTATTTTCATTCATTATTCAGTCAATTCAATGAATCACGTAACTATTTATTTTTATTCATTATTCAGTCAATTCAATGAATAACGCAACTATTTATTTTCATTCATTATTCAGTCAATTCAATGAATCACGTAACTATTTATTTTCATTCATTATTCAGTCAATTCAATGAATCACGTAACTATTTATTTTTATTCATTACTAGCTGAATACGCGTGCTTCGTCACGGCAGATAAGTAGTTATTTTATTGCGTTAAGTAATGTATATTCAAAATTAACGCTACTCTTTAATTTTGTGTAGTTTATTATAGCACGGTTCCCATCATACTATATGTTATTCATCAATTGATAAGTAATCAAAGTATAATGTTTCTTGAAACTGGAGAACTTCGGACCAGTATCAACAAAGAAATGACCTATAGATAACCCGTTATCTATAGGCTGCCAGCAATAGAAGTTTAACCCGTTATCTATAGGCTGCCAGCAATAGAAGTTTAACCCGTTATCTATAGGCTGCCAGCAATAGAAGTTTAACCAGTTATCTATAGGCTGCCAGCAATAGAAGTTTAACCCGTACCGGTAGAAATACGTTTTCAATAATAAATGGACGCTAAAATTTATGTTTCCAAGATATCATTTGGAAACACACACTATATTTGCGAGCATTATCAGCAGTGTTCCGATTGGGGATGCTGATGGGTGAGCAGGCTGTACAAGGGTTCGGGATATTTGCGAGCATTATCAGCAGTGTTCCGATTGGGGATGCTCATGGGTGAGCAGGCTGTGGAAGGGTTCGGGATATTATCAGCAGTGTTCCGATTGGGGATGCTGATGGGTGAGCAGGCTGTGGAAGGGTTCGGGATATTATCAGCAGTGTTCCGATTGGGGATGCTGATGGGTGAGCAGGCTGTGGAAGGGTTCGGGATATTATCAGCAGTGTTCCGATTGGGGATGCTGATGGGTGAGCAGGCTGTGGAAGGGTTCGGGAT
The DNA here is from genome assembly GCA_946811695.1 of Gonocerus acuteangulatus. NCBI lineage: Eukaryota > Metazoa > Arthropoda > Insecta > Hemiptera > Coreidae > Gonocerus > Gonocerus acuteangulatus. Next base: position 86,287,689 of record OX328127.1, read on the forward strand.
ATTTGCGAGCATTATCAGCAGTGTTCCGATTGGGGTTGCTGATGGGTGAGCAGGCTGTGGAAGGGTTCGGGATATTATTACCTCGGATGGACCATCACCAGGTAAAGCGTAAACTCTATGCCGGAAAAAAACACAGTCCATTTCTAGAAATTCAAGGTCAGGGTAGTTGAAATTAACCTCAATTCAAAATAATACTATGAAATAGATACAGTACAATAACAGCTGTTCTGTTGTCGTCCTAGCAACGCATGCTGCCTAGGCTTGCCTGCTCTAACCAACTAAAACTTTAATCCCCTCTAAAAATACTTAAAAATTCGAATATTAAAAAATCCTTTCTTAGCGAGTGCCTACGTTATATAGGGAGTGTCCATGCAAAAGTTCAAAATTATCTGTCGAGTGGTTTGGGCTGGGCGATGATAGGTCAGTGAGTGAGTGAGTGGTATTTGACAAATATATGGTACATTGAATAACAATGATTTATTGTGTGACAATTGTTATTGAATGAAAACTTTTATTAAATAGAAGTTATTTATTCGAAATAAACTATTTTTTTAATGAAATTGATTTATATGACCGAAACTTTTCGTTAAATACAAGTGATTTATTTTAACAATATTTTCTAATAAAAATGACTAATAAGTTCGATTAAACTTTTTCTTACTTTTAATGAAAATTATTTTTAAAAGTGATATTTTTTACTGAAATTAAAGTTTTTTGTTCCATGAACCATATTATTTTAAATTTATAAAAATGAATAATGATTTAAGAATGAAAAATAATGAATTATTCATTAAATAAATAAAAAAAATAAGTCAATGAATAACTGAACAAAAGAATAAATTCTTTTTGAATAACAATTTATTGAATAACGAGCCAACCATGTTATTCACTGGATAAAAAAATCAGTGGATGATTAATTTATTTAATGAATAAATTCTTGTTCAATAAAAATTTATTTGAATGATTAGGTATTGAATAAGAAATGTATTGAATAACGTCCTACACTGATGCCTCTTCACGGATTACAAAAGCATTACAGAAAAACAGTATTGAATATTGGACTATTTTTTAGACGAAATGATAAAACCACAATAGTAACTCCAATCAAAAAAAATTATTTATACGATAAGTTTTTCCCCGCTTGGAAAGATTTAATCCTCTAGACGGCCCTTGACCTTTCGAAGGAAAGGTCTTGCACCGAACTTCTTGCTTTCATAGAGAATCCGCTAGGAGTTGGTTATTGTTTTTGAATAATTTGTATAGGGAGAAGGTCAATTAATAATATAAAAACAAACTAACGTTAGTTTTCCCTAACTAAAACTAAACTAATGTTATATTTTTAGGTTTAGTTTTAGTTTAGTTTTAGATTTGTATAATTATTAATCATATGGACTCCGTTTTTAGTAATGCAATTAGTTTAGTTTAGTAAAAGAGACCTAAATTTGTGATTTTAGTTTAGTTTTAGTTTTTAGTTAACTAATTTAGTTTATCAAAGAACATATGTTTTCAAATTACGAGAAAAAGCCACAATTTCTTATTCTTAAGCAAGTTCTATTAGTTTTAATAATTTACTTAATTATCGAAATAACATATGATTTATATTAATTTATGTTATTTTAGTAAAACTAAACTAAACTAAATTTTTAGTTTAGTTTTTAGTCAATTCCCAAAGATTTAGTTTTAGTTTTAGTTTAGTTAAAATCCATTAATTAGTAAAATTTTAGTTTTAGTTTTTTTTTAGGTTGCAATTTTTAGTTTAGTTTTAGTTTATTCCAAAAAGTGAATTTAGTTTTAATTTTAGTTTTAGTTTTTAGTTTTGCCCAACATTGATCGCACAGCATCTTCGGCGAAGTGCATGTCATTTCATTAAAACTGCGTTATTTTCACATAAGTTTTGAAACGTCTTCAGGGCCACTAAGACTACTGGAGAAGTATAACTTTTCAACGTTTTCTTTTTTTGTGTGTGTGTGCCGGTGTAATTAATTGACACAATTAAATCCACTTATTCTGTAATCAGGAGGAAGGGTAACAAGCAAGAAATCTGGACTAAGGTGATGATAAACATCGACACTAACACGCTGGATGGTAGCTGGCCCAGACATTTTTCACTTCATATAAAAGGTTTTTTGGGGTTTTTTTTTTTTTTAATGGCATGTCAACCCTTTAAGGTCATTAACGCCATTCCTTTGATTGGTAATTATTGTTTAGTGATTATACATATAAGTACACACATACATACACACAAACACATACAAATACGTACATACAGCTAGTGTAGAAAGTATTGGAACACCCATGAATATTTTACTTTTTTAACATTTGCGACTAAAATAATGGTGCTTTAGGTAAACAGAAGGCGTCAATAACATGGTGATAAGCTATTTTTTAAACATTTCCTAAAAATCAACATCAAACACTGGCATTTGTGTTGTTTATTAACATTTTAACAATAAAATGCAATATTCTATGCGTAAAAAGTATTGGAACACCCGATTTCTTTACTATTGCAGCTGGACTTTCGAAGGGATTAATTACATTTTATCGGTGAAATTTGTCCTCTAGGATGCCTTGGTATGTTATATGTTTGAATCACTTTGTTTTTCTTCAATTTTTTTACATTGGCCTGAAAGGAAGACAAATCTCTGATGGAATGCAAAAAATTATAATTACGCTTCATAATGAGCGCAAATGCTTACGAGGAATTTAACAAATTTTAAACCTCAGCCATGCATCCTTATCAAATATATTAAATCGGTATAGTACAACCAACTCTTAGGCAGCAAAACAATGCATCAGGAGTCCAACGAGTGTCACTGTATGTGATGAAAGATCAATTTTAATGAAAGCACCGGGAAAACAACGGCTGATTGCACCAAAACCACGGCTGATTGCACCAAAACTTTCGACTGAAATCTCGAGGATCATCTGACGGGATAAGTAGCAGTACAGTAAGAAATGATCTCAAGAAAAATGGATTACTCGGGCGAACAGCCCCAAACCCTTACACATATTTGACTGTACACACCGAGCCCCGAGATTCAAAATGAACATCTGCCTAAGAGCTGGTCCGAAATGAATATGTCAATGATATTTAATCTTGGATCGACTTCCGGAGCTCATGGAGAACTTACCACTAGAAACAAGACGTACCATGTGGTTCCAGCATGATAGTTGTCCAGCCCGACTATTCCCGAGAAGCTAGGAATGCTGTAAACTCCATGTTCGGAATCCAACGATTTCCGAACGATCTAAAAAAAGATGCCTTATTTTCAATTTTATTGAAGATATTAGGGAAAATAATCCTTTTAGAGGATCGGCCATATTTTTTTTCAGAAAGTTGAGGAGAAAATATCTCAAAGTCATGTATCACACATTCACAACCGAGGAAAAAGTTGTAGAGCTTGACCTAATATTTCTAAATATGTCAACCATTTAACATGTTGACTGCGCATGTGCGTTCGGCGCTAGATGAAATATTGAGGTTTGCAGAAGACCCCTTGTAGGCACTCAAAGAGCCTACAAAAAAATCGTTTTAATTTAAAACAATAAAATTTGAATGGCACGAAACTCATTTGATTTTAAAGATATCGAAGTGCGGTTTGCGGCAAAGGTTTTGTTTTTTAATTCCCTTTAAAATTATGCACATAGTAATAGGGGTCATCTGCAAACCCCAACATTTCATCTAGCGCTAACGCACTTGCGCAGTCAACATGTTAAATGGTTGACATATTTAGAAACATTAGGTCAAGCTCTACAACGTTTTCCTCTGACATTTATTTCTCAGATCAACCGTTTGGCCGCAAAATTAGTTTGAGCCGTCTTATTTGGGACACCCTGTATATATATAAATGTATATACAAATACAAATTTGAACCACATAAATTTTCGTGATCCATGGAATTAGAAACGAAAACTTTTCTAGTAGGCACTTCTGCTTTGCGTCATGAAGTCAAACTCATAAGCGGGTTTAATCCCTACAGAGTGAGGGAGGAACCGTGCTAAAAAACACCTTGAGCAATATTACTCGTTTCACGTAATATTTCTCACCAAATTTCAAACACTTTATGACACTCTGAAATTAATTGGAAAGACAGTTTTATATCAGAGTTATTGTTCATAAGGGAAAGCAAATCAGTTTATTGAAGTGAGTCAACGAGTATTTCAGAGTTTAATTGGCTACAACGATTACATTGAGGTATTTTTACGTACAAGGCTTGGTTTCAGTGATAAATAGGAATTTGTCTACAAAAGGGCGATATTTTTCATTTTTTTGCGTTTTACGCGCAAACGGTGCGTCGGATCAAAAGATTTCTCAGAATAAATTAGTCTTAAAATTAAATTTTCTATCAGAATTCGTCATAAAAAATACCTGCCGCCATTGGAAAATCAAGAGTTAGTGCGCTGGAGAAAAACTGGAGAATGTTACAAAGTCAACTAAACCTTCAAAAGTAACCTCATGCAACATAACTAAGACCTACCAAGTTTCATTTCGTAATTCCAACAACTCTAGGAGGAAAAGGGGGTGGACACATATACTGGGACACCCTGTATATTATAGAAGCGAATGGAATGCTCCCAGTTAGCCAGGGTAACCGACATGATCCTCCATAATTTTAATTTAAACAAACATACTGGCATGGCTCTGGTAGATGTCGAGAAAGCCTTTGATTGTGTATGGCATAATGGCCTCATATACAAGCTTATTCAATATAACTTTCCGGTATACTTAATTCTCCTCATTAATAATTACCTAAAAAATAGATCTTTTTATATTTCCATTGCTGACCAAAAATCTAAACTCTACCAAATCCTCGCGGGAGTCCCTCAAGGTTCGGTACTCGGCCCCATACTATTCATTATATTCCTAAATGATATAAACAATCTCAAAATTAAATGTAAAAAATCTCTTTTTGCTGATGATACGGCATATATAATCTCCAGCTTTCGGGTTGACACTATTGCCAGGCATCTTACCACTGCATTGGAAAAGTGTACAAAATACTGTAATAAGTGGAAAATAAGGTTGAATAGTGAAAAAAACTGAGGTTATACTGTTTACTCGGAGAAGACCTAAAAGTATACCCTGAAGTAAAGATTTTCGGAAATTCAATCCCATGGTCTAAAAATGTTAAGTATCTGGGAGTAAATTTGGACTCTAAACTGACTTACACGAACCATATTAACATTCAATGTAATAAGGCTATTGCTATATTACAATCCTTATTTCCTGTAATGAATAGAAACTCAGGATTAAACATAATTAACAAAAGACTTATTTATTATTTATGTATTAGGCCTGTGTTACTTTATGCATGCCCTATTTGGTCTATGACATGTGAAACCAACAAGAGGAAATTACAGGTGACTCAAAATAAATTCTTGAGATTCATTGGTTCTTTTCCCCGATGGACTCCTATCATGCATATGCATGAAGTTCTTGACATCCCTACAATAAATCTGTACATAATTAAAGTGACACAGCATTTCTTTGAAGCATGTCAAAGTAGCAGCTATAAGCATACTGCTGATATAGTTAATTATAATTATCATAGCCTAAATTATAAGCGTTACAAGTATAAGAGGCTCAAGCATGTTACCTTTTGATTTTCAGTGTATAGGGTTTTTTTTTTTGTATTTTTCCCTTATAATATTTTAGTAATAAAAATTAAATAGATATAGGTAATTTAGAATAGTTGTAAAAGCTTATAGCTTGGATACTTGTATTTAATTAATTGTAAAAATTCATTTTATTTGTTTATATTTCTTTGGACAATAAAATTCTTTTTATCTTTTTAAAAATGGAATGCTCTACAACCCTAAAGCCGACATTTATTTTTTGGGTTCATCGTTGAAGAGATATCCGGTCGAGTACATAAAAATGTGTGTTTTTTCCCAAAATGACATGGATATTTAGAAAACGAAAGATATCTGGAAAACTTTATTGAATAGAACTTATAGGAAATTAAATCAGCTTTCATTTGTTATAGAATGGTCATGTCCCTAGGACCCACGGTTTCCGAGATATAAGTTAAAACCCGAAAAATGGGGACTTCTAAACCCCCCTCCCCCCGGCTCAAAGGCTACGGGCGAGAACTTTTGATACGTTGACCTCCTAACTGGCCGAAACAATGTTATGAAGTCAAAAATTGTGTTCCAAATATTTCCATCTATAAATCTTAGTTACCTGGACTATTAGTCGCTAAATTTCAGATTTCACGATGAGCACTGAAATTATTTTTACGTTTGAAGGAAAATACATAAAATAGCAAAGTAATATATATTATTGAAGGGAATGCAATACTCTACAACCCTATAACCGTTTTTTATTTTTTGGGTTCATCGTTGAAGATTTATTCCGTCAAAAAGGGTAAACAATATGGCGCGAAAGTGTTTTTCCCAAAAATTACCGACTTTCAAGAGCGGATATTTCGAAACCTAAAGATATCTCGAAAAGCTTTATAGAATAGAACTTGTAGGAAATTTAATCAGCTTTCATTTGTTATAGAATAGTCATGTCGCTAGGACGCAGGGTTTCCGAGATATAAGTGAAAACCCGAAAAATGGGACCTTCTAAACCCCCCCTCCCCCCGGCACAAAGGCTAAGGGTGAGGACTTTTGATATGTTCACCTCCTATCCAGCCCAAACAAAGTTACAAAGTCAAATATTGTGTTCCAAAAATTTCCATCTATAAATGTTCGTTGACTGGACTGTTACCCGAGCGGAGAATATTTTGACAAGATTTAAAATCGAACACTTCCTATTGGAGGTAAAGACTAATAAAAATTCGAATTATCCAAAATTGTATTCGAATTCTAGGGACCGAGAGAATTATTCGAATTAACCACGATTTCGAATTATCGAAGTTCGAATTATCCATGTTCCACTGTATTTGTATTTATGTTTACAGCTTACGACGTTTCACCATAACGAGGAGTAGATTATATGATGTCATTAGTATAACAAATGTTAGTAATATTAGAGGCATGAATTAATCTAATTACTATTCAACGTCCAACAATATGTTATTAATATTTATAACTTAGTGTAAATTTTCATTTATTTTTCGTTTGGTGGGACTTTTTTCTTTATCTAATATTTTAACTCTAACAAAATTAAAATTTTGGCTATTTTCTATAGGATGATCCACCAACGCAGTTTTGTTGTCCGCCTCGTCTAGGTTTTTCGCCAAGGAAGATAAGCAAGATATTAGGCAAAGCGGGAAATACTTACTCCTCATTCCTTATTTTATTTAAATTTTAACGTCCATTATTATTAACTTAAAATTTTAGGACGGGTTATGTATAGGTTACCACCCTTTTCTAGGGCAGTATAGGGCAGAAGTCTTTTATTTTTTCTAAAGAAAAGCCATTACCCAATAGTGGGAATCGAACCCACGACCCTTGGCACGGAGTGTTAAGTGCTCTCCTTTGTGCTCTTAAAATGTGATGGTATGTAGCTATAACTTACCGCAAGTCGTTCCTCATTGGTCCGTCATTAAGAGAAGTCACCGGTTGAATCTCACGGTGCCGGAATATCAAACACTGTTCATCATTATAGGACTTGAAGGTATAGAAATGGATTGGGTCATTTGGTAACACAGTTCATATCAATAAATGTGTGAATTTATTTCAATAATGAACAATACAATAAAAACATGGATTAAAATGTAAATACATTTCAGAACGAACAATGGAGTGGAAAGGTTTTATAATACAGTCATACACTGTTGTTTCCGGTTATGTGGATGGTTGGAAGTACTGATTCCAATCGGCTCAGTAGATGCAGTAGATTTGGCGGTCGTGCTGGTGGGCTCTCCGTTTTGTTGTGATGATCGGCTGTCTTGTTGATGAGGTGTCAGGAACGGCGTTCGTTCTGTTGGTGTCCTCAGTTTTGGGATGAATGTTGGTTTTCGTGCTGTTGGTGTCCTCAGTTCAGGTGTTGGGATACTCAGACCTGGTGGTTGGAGTTCGGTTCATAGAGGTTCTGTTTGGTTCATAAATCGTGATGTTGAGGTGCTCCTTCATGCCATTGGTACCGCAGTAATCTATTGTAGTTCCCAGTCATGAGGAATGCTGAAACATCAACTCAGAATTCTCATTTTAGCATGAAAATTATAGAATTATTAAAAACTTATTTGCCTCTTGTAGCCTCAATAAAAACAGTTCAATTATTCTATAATTTTCGTGTCTGCGTAGGTTAAAATTGTGGTATTGCAAACCATTACACTATACCTCGCCAGTAGAAGCAATACCCACTGAGATCTAGGGTGGTTTACCGTTCCTTGAAGTAAAGTTACTAAGTCGGAGTATGCTGGTTTAGTAGATTCGGCGGTCATATCGTTGGGCTGCAGTATCTTCACCCTTAGACTGATGACCCAAACTTCAAGACTGCCAATGTTGTGCTCCACAATAGTGCTCAAACATATTGTTAGGATTGACAGGCGTGCTGTTGGTATTCTGAGTGGTAGTATTGGGATCGGCAGTTGGTGTTTGGCATTAGTAATGTTGGGCTACTTACTAGGGATGTTGAAATCGGCAGTGGTGTTGATGTCTACCTGCGTCCTAGGTTAGTGTCGGTAGTGGGGCTGCTCTGGTCCTCAGTCGTGCTATGTGGAATGATGCTATTTTTCGAAGGAGTTATAGTGATTGATTTCGTGGTTTTTGGAGTCTGGCATAATGTAAATGTTATATTGAGGATGTTACCAAGAAGGACTTCCTAGAAATTTGATTAATACTTCCACCGGGCCCATTGTAAATGTTATTGTAGTATCGTTCGAGTTTGGGTTGCTCCTGACATTAACAAAGGAGCCTGGTACTTCTGCAGCAATCCTATACGGGGGCATTGACAAACCCGACATAGAATCACCCATCACTGCCAACACTGTCAGAATCACTAGATATGCTTTCATGGTAGATTCTTTACTACTGAATTCAATGTGACATTTCCTGCTTTTTATGTAGCTCAGGTTTTCCATGGATTTCCATGCTTGTCCGTCAGCTTCATTAGGTTGTTCTACGCGTAATCTAATAATTCGACACATACGAGCGTAGCATCGTCTAGCTTTTCCTCCTGCGTATATTACTTTATGTATGCTCATCTTCACAATAGATCCAATAGGGTCGCAGTGAACAAGGGCGAAGGGCCCAGGTCCCTTTATATTGTATTGTATTGTATGTTCATCTTCCTGCTAAATGTTAAACTAAATGGAACTATATAAATGTTCTATATAGCTAAATCCTTATCACCGTACTATTTACTGCTGAAAACTCTTTCTTAACGTAAATGCTGAAAAAGGATTGTTTCACTGTCCTCTACTCAAAAGTGGGCAAAGATATATATATATAAAATGATCCTATTTTGATCAACTATGAGAAATATACCTTCTTTAAAACAGTGTCTAATGTCTAAAAATGTGTCTAATCCGGTTACTGCAACACTGTTTTTTTTTCTTCTTTAGAAAATGCGAAATTTTAGTTTGCGTCACACGTTTTATGGTCAAGCTGGCGTATAGATTCCAGTAAAAAACCCACGACGGAATCCAATAAAAAAAAATTATGAAGAACGAACTTACTAGTATCTGGAACTCAAAAGTCCGACTCGCAGGAACGGCATCATCTTAGCGCCGTTCCGTTCTTACCCCTAGTCTCATTTGGAAAGATTAAAATAGAAACAGTTATTATTTTGTTTCCACCTTTCTAGAAAGGTCCCCAGAAAGCCCTACCCATCCAGGCAGTTGAAAAAGTCATAAGGTCTTCGAATCTCTCTTTATATTTCTAACAACAATAAATTGTTTTTATATATTACTTAACCTGTTTTATCGTCAAATACATTATCCAACTATAAGCAATAAAAAACACAAGGAATAAAAACAGATAAAAATGAACCGTTCGAATAAACGAAATCAATTACTTCAAAGTTTAAGCACTTACTTCTCCGATTGACATCGCCTAATCAAAACTTTCTTTAGAATCTTTTTTGTAGAGCATGTAGTACGCTTCCTAATGGTAACCTTCCGCTTACCTAGATTCTCAACCGTTTTCGAGATATTAATGAAAGTATACGAAGTTCCCAAAACTTTTCATGTCTGTTAATAAAATATTTTATTCTAACCCTTCCTTATCTCCAAACGTAACCAAAATTTCAACATATTAGTTTTGATGAAATTCGAACCTGCCAAAAATGTTTCAACTGAATCCCATGATTTTAAGTTACCAAACCAAAAAAGTGATTCAACAACTATTTTTCCAATTTTCTCAAAAACGGTTAAAGCTAGCCCCTTAAAAACGGTTTCATTCGTTTTCCTAGGCCCAGAAGCCTATAAAACGAGTACTTTCAAGCAAATGAAGTAAGCGGAACGATTTCATTCGCGCGACATTCCCTCCAAAAACCATGTTTCGGTGGGCGGATTCTGCTGGTTAACGAACTTGACCTTTCAAATTAGGCGAAAGATTTTTGTACCAAATTTCATCAAAATCGCATCATTCGTCTGGGACTTAGAGAGCGAACAGACAAATATATATATGTATATATATAAATATATATATATATATATATATATATATATATATATGTATATATATATATATATATATATATATATATATACAAATTTGAACTGCCGTCATTTTCGGTCTCTTGGGGTTCTGAAACGCAAAATTTTCTAGTCGGCACTTCCGGATCGTTTCATGAGATCAACCTCCTAAGCGGGGTTCCTGCCTATGGAGGGAGGGAGGAACCGCGCTAAAACACTCCGTCTTAAGGAATTTAATCTTACTTTACATGTTCAATTTATATTAAAAAGAAGATATGTTTAACATCCCTGAAGTACAAGAAACCTAAAATATTATTATATTAAATTTATTTGACTTCCCAATCATCACATCCCACTGACCACAATTTCACAACCATTGTCAAGATCTTAGGGAAAGTGTACGAAAAGTTCAAAACTGCTCATGATGATTTTTTGTTTATTCCTGAAATACTTACAGGATAACAAATCTAACCAAGATTTATGTATCCTAGCTTTTATGAAAATGGAACCGATTCGGAATATCGCAGCAACCTCTGTTAATATTGGCACCAAGTCCAATTTAACCAGTGTTACAATAATAGTTACTGCTACAACGACTAAAGTACCTATCCCGATAGAAAAAGACCGACTCGCAGGAACTGCGTCATCTTAGCGCGGTTCCGTACATCTCGAAGAAATGGAATAGATTAGGCATCACAAATCACAGGAAACTGACCGTAGCCAACTTACACTAAATAATACGGATAATTCTTAATCCTCATTCTTGAGGAAGGCTGAATAAGTCAATACAATTATGAACTGAAAACATACTCACTCTTCGACTACTGCACAGAAGGCTCTATTTCGAACCAAAAATACGTTGTCATTTTAAGTTTCTTTTGTTTTACTAGCAAGTTCATTTTAATGTTATAATCAACTGCAAATATGTGCTTTATGGCAAATAAAATTCCATTCTCTCGAGGGTAAAATCTTTATATAAAATAAGAAATAACGATAACTTCAGTTGTAGGCAATGAGGAAGGTTATATAGATAGGAGAAGTCAAAACAAACATGTATACGCCATCATGATTAGCCACAGCCATCTTATACCACAGCCACTCCAAACTTATTACTAATACCTTTCACTGTTTCTTGGATTATTTTACTAAGATACTAATTTCACTGATAAATTCTAATTAAAACAAAAAACAACCAATTAAAAAGTGAGATAAACAAAGACAAAAACTTTCAAAACAACAAAACAAACACTTTCTAAGTTTTAAGCGTTTATATCTCTGATTGACATTGCCCCACCGAATACTGCTTCAGAACCTTTTTTGTAGAGAATTTATTAAGTATTTGAATGGCCACCTTCCACTTACCACGATTTCCCAACCGTTATCGAGATATTTACGAGAAATGTATGAAGATCCGAAAACTTTTCATGTCTATTAATAAAATATTTTTTACATACTTCCTTAACTTCAAATATAATTGAATATAAATTTAAACATCTTAGTTGGGATTAATTTCCAAGATGTAGAAAATATTTCAATTGAATCCGCGATTCTAAGTACCCACAAAAACATAATGACTTACAAAAACATTGATTCCACTTTTCTCAAAAACGGTTACAGATATCGCCTTAAAAATGGTTTCATTCGTTTTTCTTCGTTAAGAAACCCATAAAACAAGTACCTGCAAGCATATGAACTCAAAAACGTAAGCGATTCTAAGTACTCCCAAAAAAATTTTTGAGCTTGGTAGAGAGCGAACAGACAAGCATATATATAAATATATTCACACATATATATATATATATATATATATATATATATATATATATATATATATATAAATATATATACAAATTTTAGTCACCTAAATTTGATCTATAGGGTCTGAAACGTGAAAGTTTCTAGTCGGCACATCCGGATTGCGTCGTGAGGGCAACCTCATAAGCGTGTTCTCCCTATGGAGGTAGGGAGTAACCGCGCTAATATATACAAATTTGAACTACCTATATTTTCATGATCTATGGGGTCTGAAACGAGAAAGCTTCTAGTCGGCACATCCGGATTGCGTCATGAGGTCAACCTCATAAGCGGGTTCGCCCTATGGAGGTAGCGAGGAACCGCGCTAAAACTAATAAAATAATTAGACTGGCCTTCTCGATAATATTCTCAAAATTACATTTCATTACGACCGACTTGTAATACCAAGACATCCGACGAAAACTGCAACTCCTTGGACAAATAGCACAATTGCACTTTCAAGAATCGAGAGCAGTCTTGAAAAAGAGGTCCTCTGCCTTGCTGTTAGGATCGGCAGTTATGCTGTTAGCATCAGCAGCTAAGCTGTTAGGATCGGCCGTCGTGCTGATAGGGTCCGCTGTCGTGCTGTTAGGATCGGCAGTTATGCTGTTAGCATCAGCAGCTAAGCTGTTAGGATCGGCCGTCGTGCTGATAGGGTCCGCTGTCGTGCTGTTAGGATCGGCAGTCCTGCTGTTAGCAACAGCAGTTATGCTGTTAGCATCAGCAGTTATGCTGTTAGGATCGGCCGTCGTGCTGATAGGGTCCGCTGTCGTGCAGTTAGGATCGACACTACTGTTGTTAGGAATGGCAGTCATGATGTTAGGTTCATGATGTTGGGGTCCTCTGTAATAATGTTAAGCTCTATAGTCGTGCTGTTAGGATCGTCCGTATTGCTCTTGATGCCCTCGGCCGTGCAGTTAGGATCGACCCTCCTGTTGTTAGGAATGGCAGTCATGATGTTAGGTTCGTGATGTTGGGGTCCTCTGTAATAATGTTAGGATCTACAATCGTGCTGTTCGGATCAGCAGTTGTGCTGTTAGGATCGTCTGTCTTGCTGTTGATGCCCTCTGCCGTGGATTTAGGATCGACACTTCTGCTGTTAGAAACAGCAGTCGCGATGTCAGACTCGTCCCTCTTACTGTTGAGGTACTTTGTCGGGCAGTTAGGTCTATGTGTAGTTGTGGATTTTGTTATATTAGAAGTTCTTGTTGTTTGTATTGTAGTGGACGTAGTGGATTACTACTGCTGTCCCTTTATCAGTCTGCCGAAGAATCCATGTCGTTTCACCCTCCGGTCTGGTGAACATTCCCAAAAATGGCACTACGGGTGGTATTGGTGGCAGGGGTGATTCGCCTGTCGCAGCGTAGTGGTCATAAGGTTGGAAGCACTGCAGTAGAGTGTCCAATCGATCCAATATAGTGGGGTCCTTAACAGAGCGAGACTCATATCACTCGACTGCAGGAGGGGGACCTTTGTGTAGTAGGTCTCGCTTTCCGAGGACCGCAACCGGTGTGAACTTGGCGCCGAACATCAAAAAATCAAACTCATGTACGGTTTGTACTTCGTTTGTTCCTGTTTGTACCACATATGATTTTGTTTGTACCTCAACCAATAAAAAATTATAACCACTTATAGCGATTCTCTATCGAACTCCGTTGACCGTTTTTTGATATTCTCAAAAATAACGGAATTAGTGTTTTTGCGTAAGTCAAAAATTTAAATAATTCGTACTCGTGTACCCTTTGAGGTACAAACGAAATGAAAAGTGGTACAAACAGGTATAAACGATTGTCTATCGAATGGTGCATTGAAAATTTAAATATTTTAATGTCAGGCGCTGACCATTTTTTTAAGTGGTTATAATTTTTTATTGGTTGAGGTTTCCGCTTTTCCGTCGCGACCACACGTGTCATGCTAAGACGCTTCCTGAAAGCAGCACATTGCAATCAATAGATCGCTAATTTGACTTGCATCTTGTAATATTGACTTCTTTCTATTGACTTCTTCCTATTTTAATGAACAAGATTCTACATGAATTTAAATTCAACCCCATACCCATCTGTCAACTTCATTAGTTGATTCCACGCACAATCTTCTAATTCGACTCAAATGATTCTTATTTCCTTTTCCCGTTTTTCCTCCTTCGTATATTACTTTAAGTATAGTAGTTATCGTCCAAACACAGCTGTCGTACAGAGTTGGGCATTATTCAATAATTTTTTTATTCAATGATCATTCAAATAAATTTTTATTGAATAATAATTTATTCATTGATTACGTTATTCATCCAGTGATTTTTTTTATTCAATGAATAACAGAGTTGGATAATTATTCAATAAATTTTTATTGAATGAGAATTCATTCATTTATTCAGTTATTCATTGACTGATTTTTTTTTTTTTTTTTTAATATATATATATATATATATATATATATATATATATATATATATATATATATATATATATATATATATATAGATAGATATATAAAAATCACGTTTCTCTCTGTATGTTTGTTCCTTATACAAATCCAAACCGTTTGACCGATTTTGACCAAACTTGGTTTACAGATAGGTTCTTGATCCGAGGAGTCTCATAGGGTAGGTCAAAAACGTGTACCAGCTGTCTGTCTGTATGTTTGTTCCTTATGCAATTCCACACCGTTGACCGATTTTGACCAAACTCGGCACACAGGTGGATCTTGTTTCGGGAAGCCTCGTAGGCTAGGTCAAAAACGTCTACCAGCTGTCTGTCTGTATGTTTGTTCCTTATGCAATTCCACACCGTTGACCGATTTTGACCAAACTCGGCACACAGGTGGATCTTGTTGCGGGAAGCCTCGTAGGCTAGGTCAAAAACGTCTACCAGCTGTCTGTCTGTATGTTTGTTCCTTATGCAATTCCACACCGTTTGACCGATTTTGACTAAACTTAGCCCGCAGGTAGGTATTGATCTGGGGAATGTCTTAGGCTAGGCCATAATAGTCTACGAATACAGGTCGGAGGTCACGGGTTCGAAACTCGGAACCCCTACCGGCTACAGATTTGAGTCATTAGATTTTAATATAACTTATTTGGTTTCTAATATATTTTCGATTTTCTAGATGCAAAAAGTAGGCGTAGCATGGTACGCCGGGTAAGAGCTACTGTAATGAATATTTATTCATTAAAATAATTAATTATAAGAAGAAAAAATTATTAATTATAATTGTTTTTTTCTCCATTCAGTATTTCTATTCATTTAAAATAATATGGTGAGGAACAAAAGTTCAGTTATGGAACACAACCGTAAAGAATTGTCTCAAACTATGCTTCAATGCGGTCAGAATGATTAAAAAAAACAAATAAATCATCATTTCAGGAGAAACATATTAAAAGATAGACAATTTATTTAATTTGATATTTATAATTCAATCCGATTAAAACGCCTTAATGAAGTAGGTATAAGTTGAGAGTGAGATAAGGACAGGAAATAGTAAACAAGTAAGAGCTTCCAATGTTTTTATTTCTTGATATTGAACAGGTCAAAGGTACACTAATCCACTGGTTCTAGTCTAGCTCTTGATATTGAACAGGTCAAAGGTACACTAATCCACTGGTTCTAGTCTAGCTCTTGATATTGAACAGGTCAAAGGTACACTAATCCACTGTTTCTAGTCTAGCTGTTTCTTATGCTGCATTAATCCATTCAGATTGTGAAAGTTGAATTGAATTATAGTGTCAGAGGAAAAAAAATCAGTTATTTTTCAGTGATCAGTTTTAGTTACTTTTAGTGAATTCGCTTTTCTTTTATTTCATCTTTTTTATATTTATAAAATTTAACATGATGGATAGTGATAGTGACACTCAGGGAAGTCTTGGTGTTTCAAGTCTTTCAGTTGAACAGTCCGAAGCTTTACCGGGTACTTCAAAGGAGACACCAAAGGTAGTT
Organism: Gonocerus acuteangulatus; assembly: GCA_946811695.1. Taxonomy (NCBI): domain Eukaryota; kingdom Metazoa; phylum Arthropoda; class Insecta; order Hemiptera; family Coreidae; genus Gonocerus; species Gonocerus acuteangulatus. The sequence continues at coordinate 86,303,947 of OX328127.1, forward strand.
CAATCTAGATCAACTTTAAGTCACACTCCTATTTTAGACGGAACATTTTTTGAAATATTAGAAATATCAAGTTCGGATGCATCCGTCACTGCAAAGTGCGTAAAATGCAAACCAAATCACGTAACAATAAAAGGAAATAGATTTTCCTCTTCAAATTATATTTCCCATTTAAAAAGGCGACACGGGACAAGTGTGTTTGAGGAGTACGAGGAATACAAGAAAAGCAAAACAATCAAAAATCAAAGTGCTTTTTCTGTGAATTCATCACGTAATAAAGAAACAAATTTTATATCCCAAGATGAGTTCGAAAACAATATATTGAAATTTATTATACATTCTATGTGTTCACTGCGCATTTTAGAAGATAAATATTTTGTAAAAATGTTTACTGATTTGGACATTAAAAAAAGAGGACTTCATATGATAAGTCGTCGAACTTAAGTACGACGAATGGATAGCTTATATCTAACCACCTTAGCTAACATTAAGGACCAATTAGGAAAGTGTAAGTATGTGTGTACTACTGCAGATATCTGGTCTGCAAAGCGCAGAAGTTTTTTTGGTGTGACTGCTCACTGGATAGACAACAATTTTAAAAGGCAGTCAGCTGCCCTTGCTTGCCGCCGATTTCGAAATTCCCATTCATTTGATAGAGTATCATTTATGTTGAGTGATATCCATGCGGAATTTAAACTAGACGCTAGCAAAATTGTTGCCACAATTACAGACAACGGGAGTAATTTTTTAAAAGCCTTTAAAATATTTGGAGTTAAGCCAAATAATGTAACTATGGATGTAAACACCAATGAAGGGGAAAATTATTATGACGAGGCCTCTACAGAAAGTGAAAATGAAGAAGATGAGTTAGAAACTGATGAGTTATATTCAAAAATTATAGAAAACTTGCCATGTCATTTAAAGTGTGCAGCCCATACACTAAGTCTGTGTGCGTCAGCAGATCTACACAAAACAATTACAAATTTTCATGAACTGTTTTCCATTCATCAAAAGGTTTTCAAAAAATGTAATAAACTTTGGAAAGCTGCGTCAAGACCCAAATCGGCTGAAATATTGGAGGAGATTATTGGTCATACGCTAAGCCGACCTGGTGCTACAAGATGGAACTCCCTTTATGATGCTTTGAAACAAATACACGGGATCAAGGATAAGTGTGCCGATCTAATGAAAGCATTAGCACACAAAGAAATACTCAAAGATAATGAGTTTCTTTACATTTCGGAGCTCCTGGATTGTACAAAACCATTAGCATTAGCAATAGACATTCTCCAGGGGGAAAAAGATGTTTCTTATGGCATGTTAATCCCTACCTTGCTGGCTTTAAGACGAAAGCTAGAAGTCTTATCTGGAAAAGATATGACTTACTGTAAGCCAATCGCTCGATCTTTATTAGACAGTTTGAATACTCGATTTAGTGAATTTTTCAACTTTACCAGCCCACAGTCAAAAATGGCCGCTATTGCATCATTATCTCATCCTCGATTAAAAAAAAAGTGGCTGCCTTGTGTAAACTCATCAAAGCATGACCAAATTATTGGATTTTTTAAAGAAAAAGTTTTAGAAGAGGTAAATGCACTAACGGAGGTGACACCTACTGCTCGCCTGTCTGAAGTTGATGACTTTTTTGATTTTGGAAATGTCGATACTGCAACAAGCGACAATTCTTTTACGAAAGCAGAAATCCAGGTGTTGCAATTTTTTGAAAATCAGGAAGAAGATTTGAGTGTGTTAAATAATTTTAAATATATAAAAAATGTTTTTATCAAATTTAACACGCCCCTGGCGACATCTGCGCCGGTTGAAAGACTGTTTTCATTCGCAAGCATGACAAATACTCCCAAAGCACATAAGCTCAGTGATGAACATTTTGAAAAGAGAGTAATTCTGAAAGCTTATTTGAATAATTAGTTGTTGTAGTCTGATAGGAAAAATAATTAGACAATGTACATTTTTTAAATAATGACTATTATAAGCCTATCATTAACATTAAATTTTCATGGCAGCAGTCATTGGAATAATAATTTTTACAATTAAAAGTAAATGTTCACTTTTATGACTTGAATTTTGTGTTTGTTTATTGTGATATTAGGGTAGATGGGAAAAAAGTAGGTAATTTTTTTTTACTAGTATTGTACCCAAAACATTTTTTGAAAAGATATCCTTTATGTAAAAAAAAACAATAAATGTGAAAGTTTCTCCTGTGAGAAAAATAAGAGTTACTTAATTCAATATAACCTCCCACCTCCTGAATTTACTTAATTATTATTAAAAATAATTATCAACCAGGCATCTTTAATTTTGACAATAAAGTAGTTACTTGTTTTTAAAAATTACACCTAATTTCTGTATCTAGAACTGAAAAAAAAAAAAAAAAAATAGAAACCATGTAAGTAATATTAAACTCTAATAACATAAAACTGTAAGCGTTCGGGTTCACAGTTTCCAACCTGTGACCTCCGAACTGTTAGTCCTACAAAATGTTGACCTACCCTAAGACACTCAAGTTACAAGACCTACCCGTGTGGCGAGTTTGGCCAAAATTGGCCAAAAGGTGTGGATTGGAATAAGAAACAATCATACAGACAGATAGCTAGTAGACGTTTTTGGCCTAGCCTATGACATAACCCCAGATCAATACCACCCGCGGGCTAAGTTTGGCCAAAATCGCTCAAACGGTGTGGAATTGTATAAGGAACAAACATACAGACAGACAGCTGATAGACGTGTTTGAGCTAGCCTACGAGATTCCCCCCATCAAGATCTGCCAGTGTTCCAAGTTTGGCCAAAATCGGTCAAACGGTGTGGAATTGTATAAGGAACAAACATACAGACAGACAACTGGTATACGTTTTTGAGCTAGCCTACGAGATTCCCCCCATCAAAATCTACCAGTGTTCCAAGTTTGGCCAAAATCGGTCAAACGGTGTGGAATTGTATAAGGAACAAACATACAGACAGACAGCTGATAGACGTGTTTGAGCTAGCCTACGAGATTCCCCCCCATCAAGATCTGCCAGTGTTCCAAGTTTGGCCAAAATCGGTCAAACGGTGTGGAATTGTATAAGGAACAAACATACAGACAGACAGCTGATAGACGTGTTTGAGCTAGCCTACGAGATTCCCCCCATCAAGATCTGCCAGTGTTCCAAGTTTGGCCAAAATCGGTCAAACGGTGTGGAATTGTATAAGGAACAAACATACAGACAGACAACTGGTAGCCGTTTTTGAGCTAGCCTACGAGATTCCCCCCATCAAAATCTACCAGTGTTCCAAGTTTGGCCAAAATCGGTCAAACGGTGTGGAATTGTATAAGGAACAAACATACAGACAGACAACTGGTAGCCGTTTTTGAGCTAGCCTACGAGATTCCCCCCATCAAAATCTACCAGTGTTCCAAGTTTGGCCAAAATCGGTCAAACGATGTGGAATTGTATAAGGAACAAACATACAGACAGACAACTGGTAGACGTTTTTGAGCTAGCCTACGAGATTCCCCCCATCAAAATCTACCAGTGTTCCAAGTTTGGCCAAAATCGGTCAAACAATGTGGATTGGACCAGGACAATTTGTGGACAAGGACAAAGAGACACGTGATTCTATATATATATAGATATTTAGTAAATAATATCAATATCAGACAAATATATAGTTTTCATTAAAAGAAAGAAAAATTTTAACGAAAAATTTCATATAAAAATCAAATAAATCATTTTTATTCAATAAAAATTTTCATTCAAATAAATAATTTTAATTGAATAAAAATTTTCATACAATAAATCATTTTCATTCAATAAATCATTTTTATTCAATAAATCATTTTCATTCAATAAAAATTTTCATTCAATAAATCATTTTTATTTAATAAAATCATTTTTAATTCAATACAAATTTTCATTCAATAAATAATTTTTAGCGCGGTTCCTCCCTCCCCCATAGGGAGGAACCCCGCTTATAAGGTTGATACAATGAAACAATCCGGAAGTGCCGACTAGAAAATTTTGCGTTTCAGAACCCCTAGAAACCGAAAATAACGGTGGTTCAAATTTGTATATATATATATATATGTATATATTTATTTATATATATATATATATATATATATATATATATTTGTCTGTTCGCTCTCTAAATAGAAGACGAATGGTCCGATTTTGATGAAATTTGGTACAAAAATCTGTCGTCCAATTTGAAAGGTCAAGTTCGTTAACCAGCAAAATCCGCCCACTGGAAGATGGCGTTTGGGGCGAAATTCGCGCAGAAAAAATCGTAACGCTTACGTTTTTGAGTTCATAAGCTTGTAAGTACTCGTTTTATAGGCTTCTTGGGCTAGAAAAACGAATGAAACCATTTTCAAGGCGATAGCTTTAACCGTTGTCGAGAAAATTGGAAAAATAGTTTTTGAATACCGTTTTTGGTTTGGGTACTTAGAATAACGGTATTCAGTTGAAACATTATCTGCATGTTCTACTTTCATTAAAACTAATATGTTGAAAGTTATGTTACGTTTGGAGTTAAGGAAGGGTTAGAATAAAATATTTTATGAACAGATATGAAAAGTTTTGGAAACTTCGTATACTTTCATTAATATCTCGAACACGGTTGGGAAATCGTGGTAAGTGGATTGAAACTATTTGAAAGCTTACTAAATTCTCTACAAAAATGATTCTAAAACTATTTTTGATTAGGTTATGTCAATCGGAGAAATAAGTGCTTAAAACTTCAAATACGTCTGTTTTGTTGTTATGAACGGGTTTTTGTCGTTCTTTTTGTAATTTTTGTCTCTTTCCCTTGGTTTTTTATTGCTTTTTATTTTTTTAATTTCTTATGTTGTATTTGTAAGGAAAATGTATGTGTGTGTAAAAAAGGATAGGTAAAATGAGACCAATTTTCTGTTGTCAGAAATAATGAAAAGTTTTGGGAAATAAGAAAAACAATTCATTGCTAGAAATATATCAGGCTGTACCGTATGAAATGTCAGTTTTGGATTTGCCGATTTCCTTCAAATGACTTGAAACTGTCAAGGCTCCTACTCCGAGTTCTTTGGAATATTCCCTATTGTTTGCAATTGCTTATAGTAGTCAAATGTATTTGCCAATAAAACAGGATACGTATAATTAGAATATTTTATTTTTGCGGTATCTTGGGGTTCTCAGATCCCTTATAAATATCTATTAGGCCCCCTTCGTATTTTTTCCTTAATATCTCGAAAAGGGTTAGGAGATCGTGGCAATTGAAATGTAACAGTTCGAAAGCTTACTAAATTCTCTACAAAAAATGTTTTACAGAAATGTTTGATGGGGTCGTCACATTAGGAGAAATAAGTGCTTAAAACTTAGTTAGTTTCCTTTATTTAAACGGATCTATTTGTGTGTTTCCCGAAGTTTTTTTTTCACTGCTCGTTATTTTTGTACTTGCTTATAGTAGTCTAATGTATTTTTCAGTAAACAGGATATGTATAATTAAAAGCATTATTTTGTTTGTTAGAATTCGAAGATGCCGTATAGATTACAGTACTGGTTTTGATTTCGTATTTTAGAATTGTTCTTGGTATTCCCTATTTTCATGTATTACCCTTCGTTCTTTATTGCTATTAGTTTTTTTTTTTTTTTATTGATTATAGAATATAAATCTATTTGGCAATAAAATAGGATACGTAAAATTAGAAACAATATTTCGGGTATTTCTGAGCGAAATGCCTTGTAAGATTGTCTACCACCACGAACGGCGTTTTTCCTCTATTTACCTCACATTTTAATTGGTTGCTGTTTTTAGCTTGTTTCCTGCTTCACTTCACAGATGGGAAACACGCTTCTGACGTCGACCCAATGACGTAATCCGAAGTGCCTAATAAATGATTTAACGTTTTAGAACAGGTAGATATCGAAAATAGCTGGTTTTAAATTAGAATCTATTGTTGAGTAATTATATGAATCTTTGGATAAAAATTCCAATAGTTAAAATTGTAAGTATTAATGGAAATTGGAAAATATGTATTTAATAGAATTCAGAAAACCTTTTACAGAGAACTTTATTTTTTATTTTAATTTTATTGATCAACAGGTGTTTGCATATATTTGAAAACTCTGCTGATGTAACCTCTATGTCGTTTTTGTTTGAATCAATAATAAGAAATCCGTTTTTCAATGATTTTATGTTTTTAGGCCTATCTATAATTCCTGTGGGTTCATATGGCTTTAAAGTCTCAACAGGAATATTTGTGTAATCGCCCTTCATCGTTAAGTTATTAGAATCATGAGTGATTCTTTTTTGTGTTACAACTAACAATCTTTGAAAACGAAGTTTGACCATCCTTGGTATTGTTATTTTCCCTCTAATTGGCCGAGATTTTCTATTCATGATCTAATTCTCCTTGAATTTTTGACTAGATCAAGAACCTAGTTTAAGCAATCTTAAATTCCATCATTTATTTCAGAAAGTTTATCAAGCTTTATATAGACACTTTTGAGCTAATACGGGTGGTCTGTACCGAGTCCTTTGTATGTAAACACAAAGAGCTTTCTGAATAACGGTAAAGGGCAATAAAAGTATATGACATTACCTGGAAGTAGACCCTGCACAGAGAGAATTGCAATACGAAACCTTTTCATTCATCATGATGATTAGATAGTTAGCCGTCGAGGTGATAAGTACAGATGGAATGGTTGGGATTCGGCTAAATAAACCTCAATATGATTTTGTTTTAAAAAAATCTATATTTCGGACGTTTCGGCTACTCATTGGTAGCCTTCGTCAGCTAAAATGACCAAAAAAGAAATTAATACAGAAACAAACAAGAAAAATTTATAATTGTGATAGTTAACAGAACTATAGATACAGTTTAACTTATAACAGAACATATCGTCTTAAAATTCTTAGAATGAGTAGAATGAAAAAGAAAATAGGTACAGTAATTGATTTTAATAGTAATTAGTAACATTAATTGATTTTACAAAGAAATAAGAGAACTATATACCAATGACAAATATAGTAGCTAATAGTAACATTAATTAATTTTACAAAGAAATAAGATACTACATACCAATGGAAATGCCGAGCGGCAGAGGAAGACCAAGGTTGGCAATTAAGTAACCATTGTGAAAGTGTCTAAGGAAAAAAGGAATCTGCAAGGGGTATATGTAACTGGAAACAGCAAGAGGTGGGGGAAACGGGCGGTAGGATCAAACAGATGTTTATGACATTTTATGACAGGAAAGGAGAAAAAGGTGTTAATGGAAGGATACCCAAGGGGCAAGGTAAAAATCTAGGTAGGTGGTCGGGCGAGTATTTGGAAAATATTAGCGTACATAGGAGAAATGCCTTGTTGGTCAGTTTTGTAATTTATATTGTTTTTGTTTAAGTTTATGTGTACACATTCCGAGATCTGTAGTCTTTTTTTGTTACGTTGTGTAGAAAGAATTTTCGTGTCGTCGAAGTTAAAAGTGTGTTTTTGTGTAATGGCGTGTTTTGCAAGTGCAGATTTATCTATTTCTTTATTAGTGATGGTTCGTTTATGTTGTGTAAGACGTGAGTGAATGTCATTTATGGTTTCTCCTATGTATACACCATTACAGGAAGGGGTTTGGCAAGGGACTTGGTAAACACATCGGTTGGTATGTTCCCATCCCTTTTGAACATACCAACCGATGTGTTATTTGTATCAAATAAGTCAATAATATTACTCCTTTCTAACATTATTATTATTATTATAATTTAAACTTACAATTGTACTTCTACATAGCATTTACATTCCAACTTCTTTTTAAATGCTTTGCTACCCCATTATTAAAAATTATTATTTTCAGTTGATTGGTTTTGAAATTCCAATATTCTTGTAAGTCATTTTGTGGCATAATAGTATGTTTCGTTTTTTCACAACAAAATTTAAATGCAACAAACGTAAATAATTTCTTTGAATTTAATTGTCCCCTCTACAATTTACAAATTGCCTTAAGTATAAAGGTCCCCAAACACAGCAGTATTCTAACAATAAAAAAATTTAATCTTGAATACTTGTACTTGGTCCTCCTTATCTACCTGATAGGCGTAATTAGGCATATTATTCTATAGGGGCTTTATTAGGCAGGGGATCCTACTTAATCTTGAAAACGTGTTTTTAGTATTTTTGCATCACCTAGATCTTAAAGACTTGTTCTTTGTCCTTCTGTATCCATTAGATAGGCTTTATTAGCCGTATTATTTTATATAGGCTTTATTAGGCAGGGGAATCTACTCAATCTTGAATACTTGTTCTTTGACCTTCTGTATCCATTAGATAGGCTTTATTAGCCGTATTATTTTATATAGGCTTTATTAGGCAGGGGATTCTACTTAATCTTAAATATTTGTTCTTTGTCCTTCTGTATCCAATAGATAGGCTTTATTAGCCGTATTATTCTATATAGGCTTTATTAGGCAGGGGATTCTACTTAATCTTGAATACTTGTTCTTTGTCCTTCTGTATCCATTAGATAGGCTTTATTAGCCGTATTATTTTATATAGGCTTTATTAGGCAGGGGATTCTACTCATTCTTGAATACTTGTTATTGGTCCTTCTGTATCCACTAAATAGGCTTTATTAGGCATATTATTCTATATAGGTTTTATTACGAAGGGGATTCCATTTAATCTTGAATACTTGTATTTCATCCTTCTGTATCTACTAGATAGGCTTTATTAGGCATATTATTCTATATAGGCTTTATTAGGCAGGGGATTCTACTCAATCTTGAAAACTTGTTCTTGGTCCTTATGTATCCAATAGAAAGGCTTTATTAGGCACATTATTCTATATAGGTTTTATAACTCAGGGAATTCCATTTAATCTTCAATACTGGTTTTTGATCCTTCTGTATCCACTACATAGGCTTTATTAGGTTATTCTATATAGGTTTTATTACGCTTGAAATTCTACTCAATCTTTTATTACGCAGGGGATTCCATTTAATCTTGAAGACTTGTTCTTGATCCTTCTCTATCGACTAGATAGGCTTTATTAGCCGTATTATTCTATATAGACTTTATTAGGCAGGGGATTCTACTCAATCTTGAAGACTTGTCCCTTGTCCTTCTGTATCAATTAGATAGGCTTTATTAACCGTATTATTCTATATAGGCTTTATTAGGCAGTGGTATCTACTCAATTTTGAGAACTTGTTCTTGGTCCTTCTGTATCCACTAGATTGGCTTTATAAGTTATATTCTTCTATATAGGCTTTATTAGGAAGTGGTATCTACTCAATTTTGAGAACTTGTTCTTGATCCTTCTGTATCCACTAGATTGGCTTTATAAGTTATATTGTTCTATATAGGCTTTATTAGGCAGTGGTATCTACTCAATTTTAAGAACTTGTTCTTGATCCTTCTGTATCCACTAGATTGGCTTTATTAGGCATATTATTTTAGCGCGGTTCCTCCCTCCCCCATAGGGAGGAACCCCGCTTATAAGGTTGATACAATGAAACAATCCGGAAGTGCCGACAAGAAAATTTCGCGTTTCAGAACCCCTAGAGACCGAAAATAACGGTGGTTCAAATTTGTATATATATATATATATGTATATATTTATATATATATATATATATATATTTGTCTGTTCGCTCATTTCTGGCTTCCCTGATGGTCCGATTTTGATGAAATTTGGTACAAAAATCTGTCGTCCAATTTGAAAGGTCAAGTTCGTTAACCAGCAAAATCCGCCCACTGGAAGATGGCGTTTGGGGCGAAATTTGCGCAAAAAAAATCGTAACGCTTACGTTTTTGAGTTCATAAGCTTGTAAGTACTCGTTTTATAGGCTTCTTGGGCTAGGAAAACGAATGAAACCATTTTCAAGGCGATAGCTTTAACCGTTTTCGAGAAAACTGAAAAAATAATTGTTGAATGCCGTTTTTGGTTTGGGTACTTAGAATAATGGGATTCAGTTGAAACATTTACTGCATCTTCTTCTTTCATTAAAACTAATATGTTGAAATTTTGGTTGCGTTTGGAGTTAAGGAAGGGTTAGAATAAAATATTTTATTAACAGACATAAAAAAGTTTTGGTAACTTTGTATACTTTCCCTAATATCTCGAAAAAGGTTAAGCATCATGGGAAGCGGAAGAATACCATTGGAAAGCTTACTAAATGCTCTACAAAAAAGGTTCTAATGAAAGTTTTGATTAGGCGATGTCAATCGGAGAAATAAGTGCTTAAAACTTTAAAGTAATTGATTTCGCTTATTCGAACTGTTCTTTTTGTCTTTGATTTTGATACTTAAAATTATGGGATTCAGTTGAAACATTTTCTGCATGTTTGAATTTAATCAACACTAATATGTTAAAATTTCGGTTACGTTTGGAGCTAAGGAAGGATTAGAATAAAATATTTTATTAACAGACATGAAATGTTTTGGGAACTTCGTATACATTCCCTGATATCTCGAAGACGGTTAGGAATATTGGTAAACGGAGGGTTACCATGCGAAAGCTTACTAAATGTTTTACAAAAAAGATTCTGAAACAATTTTTGATTAGGCTATGTCAATCGGAGAAATAAGTGCTTAAACTTTGAAGTAATTGATTTCGTTTATTCGAACGGTTCTTCTTGTTTGTTTTTATTCCTTTTTGTTTTTTCATTGGTTATAGTAGGATAATGTATTTGACAATAAAACAGATTAATTAAAATAAGAAAAGCAATTCATTGTTAAAAATATATCAGGCTGTACAGTATGAAATGTCAGTTTTGGATTTGTCGATTTCCTTCAAATGTCTTGAAACTGTCGAGGCTCCTATTCCGAGTTCTTTGGCATATTCCCTAGTGTTTTTAATTGCTTATAGTAGTCAAATGTATTTGTCAATAAAACAGGATACGTATAATTAGAATCAATATTTTGTTTGTTAGAATTCGAAGATGCCGTATGAATATCTAGATTACAGTACTGGTGTTGATTTCGTTCTTTAGAATTATTCTTGGTATTCCCTATTTTCATCTGTTACCCATAGTTTTTTATTGTTAGTAGGTTTTTCTTATTGATTATAGAATATAAATCTATTTGGCTATAAAACAGGATACGTAAAATTAGTGACAATATTTCGGAGATTTCTGAGCGAAATACTTTTAAGATTTTCTACCACCACGAACGGCTTTTTTCCTCTATTTTTATCCACTAGATAGGCTTTATTTTGCATATTATTCTATATAAGTTTTATTCAGCAGGGGATTCTGATGAAATGTCGTGTTTTTGCTGTGGATTTTAAATACGATGTATCTAAGATTGGATAACATTAGCGAGTCTACATAGTTAAGAACCGACGACGGAGGATTACTTCTTGCTATGATTTAGTCTACATATGTATATTAAGCCCTAAATCCAAAAAATAAAGTTCACAACGGTTAGATACTATGAGCAAATATGGCAGTTCAATGCCCGTAGAAGCAGAAGGTCCGCAGGAAATTTACCTGCTAAGAGTTAATCCTCAAGAGCTGTAAATATACCCCAGGTATCTGCCGACACAAATACAAAGCCTAGGCGGAGAGCACCCCAAAAACACAGATCCAAACATAGGTTATATACTAAATATTCATAAAGACTACTTAGTTGTTAACCGATTCATCAATTAGCAATCAATAGTTTTCAACAAATGTTATATACTAAATATTGATAAAAAGTATTTAATTAGAAAAAAAACAATATTCCACAAGACTTGTTTTTGGTCCATTTGTGTCTACTCCATAGACTTAATTAGGTATATTATTCTATTGCAGTTGGGCAACTAAACTTTGTTTTATTTTGTTAAATAAAGTTTTTTTTCTTGACTTGTTATTCGTCAAGACTTTTATTTGTCCTTGTGTATTAACTAGATAGGTTTAATTCGGCATATTATTCTATATAGGCTATATTAGGCAGGGTATTCTTCTCAATCTTGTGTACTTCTTCTTGATCCTTCTGTACATGGGCGTATATAAAAACAATTTCGGGGGGGGGGCTGAGACCATTTCCAGGGTATGGAATACTAAATATTTAGAGCTTGGAATAGTTTTAGGCAACTAAAACGCTATTACACGTAAAATAAATTATGTTTTATGAACTCAGTGATCTTATTTAATTTATTTTTAAGGGTTTTACGAGAAGTTTTTATCATCAATTCAAAATTTCGGGAGGGGCTGCAGCCCCCTCAGCCCCCCCCTCATATACGCCCATGCTTCTGTATCCACTAGAAAGGCTTTATTAGGCATATTTTGTATTGATTTATAGACCTTTGCTTTAGAATGAGAGCCAGATTCTGTAATTTCCGCTTCTGTGTAAAAGTTAGCTACTGTCGGTGTCCCTGACGCCTTAATATCACTTTTATTCCAGATGTTCGAGAGGATTTTGACAATTTTCACGAGATATATAAAAAAAATAAGTTTATTTATTTTCTAAGCTTATCAAATGGCACTAGGGACATGAACGGAACCGCGCTAAGATGCTGCAGTTCCTGCGAGTCGGACTTTTATTCAATAAAATCATTTTCATTCAATACAAATTTTCATTCAATAAATCATTTTTATTCAATAAAATCATTTTCATTCAATAAAAATTTTCATTCAATAAATCATTGTTATTCAATAATGAATAAAAATAAAAATTTACGTTATTCATTGATTCAATGAATAATGAATGAAAAATTATTCATTATTCAGAATTAAATATCAAATTTATTCATTATTCATTATTCTGAATGATTTTTGCCCAACACTGCTGTCGTACTAAGTATTAAACCAAACGGAACCGTGTAAAATTGAATTATCCCTTTTCGATGGATATTTTCTCTCCTCATGATATCAATACCCACGTCTCACTCGCCTCCAATCCTCCCTGCTAGTCGCAGGGTGTGGTTGGATGGCGTAAGGTAACTCCAGGTCATCCTAGAATCCTCCCTGCTAGTCGCAGGGTGTGGTTGGATGGCGTAAGGTAACTCCAGGTCATCCTAGAATCCTCCCTGCTAGTCGCAGGGTGTGGTTGGATGGCGTAAGGTAACTCCAGGTCATCCTAGAATCCTTCCTAACAAGGATGGTATTCGGCTGACAACTGGGGACACTTGAGGCGTGGACAAGTAACTAACTAATATCAAATTGCAAAATATAGTTGTATTGTAGGTTGTAATATTCTGTAAATAATATATATATATATATATATATATATATATATATATATATATATATATATATATACAAAAAAAAAGAATTATCCCTTTACCTTTGAAGAACGTGATCCCTAATCAAAGCAGTCAACCAACTGCTAAATAGTTGTTCTTTCGCGCTCTAGTTTCTTCAACAATGATCCGATTTTGGTAAAATTTGTCAAGAATACTTTGCCTGAAACCGAAGATCAAGTTTGTTAACGAGTAGAGTTCGCCTTCCGTCAAACTGTTTATTCAGGGAAATTCTGTAGTGCTCAAAATTTTGTGTCAATTGGCTTCCATGAATACGTTTTAAAGGCAAGCTGAGGTAAGGAATCAAATGAAAAAGAGCTTTGGATGGAGATTTTTAAATTTTTTTGAAAACAGAAAATGGTAAAAGAGAAATTTCTTAATTCGGGCATTCAAAAACGTCACACTAATTTGAAAATTCATTTACGGCCCCATTTTCTAGGGTTTGAAAAACGGCATCCGACGTTGGTTAATTTGAGCTAAATTTGCTGGTGACCATTCGAAAGCTTAGTGAATTTCCTACAAAAGCGGAAAAATAGGTATTGTTGTCGAAATTCAATAACGTTAGTTTCGTTCCTTTAAACGTTTTTTGTCAGTATTTATGAGTTTTTAATATGTTGTTGCTTCTTTTAATTGCATTTAACAGTAAAATGAATAATTCAATAGAAGAAGTTAAGAAATGAAAAATAGTTTTCTTAACACTCCAATGGTCGCGCCATTGAAACTACCATTGGTGGTCGCCTTGTATCTGAGAGATACGCCTGAGTTTCAGTCTCGTTTACCGTAAATAACTTTATCTATTGTATTAAGAATGAACAAAAACTCTTAAAAGGAGATTAATATATAAAAAATTAGTAAATTTACCAAGAAAAAGTTATTTATTTAAATATGTTGATGAAAAGGGGAAGGGTATTAATTAATAATACAATCCAAGGTGAGGAATAACCCTTCAAAGTTCAACATATACTTTTATTATATAATAAATGTATATCTTGAACTTTGAAGGGTTATTCCTCACCTTGCAATGTATTATATGTTATTTATTTATTATATGCAAACTCATATAGTTGAAATATACAAATAACAAGTAGTTAGGAAATATTAGGGCAAATATTAATAATATTTTGTAGACATTTATAACTTCCAAAAACGTCTTCTGTATCATCATCCACTTTACATCCATCTGGACAATATAATGTGCAATGATAGTGACATAAATATTGGCCGCACCCCTTGCATTTATACTGGGTTAGCCTTGTAGTCTTGTTTGCCCAAAACATTTGGCATCGCTTTCTAGTTTTGGTTCTCTCGGCTACAGTGCTATCTTTTTTGCCCCGTTTCTTCATCAATCGCTGCATCCATATTCATACTTGATATCATAAGTACGTTTATTTTGTTTTTATTTCGTGGTATTTATGACACCAATGTGCCCTCTTTTCTAAAAGTACAAATATGGTCGCGTGGTATCTATGAGATACAAAATAGTTTTAGTGGATAGTTACTGCTTGGAGGAGCGTCAGGTCAGAACTGACCCATCAGCCACTACCTGCTCTAGGAATAGTAAAGGGTATAGCTAGACCCGCGCACTTGCGCCCCGTACCCAGTCTGCGTAAGATGCTCTGTATCTGAGAGACCTCACGCGACCGTTGGAGTGTTAAGGAATTCATGCAAGTTGTCGGTGTGGAGTGAGTATTTTCCGCTTAGAGCTGGATGATGTCAGTTATCTGCAAATTGCGACGCCTAAAATCTTACTTTACTTTGAGATATCATTGGAGTAGATGTTTAATTTTGTTATGAAATATATATATATATATATATATATATATAAATCTATTTCAACACCAAGGCGTCTCCCCGTGGTCTAGTGGCTAACGCCTAATGCAGGAGATGGGGTTCGAATCTCACCTGCAGCAGAGGTATTTCTCATTTCAGGGCCCGCTGGGAAAATTCCCCGCTACACCACGGATGTCGGCGCTAATAGCCCAGACGTCGGTGCGCCGCACAGTGGTGCCAAACGCCGGATTTTGGGAAGAAACCTGTAGATGTCTGAATCTTTTGTTGTGTTTTATTGAGCTGAATCGAAGGAGGCCACTAACAATTTGTTAGAATATTTACTTTGGAAGATAAACGGGTTTTATATTAGGAAAAACCTGAGAAACAGCAAGTATTTAATTGCAGTTAAACTTTACTCAATGGGCGAAGAGATGTATAATTCCAAATGACTTTTTTAGTGCTGAATCGAATAAATTAACAACTAATGTATTGGTATGGCTCACATATTTCTCGACATTAAAATTTGCGCTGATATCGAACAGTTTCAGGCGAGAGGATCTCTCTGATATTGTTCAGTTACTTGCTAGCACAAAATGTTCATAAACTTTCTGCAGAAAATAATAATGTTTTTTTTTTAAATAATCGCCTCGCTAATTGACACATTCATTTTATACGGCCGAGTACATAGATGAAATTTATAGGATAGCAACCCCAATACATACAATTTTGGTAAAACTAACCGGAAAAAAATTGTTCATTACTTCTTCTTTATCCTACTCCATATAAACTAAGGATAATTGAGTTTCAAAACAAATATTTTCACAAACTGAACGCATCAGGTTCATGGTACATTTTAGCAAACCCGCATATACAGGTTGACCAAGATAAGCGGGCCACAAGAGAAATAACTACTAAACGGGTTGAGATATCAATATTTTTCGATAGAGCAAAATTGTAGTTCTCGTCGAGATCTATAAAATGGTGCCCTCGGAAATGAGAAAATAACACTTCTAAGGGCACAAATAGGCATTTAAAGAGAAGGGTTTCCTTTTTACCCATATTTTGTATTATATTTTTAAAATGTACTAACAATACAAGGAAGAACCGTGCAAACGGGGTTTCGATGCGTCAAGTAGTTATCTGTAAAAATACGTTTTCATTTGCATGTATTCCTCATCTGAAGTTCCAACAAAGGCATTTGAATTTATTTAAATAGTATTTTTTTAAGGAAGGGGCAATTCAGTGTAGGAGAATGTGCTCAGCATTAAAAATTGTATTTATTGCAAAAAAAAACAAAAAAAAACTAAAAATCATTCATTAATTGTGATCTGTTATTTTGGCAAGTCTTATGCTTAAAGCTCCAATTTTTATGTACTTTCGTTCTTAGTTTACACTAATGGGAATCGTTTTGTTGAATGCTGAACACATTCTCCCATGCTGAATTGCCCCTTCCTTAACAAAAATACTATTTAAATTAATTCAAATGCCTTTTTGGGGAAAACGTATCTTTACAGAGAACTACTTGACGCTTCGAAACCCAGTTTGTACGGTTCTTCCTTGTTTTGTTAGTAAAAATATAATGCAAAATATGGGTAAAGAGGAAACCCTTTCATTCAAAGGTCTATTTGAGCCCTTAGAAGTTTTATTTCATAAAATGGTGCTTTCATTTCTGAGGGGACCATTTTATAGATTTCGACGAGAACTACAACTTTGTCCCTATGAAAAATGTTGATTTCTCAAACCGTTTAGTAGTTATTTCTCTAGTGGCCCGCTTACCTGGGCCACCCTGTAAACATTAGACTTTATGTATGAGCAAATGTTTCAGGATTAAAATAAGTGGTATAAAATATTGTTTTAGTTTTCACTAAAAACTTTTCTACACGCTGAAAAAACGTTGAACAAGAAGGTGTTTTGGGATCAGAACTAGAAATAAAATGGAAAAGTAATATTAGGGCACTATTCTACAAGTAATTAAATGTTTAAAAAAGTTAGTTAAAACGGGTTTGAGCACCTTCCCCCTGCTGGCACCTCTGTGCGCAGTAAAAAAAAAGAAAAAAAAACAAAAACAAAGGGGGATATGACTAAGATGACGCAGTTTCCACAAGCCGGACCTAAAATTTGCTCCAATTACGAACCTTCTTCCTGAGTGGATGTTCCTAGAATGAGTCTGCTTGTCAAGTCCTGATTCCCCG
Organism: Gonocerus acuteangulatus; assembly: GCA_946811695.1. Lineage (NCBI taxonomy): Eukaryota > Metazoa > Arthropoda > Insecta > Hemiptera > Coreidae > Gonocerus > Gonocerus acuteangulatus. Next base: position 86,321,099 of record OX328127.1, read on the forward strand.
TAGATTAGATTAGATATACTCAGGGCCCCTATCTGAGGGTTTTTTTAGCAACTCGACCTAAAAGATCTATTGTGCCCCTGACACTCTGCTGGGTCACTTATAGCAGCCCTGCGTCTCTGACAAACCCTCTGATCTTCTGAGGTGTGAGCTCAGAGTCTCTTCCTGGGTCAGGTATTCTAACAGATCCTAGGTACATAAAGCGCCTGCGTGAGAGTACCGCGCAATCACATATTATGTGTGCGGGTGTTTCCTCCTCTATCCCACATAACCTACATAGAGAGGTTGTAGCCAGGCCCATATTATATAGATGTTTATTCATCTTAGCATGCCCTGTGTAAAGGGCCACAGTCTCCTTCATAGCTTTCCTATGTAGGGACAGAAGCATCTTTGTTCGTTTCCTGTCAATTTGGTTTAGGAAACGCTTTGACTGTCTTTGCGTTTGGACTCTTTGCCAAACGCCTAGATGTTGTAGCCTCGCCCAGTCATTAATTATACCTTTTGCTAGGGTTAGCGATATTCCACAAGCTGGTTCTGGCCCACAAAAGGACTCCTTGTCCCCCTGTCTTGCCAGCTTATCAGCTTCCTCATTTCCTAGTATATCTGAGTGTCCTGGCACCCAGTGCAATTTAACCCGGTTACTGACAGCCAAACGATCTAACATCTTCCCGCATTCATCCACAATCTTGGATTTAATGCAGGTGCTCTCGATGGCTGATATTGCTGCCTGGCTGTCAGAGTGTATATTGACTCTTGCACGAGAAATTCCGCTTCTCAGCAGCATCTCTATGCAGGTCCTTATGCCAATGACTTCTGCCTGGAAGACCGTAGGATGTTTCCCCAACGGGATTGATATCCTCAATTCTTTTCTGCTTGCCACCCATATTCCGGCTCCGACTCCTTCCGGGGTCTTGGAGCCGTCGGTGAAGCAGTGAATTTCCCCAACCGGGAGATTAGACTGCCAGGTTCGGGCAGTATTTCTGTCTGATTTGATTACCTCGAACCTCTTGTCCAGTGTAAAAACGGGTAACATGTAGTCCGAAGGCATTTGTAGCATACACAGTCCATCATTTCCTGCGAGGATTTGCTTAAAACTTCCACAGGGTATCATGCTTGAAAGATTCTGCGCTTGAAGCTTATATGCAGAAATTCTGGCCAACCTCTCCACTTCTAAGTGCAGAGGCCGCAGATCTAGTGATACCTCTATCGCACTGGTGGGTGTGGTTTTCATGGCTCCAGTGACTAGTAAGCAACCTAGTCTCTGTATTTTATCCAATTCTTTTATGTGAAGTTCCACTTTACACCTATGCCACACTACCAGCGCCGCATAGGTGATTGTGGGTCTTACCACCATGGTGTATATCCAGTGCGCCACCGATGGCCTGATCCCCCAGGACCTCCCAACCACGCCCCGACAGGACCAGAGCACCCGTTTGGCCTTTTCACAGACATACGTTATGTGTTCATTCCACTTGAGTTTTGAGTCTAATATCACTCCCAAGTGTTTGACTTTCTTGACAAAAGGTATCCTTGACCCAGAAATGACTGGTTCTAGGAGACCGTCAAGTTTCCTCTTGTTCGTGAAGGGGACTATCGCCATTTTGGACGGATTAATTTTAAGTCCCCTTCTATCACACCACTGTGTGGATCTACACAATGCTGTACCAAGTAACTCTGATATAACATTCAGGAATTTACCACTAATCAGGATCACTATGTCATCAGCATAAGCCTGCGCATAAAAACCATGGCCCTGTAAATCGGCAAGTAATGAGTCTATCACTAGACTCCACAATAGGGGCGAAAGTACACCCCCCTGCGGACATCCAGCAACAGGTCTCACTCTTACCGTGGATCCCCCTAGGGATGATTCCAGGACTCTAGAGTCCAGGAATGTTTCCATCCAGGCCTCGAGAGCCCTGTGTAACCCAAGCCCCTGTATCGATTCCACGATGGCCTGAGTTGAGGTCCTGTCAAAGGCGCCTTCAATGTCAATGAAGGCGCCAAGAGTGAACTCCCGCTGTTCGAGCGTTTTCTCTATCTTATTAGTGAGATGGTGTAACGCCAGTTCGCATGATCTCCCCTCTCTATATGCGAACTGGAGATTGTTAAGTGGGTTTGCCTTTAAGGCATTCCCGTGGATGTACCTAGCCACCAGTTTCTCCAGTGTCTTCAATAAAAAGGATGAGAAACAAATGGGTCTGAAGGCTTTAGGGCCATTATGGGTATTCCTCCCTGGCTTTGGGATAAAGCATACTCTTGCTTCTCTCCACCTGCCAGGGAGATAGCCCATTGCAAGACTGCTACTAAGTAGTATGAGCAGGTACGGCAGCAGTATATCCTGTCCCTTTTGTAAAAGGACAGGGAAAATGCCGTCAGGTCCCGGAGTCTTGTATGGCCCAAAAGAGTTTAGGTCCCATCTAAGACCTTCAGGCCTAACAATACCTTTTGCGAGGTCCCAACCCTCCTTGCTCCCCCTTAAGGTTGGCAGGAGCGGCCTTCGCTCCGGGTCTATTTTCTCACAACCTGGAAAATGGGTTTCCATAAGCATGTTGAGGGTATCCTCGCAAGGAGCGAGGTTCCCGCCCATGCCCAGTGCCCCCAAGATATCCAGGGGTTTTTTTGATATGATTCGGTGCAAGCGTGCACTGGAAGATGTATTCTCAAGGTCAGCACAAAATGCTTTCCACGAGTTTCTTTTGTCTCTCCGTATGGTTAGGTTATATTCCGTCAGTCGTCTACTATACTGATCCCAGTTATTTGATGCCCGGGACCTGTTGAATAGTCGCGTGACATCTTTTCTCATTCTCTCTAGTTGTTCGTTCCACCAGGGTGGGTTGTTAGCCCTTCCCTTCCGAACGGGTTTGCAATTATTCTGAAAGGATTGAACAATTGAGTCGGTAATAGAATCGTTCATGACCTCAAGTTGCCAGGTGTTCCTGGCACGATTAGGACACGAACGTAGACGATCTGATAGGTCACGCCCATAGCCTGCCCAATCAGTTGACCTCGGGTTTCTAAAAATTTTACCCTCCCGTTTATCAAAGACTATGTCGAACCTAATATATCTATGGTCCGACCCAGATATTTCTTTTGATACATGCCAGCCCCTGGTCAAGCCAGCAATACCAACAGATGCTATAGTAACGTCAATGACCTCCCTTCTTCTTACATTAATAAAGGTAGGTTCATTTCCACGATTTATAACTTCTAGATCATTAGCAATAATATATTCTAGAAGGGACTCACCTCTTGTGTTGGTGTTTGTGCTCCCCCATATGGTGTTATGGGCGTTGGCATCACACCCCGCAATCATCTGCACCTTCCTACCGTTGGAGTACTCCACCGCTCTCGTTACGTCCTCCGTGGGGGGGGGGGGGCAGGTTGTTCGAAGGGTAGGTAGGCGGAGATTAAGATAATCTCACGTCCACCGTCCCCTCGGGCTGGAAGCCCGGCTGCTAACAGATCCCTGGAACATAAAAGCCACAAGGGGATTAGTGGGATACTGGTTTCATTTATACGTTTCAAAAAATACGTTTTCATTTGCATGTATTCCTCATCTGAAGTTCCAACAAAGGCACTTGAATTTATTTAAATAGTATTTTTTTAAGGAAGGGGCAATTCAGCGTAGGAGAATGTGCTCAGCATTAAAAATTGTATTTATTGCAAAAAAAAAAATATATATAAAATAAAAATCATTCATTAATTGTGATCTGTTATTTTGGCAAGTCTTATGCCTAAAGTTCCAATTTTTATGTACTTTCGTTCTTAGTTTACACTAATGGGAATCGTTTTGTTGAATGCTGAACACATTCTCCTATGCTGAATTGCCCCTCCCTTAACAAAAATACTATTTAAATTAATTCAAATGCCTTTTTGGGGAAAACGTATCTTTACAGAGAACTACTTGACGCTTCGAAACCCAGTTTGTACGGTTCTTCCTTGTTTTGTTAGTAAAAATATAATGCAAAATATGGGTAAAGAGGAAACCCTTTCATTCAAAGGTCTATTTGAGCCCTTAGAAGTTTTATTTCATAAAATGGTGCTTTCATTTCTGAGGGGACCATTTTATAGATTTCGACGAGAACTACAACTTTGTCCCTATGAAAAATGTTGATTTCTCAAACCGTTTAGTAGTTATTTCTCTAGTGGCCCGCTTATCTGAGCCACACTGTAAACATTAGACTTTATGTATGAGCAAATGTTTCAGGATTAAAATAAGTGGTATAAAATATTGTTTTAGTTTTCACTAAAAACTTTTCTACACGCTGAAAAAACGTTGAACAAGAAGGTGTTTTGGGATCAGAACTAGAAATAAAAGTCCGTCTCGCAGGACTGCATCATCTTAGCGCGGTTCCGTTCATATCCCTAGTCTAATTTCCACCAGTCTTTTTTTTTTAAATTAATTATTATAATGGCGTGACAACCCTAAAGGTCTCTAACGCCATTCCTGTGAAAAGTAAAGTCTTGAAAGGTCATGATTTACAATCTTACCTGGAAGGGTCCGCTACACTAGAAACAGACCCGCTAGTGACAAGGTCTTGGAATCTTGGAAATCTATATTTCTAACAATAAATTGTTTTTGGTATTTTACTTAACCAGTTTTATTGTCAAATACATTATCCAACTATAAGCAATTAAAAAATAACAAGAAATAAAATTAATTTAAAGCTTTAAGCACTTTTTTCTCCGATTGACATCGCCTAATTAAAACTTTCTTCAGAACCTTTTTTGTAGAGCATTTAGTAAGCTTCCGAATGGTAATCTTCTGCTTCACAAGATTGTCAACGGTTTTCGAGATACTAACGAAATTATACAAAGTTACCAAAACTTTTTTTGTCTGTTAGTAAAATATTTTATTCTAACCCTTCCTTTACTCTAAACGTAACAAAAATTTCAACATATTAGTGTTGATGAAACTCAAACATGCAGAAAATGTTTCAACTGTATCCCATAATTCTAAGTACCAAAATCAAAGACAAAGAACCCTCCCTAGGAAGGACGCTAGGCAGTTGAAAAGCTATATATCTTGGAAATCCATATCTCTAACATTAAATTGTTTTTCTTATTTTTCTTAACCTGTTTTATTTTCAAATACATTATCCAACAATAAGCAATTAAAAAATAACAAGGAATAAAAAACAGACAAAAAGAACAGTTCGAATAAGCGAAATCAATTACTTTAAAGTTTTAAGCTCTAATTTCTCCGATTGACATCGCCTAATCAAAACTTTCATTAGAATCTTTTTTTTAGAGCATTTAATAAGCTTTGTAATGGTATTCTTCCGTTTACCAAGATTCTCAACCTTTTTCGAGATATTAAGGAAAGTAAACAAAGTTACTAAAACTTTTTATGTCTGTTAATAAAATATTTTATTCTAACCCTTCCTTAACTCCAAACGTAACCAAAATTTCAACATACTAGTTTTGATGAAAGTAGAACATGCAGAAAATGTTTCAACAGAATCCCATGATTCTAAGTACCCAAACCAAAAACGGTATTCAAAAAATATTTTTCCAATTTTCTCAAAAACGGTTAAAGCTATCGCCTTGAAAATGGTTTTATTCGTTTTCCTAGCCCAGGAATCATATAAAACGAGTACTTAGAAGCTTATGAACTCAAAAACGTAAGCGTTACGATTTTTTTTGCGCGAATTTCGCCCCAAACGCCATCTTCCAGTAGGCGGATTTTGCTGGTTAACGAACTTGACCTTTCAAATTGGACGAAAGATTTTTTACCAAATTTCATCAAAATCGGACCATTCGTCTTCTATCTAGAGAGCGAACAGACAAATATATATATATATATATATATATATATATATATATATATATAAAAATAAATATATATATATATATATATATATATATATATATATATATATATACAAATTTGAACCACCGTTATTTTCGGTCTCTAGGGGTTCTGAAACGCGAAATTTTCTAGTCGGCACTTCCGGATTGTTTCATTGTATCAACCCTATAAGCGGGGTTCCTCCCTATGGGGGAGGGAGGAACCGCGCTAAAATGGAAAAGTAATATTAGGGCACTATTCTACAAGTAATTAAATGTTTAAAAATGTTAGTTAAAACGGGTTTGAGCACCTTCCCCCCACTGGCACCTCTGTGCGCAGTAAAAAAAAAGAAAAAAAACAAAAACAAAGGGGGATATGACTAAGATGACGCAGTTTCCACAAGCCGGACCTAAAATTTGCTCCAATTACGAACCTTCTTCCTGAGTGGATGTTCCTAGAATGAGTCTGCTTGTCAAGTCCTGATTCCCCGTAAGTAAATAACGTTCCACAGAGATTGCACAGTGTTTTGCATCTGTGACTGCATCTGCTTAGAATCTATGATTGAGTAGGTGCACAATGCTATCTAGCGGATCTTCACGACACTAGATAGGGAGTGACATAGCTTGCTGTGTTATCCTCCATCTGTAACCTTTAGCATAATCCCGTCTCATGTATATACAAGCAGGAATAACGCTCTAACATTCTACAGCTGAATCTGCCAACAAGTGTTATCATGTCAATCCATATGACAATTATTACGACGACACCTAAATTGTTTTTAACGCTTTTTATCATTTATGTGATTTGATTGATATTGATGATCGAATAGCTTATTAGCGCGGTTCCTCCCTCCCTCAATAGGGAGGAAACCCGCATATGAGGTTGACCTCATGACGCAATCCGGAAGTGCTCACTCGAAAATTTCATGTCCCAGAAACCATAGATAACGATAAGAACATCGGTTATATATAGGGACCGGATTTTTAGGATAAAATAAGCATCCAATTAGGTTTTTGCAAAAGGCATAATAGGACTTTTTTAGGTTTTTATTTAAAAATCCATTTTAGTTTTTTTTAGGTGATAAAAATGTTTCAATATGTTCAAAAAATATCAAAGGGAAAATATGAACTAAAATAAGTATTACCCCTTGTTACAGTAAATTCCCATATAGGTGCCCAGGTTTCCATCGGTGCAATTCTACCTGTTGTCTTAGATAACTGTCTTAGAAGCAGAGGAAGATGAAGATGCGCCCGTTTACGTCACAAGACGTCATAGGAGAGTATTTCATCGCATCATTTAGCTCCAGTGTTGACCATTCCAATTTTCCAATGAGATTGGAAGATCTGAGAAATGTGCTCTTAGGAATGCGAGTGAACCACGAATGTCGTTGCTCTGGAGGAACATCGAATCCTTAGAAATGGCAGCTGCTTCATTCATATCCAAAGTGTCAACACCTGTTTTTTTTATTTTTTCCCCAGCGTGTTAAAATGGTTTCTGGTGGAAGCGACACTCCTAATAAAATTTCCCTGAACGTCTAGACCCGGGAAGGTGCTTTTAAGAAAATTTGTTTGATTTAGGAAATGAGTTCATTGAATTGTATGTTCTATTTTAAAGATTAGGTCTTTCTAGGTCATTCCATCGTCATTTAGGCGATTTTAGGTGATATCATCCTGAATAGGTTTTTTTAGGTTCTTCCAAATTTGCATGAATGATACTACAAGACGCGAATCATATAAAAAACCGAACATTATCATGTTTAGCAGAAAGGAAAAAAATAGGTGAAAACCTAAGAATCCGGTCCCTAGTTTTATATATATATATATATATATATATATATATATATATATATATATATATATATACATATTACGTATTAGTAGTAAGGCATCTTTCTCCAGCAGACTCCTTTCTGCGCTATTTTGCATTCAGCCAGCTAGGATAAAAAAAAAGCCAGATGAAGCCGAAGAGGAATCCGGCGTAATATCACGCAGAAAGGAGGAGCAAGACCACTGGAGAAATATGCCATATTACAAACAAATGTAATTCCGAGCTAAGCAATCTAAAACTATATATATATATATAATTGTCTATTCGCTTTCTTCTGCACTCAAAAATGTTCCGGTTTTGATGAAATTTGGTACAAAAATACGTTATTTAATTTAAAACGTCGAGTACGTTAACCAGCAGAATCCGTTACCGGAACACAGTTTCATGGACGAATTTCGCACGAAACCTTGCGCTTAGGGCTTTTTTATAGGTTCTTTATCGCAGTAAAACGAATGCAACCTTTTTTAAGAGGTACTTAGAATGGATGAATTCAGTTCAAATGATTTGTACATGTTTGAGATTCGTTCGAACAATAATATTTAAATTTTGGTTGGGTTTAGAGCTAAGGAAGTATTAGAAAGAAGAAAAAAAATACTTTATTAACGGACATGAAAAGTTTTGGGATCTTCTTATATGTTCTTTAATATCTCGAAAACGGTTAGGGAATCGTGGTAAGTTGAAGGAACCATTCAGAAGCTTACTAAAATCTCTATAAAAAAGTCTCTGAAGCAATTTTCGATGGGGCAAAATTAGTATCTAAAACTTCTTGTTAAAAAATGGGGACATTTCATTTCTTTGTAAAAAAAAAAAGTATATTTGGCTTTGTCTCTGGCAAAACTAAAACCAGTTTTACCACTCCACCTTTCTATTTCAGTAAGTGTACTTTGTATGTGAATGAATGAAATGAATGAATGAATGAAAAGTTTTATTCTTATTCCGGGACAGAAGTCCCATAGGAATAATTTTGAATTTTACGTATAAACTTAAAAACTTATAAATGCTATCAGTATCAATATATAGTGTACAGCTTCAATATAGACTAGGTGTTGAGTAAAACTTGGAGGGATAGAAGGTGGTAGAAGAGTCGGGATTTAAAGGTTTCTAGGTTGGTAGAATGGCGGACAAACGAAGGCAAGGAATTCCATAGCGAGATGGCACGGGTGACGAATGATTTTTCGAATATTGCTGTTTGGTGGGAAGGAATATAAAGATCGGAAGGACGAGATCGGGTGTTACGGGAGTGAACCGAGGATTTAAATTTAAGAAGTTGAAAAATATAAGGTCTACGGGATTGAATTACTTGGTAAAAAACTGAGCGGAGGAAGTACTGGCGACGATAAAGAGGGAATAGCCAATTTAGCTCCCGGTAGAAATGTGATATGTGGGAGTCTCTGGGGATCCCGAGGATAAAACGAATGAAACAGTTCATGAGGCGTTTGAGTTTTGTCTCGAGATCGCCAGAAAGTCCAACGTACACCAAACAACCATTATCAAACTGGGGGAATAATAGGGAAGGTACGAGGAGTTGACGGGTCTTTGTTAGCAGGAGATGGCGGGAGAGGTTGAGCTGTCTTAGGATAAATATGGACCGACGGGAAATTTGGGAAATATGATTTTTCCAGGAAAGGTTCTGATCAAATATGATCCCAAGATTTTTAACTGATTTACAATATTTTATAGGGATGCTGTTAAGGTAAAGGGCTGGAAAAGGGGAAGTAGAACTTATGAGGGATTGGGAGCCTATAACAATGGCTTTGGATTTGTCTGGATTCAGGGAAAGCTTATTAGCTGCGGCCCAAGCATTGATGTTATTAAGATCTACTTGCAGCTTGTCTACAACATCTCCTAGCAAAGAGGGCTTAAAGGATAGGTAGATTTGGGTTGTCTTGCAGAGTGAATTCGTTTGGATGGGCTGTATATAAGTATGTCGTCAGCATACATGCAGAATGTTACTCCTGGGGTGATACACTGATGGACAGAATTCATAGAAATTTTGAATAAGGTTGTGCTCAGAACACCTCCTTGAGGCACTCACTTTTCCTGAAATATAACAAGAGTATGGTCGACTGAAAACCTAACGAGGCAAGAACAAGTTATTCTGAGAGTTTGCTTAGGACACAGTTTACTAACGCACTCCTATCTAATGGAACAAGACAGACCTATTTGCACATGTTGCAACGAGACATTAACAGTTAAACACATACTTACTGACTGCAGATTACGAGAACACCTAGCAATTCCACATGACTTACTAGCCGAAAATAGCCCATATATTAACACCATACTAACGTACCTAAAGTCAATTAAAAACTATAGCTCCGATATCCCTCCCTTCTCCCTTTTTTTTTTATTCCAACGATTTGTATTAATATATAATATATTATATTAAAAAAAAAAAAAAAAAATCAGTCCCGTAACAGGCCAGAAGGGCCCAGAGGGGCAGATACTGTAGAGGTATCTGAATCTGGACCATACGGCACACTAGGGAGATAGTGTGGTCAACACTATGCTCCGGCCGCCAGATTTTCCCATTGTCGGCTTCGACTGCTGGAGACATTAGCTCCCAGGGTACCCATTATTAATTAAATTAATTAAAGGCTGGGTGAGCCTAGGGACGATCTGTGACCCCAAATCCAATCCTCGAACGGCAGCACTAGAAGAAAAAATCTTTTGTGCGCGCTCGGGTTTTGAACCTGGTCCTCCAGTTCATTAGTCGAGTGCTCTACCACTGAGCTAACCACGTCCCCAATATATTATATTAATCAATTATATATTAAGATTTGTAAAATACAAGGAGATATTATTTCATGATTTATAAAAGGTATAATATCACTATTTCTATAATGTACATATTTATATACACAAATTGTAAATTTATTTCGCAATATCACTGTATGATATATTGCAAGAGTGAATTGCCAAAAGTTGCTAAATAAATAAAATCTTTTTCCAGAAAATCCTGATGATCAGATGAAGCCGAAAAATTGATTTTAATACATAAAATATAAAATTTTGAACTGGGAGACCTGATTGGCCTTTTTTTCATTTTTAAGAATCCTAAATAAAATATTTGGTATATTCTGAGTTTTATGTTTCTTATTTAAAATTGAATATCCTAACCAGTATGATCCATTATATTTTACAGATAGACAGATTGAAAATGGCTTATAGCCGGAACGTTTCTGTAACAAAATTTAATAACCTTGTGTGTGACATGCCGCACCACATGTAATTTAAAAATAAAATATATGAGGACTGAATAAAGCTTTTACCAACCACCTAAAACATCTTAGTCTTCAACTTAGGATCTTAAAAATAACTAAATAAAATATAGTAATTTCTTTGTGATTATAACTGTTTGAATGAGTTATACAAGACGATGCAAAGAAACCCACAAGGATCAGCCATACAATGCTTAAGAAGTCCCAGAATGGGTTTCCCCTTCTTAGAAGGGTAGAGTGCTTAGAATGGTTTAGTACTTAGCGTTCAAGTACTTCCTCATCCATCCCTGACCTTTGGGGCTTTAGAACCATCTTACAAAGCACTAACTCGCTTTCTACCACCTCTTTATCTATGAAATACTCTTGGGGATTCAATGATGATGCGGGTGGTATAAACAACTTATTTTAAAAATGCAAACAAGAAGTCAACCTAGAAGGAACTGCATCATCTTTCCGTGTCTCCATAAAATCATAATTCTCGTTGTGACTTAAAGGGTTTACAATACAAACTTTCTAACTCTAAAACGTCTTGCTATACTTGCTGGAATTGTTAAATTGTATTTATTTATATAGTTTATAGAGCTCCGAAACTTGAGCGACTATCTCTTTGTAAAGACGACTTAGTTATACAATCTCAGTAAAAAAATAAATAAAATGAAACAAATAATATCAAAACAATTATTAACCCTAGAATGACACACTTCAAAAAGTCAACCTTATCTGACACATTGGGGTGTGGTACACCCCAACATATAAATTGATGTAAAATATAAGTGATAAGACCTGCAATGCTTATAATGTATTTTAAAATATCTAAGCAGTCTAGGAAACAAAAATAAATCATTTCAAAATGGATTATGTTCAGATGTATTTCCAAAAATCTCGATAATGTAAAATTTAACGATCCAACTAGCTGCAAAATAAAATAAAAATCAATTTTCTTTCTAAATAACAACATAATTTGTATGGCTCTTAAACACATAAAAATATTAAGTAAAAGATTCATAAAACGTGGCAGAAAAGTCATTTTTTGAATTATATAATCATAAAATACATAGTGGTGGCCCTGAAGGAACCTTTGTTACTCACTGCACTCCAGACATCTTGCTGGCCTGTGTTCGTTGCAAATAGCTCTCTTTCATTGCAGACATGTAAATTTCGTCTTTCTATCCTTTATCCTTTCACAAAACGAACATCTTTTATGTTTTTCTTGCCTCTAAAGGCCAACAATTGCTTATCAGAAGAACCATTTCAAAATTGTTCATAAAAATTTCCCATATGTCTCTAATAGGTGTCATTTTGTCACTAGGCTTCTTCTCTTGTCTTGTCAATTTATCATCAAATCTCCAGCAGTAGTAGAGGAAGCTGAACCTATTCATGGGCATGATGTGTCGAAATAAAGGAGGGCCTATTTTTATATAGGAAAATCTTCTAATGAGACTTTACGGGATTTATTCTCTACTGAAATATATAACAATCCAATAAATGGCCGGAGCTCTACCTCATCAGTATCTTTTTTACATGTCTGAACAGAATTGATGGCGTCCCGTCTTCTAAGAATTTCTACGTTTGTACACTTAGTTATTTCACACATAATAACTGGTGAAAATAAGAGGTTCCTTGTCTCCGAATGGTTGGAAATATCCTTAGCAGGGCCCTTAAGCCCAAGTAAATGTCTTACTATATTATTTTGTTTTCTTCTGCCACTTGTCGTAGGCTGTCGAACAGTTCCACTAACAACACACTGGGGTGTGAGATACCCAGAACACTTACTCAAACGACACACGGGTGTGAGATACCCAGAACACTTACTCAAACGACACACTGGGGTGTGAGATACCCAGAACACTTACTCAAACGACACACTGGGGTGTGAGATACCCAGAACACTTACTCAAACGACACACTGGGGTGTGAGATACCCAGAACACTTACTCAAACGACACACTGGGGTGTGAGATACCCAGAACACTTACTCAAACGACACACTGGGGTGTGAGATACCCAGAACACTTACTCAAACGACACACTGGGGTGTGAGATACCCCAAGACTACTTCAGATTACTACAAGTAGCAAAAAAAGACTCTCACATTGCAGATTATGATTAGAATCGATTATATTATGCATGAAGGTTATTTACATGGCGGGATTTGGCTATACAGCTACAGACGTAGGAATTAATCAATATTTAAACATTCCTGGGGTGTGTGACACCCCAATGTGTCGTTCTAGGGTTAATGCGTTAATAAAATAAATAAATAAATAGGAAACTAAAAACTGAAATAAAGAAGAAAAAATAAAGTAAATAAATAGGAAACTAAAAACTGAAATAAAGAAGAAAAAATAAAATAAATAAATAGAAAACTAAAAACTGAAATAAAGAAGAAAAAATAAAATAAATAAATAGAAAAATAAAAACTGAAATAAAGAAGAAAAAATAAAATAAATAAATAGAAAACTAAAAACTGAAATAAATAAGAAAAAATAAAATAAATAAATAGAAAACTAAAAACTGAAATAAATAAGAAAAAATAAAATAAATAAATAGAAAACTAAAAACTGAAATAAAGAAGAAAAAATAAAATAAATAAATAGAAAACTAAAAACTGAAATAAAGAAGAAAAAATAAAATAAATAAATAGAAAACTAAAAACTGAAATAAAGAAGAAAAAATAAAATAAATAAATAGAAAACTAAAAACTGAAATAAAGAAGAAAAAATAGAATAAATAAAAACAAATAAATTATACCTAAATAATAACCCACGAGAGAATGGAATTTTATTCGCCATGAAGTAAATATAATTGGTTTTAATAGTAAAATGAATTTTCTAGTAAAAAAAAGATACTTAAAATTACAACGAATATTTGGTTGTTTGGAATAGAGCCTTCTGAGCAGTAGTCAAAGAGTAAGTACGTTTTCAGTACATAATTGTATTGACTTATACAGCTTTCCTGAAGAATGAGGATTAAGAATTATCCGCTTCTGAGTAAGTTGGCTACTGTCAGTTTTCTGTGCTTTGTGATGCCTAATCTATCCGATTTCTTCGAGATGTTGTTGACATTTTTCACGAAATACTAAAAAAAAAAAAAATGTTCATTTCTATTCTAAGTTTCCCAAATGTCACTAGGAATAATTACGGAACCGCGCTAAGATGGAGTCGGACTTTTTTTTTATCCTACTCCGAATGAACTGAAGATGGTTGAGTTTCATCACAAATATATTTTAAACTTGAATGCACCAAGTTCATGGCAAACAAAAATTTCTTTTATATATGTATGCAACTTTCAGGGTAAAACCAATTTTTCAGCAAAAAAATAATTGGCATAAAATATTGTTTTACTTTTCATTAAAAACTGAGATTTCTAAATGGCGTCAAAACGGTCAAAAGGTTTTTTAGGATCATAATTAGTACTAAAATGGAAAAGCATTATTATTGCATTATTCTAAAAGTGATTAGGTATAAGAAATGTTAGTTCAAAGGGCATTGAACACCTATGATTTGAGTGTTTTCAGCTGACAATCAGTCCACCGCTGGCCGGCCAGCTGACAAGTGCCAATGATTAGTATAATGAAAGGTGTTTCTCCAAAAAATTTCACGAATCTTAAAATCTTTTCACATCATCATATTTTTCCTATCTTTGCAACGCCCCTGCAGCCACACCCACCGCTATCTCGCCAGCTGACAAGTGGCACTGAACTAGTTAAGACGGGTACAATCAATAGTGAAAAAATAAAAAAATCTTAATAGTCGTTGCATGAAATGTACACGGGCCGACGGACTACTACCGACACCACTGTGCGCCGTGGATAATTTCGAGTGTTCGATACCCACCAGAGGTGAAGGGTTTTCTATTAAACAAAAAGAAAATACTTTGGCACTAACCTTGGTAGAAAAGGATGGTACCTATAGATGACCTCCCCAAAAATCTTTTTTATGTATAAACGGATATCAAATGTAAATAGAAAACAAAAAAACAAATTTCAAGTATTCATATTTTGGTCGAAAATCTTCATAACTATTTCAGTCGAAAGGGGCCATTATCCAAAATACACGAAAATCATTCTTGAAATAATATATTTAAAAAAAAATGATGATTACTTTTTAATCGTTACTCAATCCTTAATCGATACAATGAACGTGCGGAGTTTGGGCAACCAGATGTCAATTTAAAGGTCCATCAATCAATTTCATAACGCACACTGCCAATTACATGGACGATAAAAATCGTGGATCGTCTATAAATATGGGACGTGCAATTTTCTCAAGCGTGATTTCTAATGATCGGCGACATACATTCAGAAGAAGGATCTCTTGGGAATCGCTTGCCATAACACTGGAGAACATTTCTGTTCAGTTGGGTTTTTAAGATGTTATAGGGTCTCAAAAAGGCAGGTTAGTTTCAATACTGTAGTTAGTTTTTTTCTAGTACCTCAATGTTTTTCCCTACATCTTATATGAATGTGACCAATCTCTAACCTAAAAGTCCGTCACGCAGGAGCTGCATAACTAAGCACTTTCCTCAGAATTCGGGTAGTGTAGATTGCTTTCCAGAACAATTTGCTTAAAATATCCTACATAAATAAAATAAAAACATGAATAGTTCTCTTTTAAATTTGTAATGAGTAACTGATCAATTAATAATTTGCTTCCAGAGTTATGTTTACACATGGTACCTATTACACTACGTAATAAATACAAAAAACCTCATATTATCGTATTTTGATCTTACGAAGGAACAGGATACAGTCACTCTAGTGGTAGAAAGCGCTCCTTGCGGCGGCTTTGTGAACCTACGTCTGACGGGCTTTTCTATTGAAATATATTACAAATTAAACCCCCGCTTTCCGATTGACCGAATCAGCTCATTTTTACAACACTTCTTTCTCATGAGTTACCCACGACGTATACCGCGTTTCGTTACAATACAGCAGAAATTACGACTGGTATGAGTATATTAAGAATTTGGGTCAAGAGTAAACCCCCCCTCCTAATGAACCGATTTAGTTTATTTTTACAACACATATTTACCTGTAGATTACCAGTACGAATACCGAGTTTCGTCGAAATATACCAAAAATCACGGCTGGTAGTGGCGAATTGGTATTGTGGGTCCGGAGTAAACCCCCCCCCCCTCCTAATGAACCGATTTAGTTTATTTTTACAACAGTTATTTACCTGTGGATTACCACTACGAATACCGAGTTTCATCGAAATATACCAAAAATCACGGCTGGTAGTGGCGAATTGGTATTGTGGGTCTAGAGTAAACCCCCCCTTCTAATGAACCGATTTAGTTCATTTTTATATCTCACTTTTCTCTCTATATTACCACTACGAATACCAAGTTTCGTTGAAATGTAACAAATATTACGGCTGACATAGTCAAATTAGTGTTTTGGGTTCGGGGTAAACCCCCCCTTCCGGTGGACCGACTTTGATGGTTAACGAACTCGTTCAATCGTTTGCTAATTGAATGCTATATACCAAGTTTCGTGACGAA
Source organism: Gonocerus acuteangulatus (assembly GCA_946811695.1). Taxonomy (NCBI): domain Eukaryota; kingdom Metazoa; phylum Arthropoda; class Insecta; order Hemiptera; family Coreidae; genus Gonocerus; species Gonocerus acuteangulatus. The sequence goes on from OX328127.1 coordinate 86,337,443, forward strand.
AAAACAAAAACTCTGGCCGCTATCGTGTTAACAGACACACACATATATATATATATATATATATATATATATATATATATATATATATATATATATATATATATATATATACATATATATAGATATATATAAATTTTAACGGGGGTCATTTTCGGTGTCTACTAGGTAGGATCGATAAAGATTTGAAGAAATTTTTCAAAAATTCCGTCATGAGTCCAACCTCAATAGCTACTTTCCTTCGGAGGAAAGTGCTAAAATGTTTCTTATCCTAAGATTTTCGGCATCGAACCCACCATTTCCCGCTTATGAATCTAGCGCACTAGCCACTAGACCACAGGAGACCCCTGCTTTTTTATTAAACGTAATTTTAGACTTTTTATAGAATAACTACGTAAATTATAGACAAAGCAACCAGAATTTGGTAAAACTGAAGTTTAGCGTCCTCACAACCGATTACTTTCAAATTTTCCACTATAACGTATTTTAATGCACTAAACACGAATCCGTTAAAAAAAAAATAAATCGCTCCCAACTAGGAAAGAAATTATTAAGCACTAAAGTTCAATTTATTAATGGGTACCTTGGTGCTAATGACCCTAGCAGTCGAAGCAGCAAAGGGGAAAATCAGGCGGCCGGAGCATAGTACTGATCACAATATCTCCCTAGTGGGCCATATGGTCATGAATCAGATACCTCTACAGTATCTACCCCTCAGGGCCCTTGTAACCTTTTCGGGACTGACTTTTTTTTTGGATGTTAAAAAGGGCGTAAACAGCGTATTTGTAAACATGCGCATGCGGTGACATCTAACATTGGAAAACAAAGAACTCTCATTTGAAATGTTGATAAACTATTTATAACATCGGTATTCTATCCATAACAGCCAGTTATATTGACTAGAGTTTTGATATCTTCATGAGCGAGCAGAAACGCATAGCACGTCTGTCCAAAAGTCGTCTTAGAAATTCTTCTTAATATGCAAGTTTATTAATACGCTGTTTACGCCAACTTTCATAACCTCCATAACAGTGAACTTTAGTGCATAATAACTTCTTTCCTTGTTCAGAGCGATTTTTTTTTAACGGATTCGTGTTTAGCGCATCAAAATACGTTGTAGCGCAAAATTTGAAAGTAATCGGTTGCGAGGACGCTAAACTTCAGTTTTACCCAAAATTTTTACAAAATAGAAGTTACTAGGTTTGACAATAATGACAGGCTGAAATAGAACTTGACTTAACCCTAGACCGGCAAGCTTCGTCAAAATGCCGAACACCTCTGTGATTTACAGTCGCCCCTCCCCTCCCCGTCTTCTATTCTCCACCTCAGCCCAGCTAGCTACCTGTGATCAATACTTGACGAGTCACCGAAAGAATTACACCGCTTGTACCAGCCGTTTGTGAAATTACATGAAATTATGTCAAAGAAAGTACGGGAAAATTACGATTGTTTGGAGATGTAGGAATATCTGTTTGACCAAGGTTGGTAAGATAATTTATTGTTTTATTTTTTACCTTGTATGTTATTTTACTCCCTTCGGAAACATGAAATATTCTACCCTGCACTTCCGGAGTGCGTCATGAGGACAACCTCATAAGCGGGTTTCCTCCCTATGTGGGAGGGAGGAACCACGCTAAAAGGCGTCTCAGAAATGAAAATGAGAAAAATAATCATTTTCCTGTGAGAAGTGAAAATAACAATAACGCAGTATCATTCAACACTGTAACTAAAGATATGATTTATCTAAAAAACCATTAAACCCCTTACGAACAATGGTTATGCAACCCGCATAACTTTCCTGCTTTGAGTGTTCCAAATGAACCTTTTCGCCTTCAACCTCATGTAGAGGGATATTTTTTCTACCAAAAAGACAAGAGAGAATACTTTGTTTAACTTAGGTTTTAAAAAAACCATAAAATTATCACTCAGAGCTCATATTAGGCCATAGCATACATAAGAGAAAGTTCACTGCTCCATGTACAATCTCAAGGAGTAAGAAGACACATTCGACGATGCATTCTATTGCAAGTTTTCCTGTAAAGAAAGAGTTTAGAAGAGCACACTATGGCAAGGATATGCTCTTCTCAGAGAGTATATATAATAATATTTAATAACTAGAATGAATATTTATATATATAAAAATCACGTGTCTGTCTGTTTGTTTGTATGTCTGTTGGTTCCTTATACAAATCTACACCGTTTGACAGGTTTTGACCAAACGTGGCAAACAGGTAAGTCTTGATACGGGAAATCTCCTAGGCTAGGTCAAAATAGTCAAATTTCAAAATTTGGTCAAAAGTTTTGTTCAAGAAAAATTGGCTACACTGAACCATTCAGATTCTGAGGACCATTGTTGATGTTCTTGATAATTAGAATAACTCGAACTCATTGATGACTTCACATCATTATATAATCATGTAATGCAGTTTATTTCAATTTTATATCAACAGTCCCTGCCTAACTAAGGAGCGCTGCCCTTTCTTTGATAAGAGCTCGCAGGCTGTTGTGTCGGCTGTTTCATGAATTGCTGTGGTGCTGGCCTCTGCCGGCTGCATTATGAATTACTAGACAGATATAAACAAATTCACACCGTTTGAATAATTAAACAGCGAACAGAACAATAATACGTGTAAACAAAATTATAAACTTTAAATTAATAATTAAACTGATTAATGAGAATTCCCCTGTATTTAGATATTAAACATTTATACAGGGTGTATCGAAAGTTAATGACAATCCTTCAGGGAGTGAAACTAAATAACAAATGTAGTTCAACACCACCAACCACACATTTTTCTCTTACTCCGCTCCAGACATATGCCGTTCTAAAATTTCTTTAAAAAAAAAACCTTTATTATGGACATTCGATTTCAAACAGCCAGAACTTATTTTTAATAACTTCATCCGAGAGTTTGAGGTAGGCAGTCGTGGGAATGTTTTTGGACTGAGCCAAGGATTGATGATGTTAAGGTGAACCTGAAGGAACCTGGATGGGAGGTTCAGCACTTGGCTGCAGGCAAATATGGCTGTATCATCGGCAAACGAATGGAGAGATGTATGATGTGTTGGAATATCGGCTGTGTATACCAGGAATGGACTGGACTAAGAATTCCACCTTGTGGAACACCTGCGAGTTGCGGGAAATATGGGAGGATTAAGTGCAATATGAGACTTCAAAAAATCTGTCAGAAAGATTGGATTTTATTATTAGGCAGTATGTGGATTTATGTATATGTTTTTAGTTTAAACAATAATCCCTCATGCCACACACGGTCAAAAAGTGAGTTACATTGAGCAATATTGTTTGTTTTTGAAGGCCGTCGAAATAAAATCCACAATTATGTGATGTTGATGAATAGTAGAATTAAATTAACGATAACCAAATTGGGATTTCAAAATTACAGGTTCAAGGATTGAATGAAGGCGTTTTTATATGAACTTCTCAAGAATTTTTCCTAAAATGGGTGGAGGGAATGGGAAGATAAGACGTAGTGTAGTGAATGAGCTTCTTTGGTTTGTGAATCATACAGACTACAGAGGAAAATATTTTGTTCTAAGTACCTTATAAAAATCTGCCTTTTCATAATTGTTTTTTAGTTTGTTTTTTGTTTTGCATTTTCAGGGAAATTAAGTAAAAATGAGATATATTCCAAAGGAGTTATTCTCTTTATTTTTTTCATCCTCCCGTATATAATGCATTATTCGGAAAATCATTCGTCGCCCGTGCCACCTCGCTATGGAATTTCTTACCTCTGTCTGTCACCCATTCTACCAACCTAGAAACCTTTAAATCCTGACTCTTCCATCACTTTTTATCCCTGCAAGTTTTACCCAATCCCTAATTTATATACAAGCTGTATTATTTATAATTTTATATATTAAATTGTTCACTATTCTGTACATTCAAATTTAATCCTATGGGACACGTGTCCCGGAATAAGAATAAAGACATTTTCATTTTATTTCTTTTCATTTCCTTTCATATGTATGTATATAAATTACCTAAAATCAATTTTAGTATTTTATTTTGGCATAGTATATCTCCAAACACAAAATAGTAGATTGTGTAACACAATATTTGCACTATGTTGAAATTAATTTTATTATTATTATTATTTTTTAAATTTTTACTGTACACTGTTAGCAGAAACTAAAGAAAATTTACTTATGTAAAAACAGTTCATACATTGAGGTTTAAAGGTATATGAAAATAGCCTGGGTAATCATTATAAGCTGAATGATTTTCCCCTGCCCCATTTATTGATAGTTTACAATCTGTACAGATAAGTACAATAAGTAAATTCGGTAAAACTATAGCAACAGATCTCTCCGTGGTCTAGTGGCTAACGCCTTAAATTCTCATGCGGGAGATGGTGGGTTCGAGTCCCTCCGGTGGCAGAGCTTTTTCTCATCTTAAGGTTCCTTGCCGCACTGTGGATGTTGGCACTAATGGCCTAATTGTTGGTGCACCATTAAAAAAAAAAAAAAAACTACTAACAGCAACACTCTGGATGAGATGAGGGGAGAAGGCAGACATTACTGCTACTCCAAATGAAAGTTCTGTTTTTTTTTTCTATTTTAATGCAAACTTGGTCACTTTGTTGAACTGTATTCACTATTTACACTGTTTCAGGAGGCAGGCTAGTTAAATTGTCATAAATTATCCTGTGGCCAATGGCGGCGAGAAGGGTTATCAGGGATAACGTTGGAAGAGAGGGATATGCCAGGAGGATTGGGGCGAGCTGGGAGTTTAGATAGAAAGGCCAGGAATCGGCATATGGCTAAATCATGGACAAAAGGTATTTCAGTGTCTCGATGGATAGTCAAGTTGGAAATTTAGAAAGAGAATAAATTAAAAACCATATTTTCAGAATTTCTAATGACTTTCAAGAAAACCCAAAATTTCCACCAAAACTGGCCATGCAATAAACAATAATAAGCCCTCACGCAGGAGCTGCATATCTGAGCACATTCCTCAGAATTTGGGTAGTGTAGACTGCATACCTGAATAATTTGCTTAAGATAACTAAAGAAAAAAAAAAAAATCAGGCCAAAAAAAAATATATATCTTTCAGAATACATTGTTAAATGGAAGACACGATTCAGTGTTGTTATTTATTCACAATGGATAAATTCAGATATCAGATTCAGATATGAAAATGGAATGGATAAATGCTCAATCTATAAACTAAATTGAATTATACTCTAAACCTGAAAATTGATTAGGGTGGTTCTAAATAAATGAAAGTGGACTGTATTTGAGTGAAACATTGAAATATATTAATGAAAATTCACATGGGTTGAGCTTAATGGTGGGGGTGGATCTGAGGTGGTTGGACTCACATACTTAGGTTTGAAATTGTGGTTTGTTGCTGGCCGGCCCTCTCTCCCTCCTCCTCGCCAGGATAGTTTTCTTCACCTACTCACTCATAATGGAACTGAAAGAGCGTAGGAAGGAATAAAATAGTCTTGAATAGAATGTCTTGAATTTTGATACACTGCACTCTCTTCTTTTCTTCTCACTCTCTTGTTTTTTCACACCATATGATTTAAATTGTGATTTATTGTTCAGCTGGATGTGTGATCCCTGAACACCTGAATAATTTGGTTAAGATAACTAAAGATAAAAAAAAAAAAAAATCAGGCCAAAAAAAAAATATATATCTTTCAGAATACATTGTTAAATGGAAGACACGATTCAGATCTGATGGATAAATTCAGATATCAGATTCAGATATGAAAATGGAATGGATAAATGCTCGAATGTGATGTGGCTCGTCACCTTCTAAATGAGGTATCATTCTTCAAAATTATGTCATTCTTGACTAGCATAAAACTTGTGTAAATTTATTATAAGCAATAATTATATCTTATAATCTTAATATATTTATATCAACATATAAAAGACAAAACAAAAATAATAAAATCAGTCCCTTAACAGGCCATGAGGGCCCTGAGGGACAGATTCATGAGAATACGGCGCAATAGGGATATAGTGTGAACAGTATTATGCTCCGCCCGCCTGATTTTCCCCTTTGCTGCTTCGATTGCTAGGGTCATTAGCACCAAGGTACCCATTAATAAATTAATTAAAGGCTGGGTGTGGCTAGGGACGGTCAGGGAGGCCGAAATCAACCCTCGAACTAAGACACTAGACGAAAAAATCTTTAGTGCTTGCTCGAGATTTGAACTCAGGTCCTCCAGCATATGAGTCCAGTGCTCTACCACTGAGCTAACTTCGCCCCCAAGATAACCTATATAAATAATAATTATTCAATCCAGTTAATGTTTTTTTTCCCTCAGGGGTAGGATGATAAGTAGGTAAAAAAAAAAAAAAATGCTGATTTAAAAAACCCTCATACGACCAGTATTGATATACTGCTCAGAGACCAAATTGGATGAGCAGGCACACAAAATTCACAAGAGAAGAATACTGCGATCCATTTTGAGGAGAGTATGCGACGGCCAGAAGAGAAGAAGAACCAACTGGGAGTTGTATAAGACATATAAGGAAAGAAATGTTGCCCATTTAATCCGCGTGAGAAGGCTCAGAGGACAGGACACATGGCTTGTATAGAGTCTAAAGCCAGTTTTGGGTAAAACTAACGTTATTTTACTAAACTAACGTTAATCCATTCTAACTAAAAAGAAACTCACGTTATATTATTAGTTTTAGATTTGTAAAATTATTAATCATGTGTTGGAGTATTTTCTTAATAAATAATAACATATATATAACATATCGCACTAGTATTTCTAATGTGACACAACTCAAAATAAAACTCAACTGAAAATGTGTCACTCTTACCTATGTAGGGGCCTTAGGATTAAGACAGGAAGGGTGACACAAGGGCCCTCTGGGGAACAAGCTCTAAAGCTTGGTGAATACAGTTTTGATGATTGATAAAGAGATATTGACCATGTCTTTCATAGTCATAACTATGACGTTTTTTTTTTTTAAGGCGTTTAGCGTCTAGGTTATCAGCGCCTGGATTTTTGTTTTCTTCACAATTAATTTAAACCAAAATAAGGGATCTATAGGTCGGTAAGGAGTAAGTGCGTCCCCACACCGGACCCCGAGCCTGCACAATGAATGTACATCAAGAATATGGGGGCCAGGCTTGGGGCTGAGGGTGTGCATGGTTGGCTATGACGTTGTGAATTAAACCGATTTTTGAGTTGCGTCTCTTTAGAAATACTAGAGCGATATGATTTACATTAATTCACATTATTTGTCTAAAACCAAACTAAACTAAAATAAAATAAAGCTTTAATTCAGTTTTTAATCAATTCTCAATGGTTTAGTTTTAGTTTTAGTTGAACTAATATCCATTAGTTAATTTAATTTTAGTTTTAGTTTTTTTTAGGATGCAATTTTTAGTTTGGATTTAGTTTGTTCTAAAAAGTGAATGTAGTTTTAATTTTAGTTTTAGTTTTTAGTTTTACCCAACATAGTCTGCTGTATTGCCAAGAAACGAGATGGAAGATGTACTCCATGAAAGAGTTGCTCGTGACGTTAGGGCCCTATTAGGCATACAGTACTAGATGGTTGCTGCACAAGATCGGGACAGCTAGTGGAGGCTGATTCAGGAGGAAATCATCTAGGAATGGCTTGTGCGCCAGTCGGCAGGCTGTGAAATTCTTGCGGAATCTCATTACCTTCAGAGGCACAACAATGTTGCCAAGATATACCATCAAGGAATAGCAGAAAGGTTCGGCATTATGGAATGTACGGTACCGTATCATCGCTACGTCTCACAAAGACTTCTAGAAAATGATAGAATTAAAATCTACTGGGATGAAGCTATGATTACGAACTGAACTGATCACCATAATAAACCAGATATTCTCATCATCGACAAGCATAATAAGACTGCTGATATAAATGCTGCAAAAATATCAAGACTTGGCCATTGAGTTAAAAGATCTCTATAAATTAGATTCCGCTAGAGTTACTGCAGTTATTATTTCGACCAATGGTTTGTTACCGAATACTACAGTCAGAAATTGTCAGAAGAAGTCTTGGTATTATCTCAGCAAGCAGTTCTACTCGACACAGCTGGAATCATGAGAAAATTTCAAAATGCCCAAAACTAAAAAAATAAATAAATATTTTTACAAAATAAAAATAATAGTTTTTATTGGTTGGAACTATCCCCCAGTAAAAATATTCTCCAGTAATCTGAGAGACCCCACACAAACTAATAATTATAAAAATTAATAGTTTTGTTCTTTTATATTTTTAATGAACAGCTGACAAAATTATTAACTTTCTTCAAGAGTGTAAGCAAGGTTTTACACTACATAATAAATAATACAAAACCTTCACATTCTTCATATATATATATTGCTATAAAATAATATTATTTATAATTTAAAAAAATATACAGGGCAGATTAATTTAAATTTGAAAATATGGGTTATCGTATTTGAATCTTTGGTTCAGAGGAGTATGTAGTGGTGGGGTCCGTACAAAGGAGTACCTATTCTTTTAAAAAGAGCTTAAGGACGTAAAAATCGGAATATCACAAGGCAAGATATTGAATTTCAAAACGTCATGTTCCTTTTAGCCCTTTCCTCTGAAGGAAAGTAGCTATTGAGGTTGCACTCATGACAGAATTTTTGGAAAAAAAATATATATATATATATAATATATATATATATATATATATATATATATATATATATATATATATATATATATATATATATATATATAGTTATATATGTGTCCGTTAACATGATACAGGCCAGATTTTTTGTTTTGTCGCCACAAAACTTGGTGTATAGTATTCCCCCATCAAAGGATTGAACGAGTTCGTTAACCAACAAAATCGTTCCATCTGGAGGGGGGGGGGTTACTCCAGAACCAAAGTAGTTATTTGCCAATAACAGTCGTAATTTTTGTTATATTTCAACAAAACTCGATATTCGTTGTGGTCAACTGAAGAGAAAAATGTGTTGTAAAAATAAACTAAACTGGTTCATTAGAAGGGGGGGGGGGTTTACCCTGGAGCCAAAGTAGTTATTTGCCATGTCCAGTCGTAATTTTTATTATATTTTATTCATCAACATCAGTAGACGAAAATGTGAAACTTTGTGTATTTATTACCTAGTGTAGTACCCCATATACACAAAATTTTCGAAGGAAATTAATTACAAAAGTAATAATTGAAACAGGTGTTCATAATAAATTCAAAAGAGCAGAACTATTTATGTTTTTGTTTTATTTATCTATCTAGGTTATTTTAAGCAAATTATTCAGGAATGCACTCGACACTACCCAATTCTGAGGAATGTGGTTAGTTATGCAGCTCCTGCATGACGGAATTCTTTCACTTACAAATTTTAAGTCTCTTCTGGACTGGGAAAAGTTATCATTTTTTGTTTTCGATGACATTTACTACATTAGGGTTTCTTTGGGTGCTGATTTTAAATTTGCTACCCAATACTTTGAATTTCTGGAATCTTATTTAATATTGGGCCTGAATTGAAAAGTATATGTTATGAGATTATATATATATATCAATGAGTTCTGAAACGTGAAATACTAAGATGTCATCCATTTCCCAGCTGTTTGTCCAATCCTGTCCGAGATAAGGGTAAACATCTTCCAGAAGAACAGATTATCTCCCATCACTGCAATAGACTATTTGAATGGCGAGGACTATTTAGAACTATATCAGTATGTTAAAGAAGCCATGACTTTTAAGTTTGAATATAAAGAATAATGTTTGTTTTACTTTATTATTTATTTATTTTTATGTAATTTCAAATTTCTTATACTGTTATTTTATTTTAGTGTACATAATAAAAATAACATTATGTGATGTCGCTGAGCTGATGGATTGTATCCAAGGTTGTGTAAATTTATTGTAAATATCTTAAGCACCTATTATTTGTATATGATAATAATAAAATTTGCTTTACTACTACTACTATGTGAAATAAAATGTATGCCATTGGTCCATATGAGCAGATCCATGTTTATGCAACATAGTCATTATATTAATTAAAGAATATTTTAAATGTATTACCTTAATTATAATTAAGAAAATAAATTAAAAATATTCTTCAATACAGGACAGTATCAAAGGTAAAATAAAATAATAAAAAATTGATTTGTATCAAAATTTATTTTTAATCTAAATTACTTAAAAAATACATATAAATATACATAACTTATAGATATATTACTTATTGAGTAGTTACACGTGAGATATTACATATTACGATAGGATGTAACACAGAACGCGATACAATATGGTTCAGTCTGGTTGAGGTTGGTAGTGCGAAATACCCTAATGTCTGAAGGGTGGTCTGGCTTGCTTGGGTGCTTTTACTTGAACTGGAACTCTGGGTTGGTTTTCGAAGCCTTCTTGGGTATCTATTGGGTAGTTCTCCGATTCCAACTTGGTGCTCTTCTGTTTCCTTTCCTTAGCCTTTTGCTCCTAAAATCAGGAAGGAAAAATATTGATGTTGATAGGCAAAAAGAAAATGACATACACTAGTAGGAGGTATCTTCATGAAGAACATTTAAATTATATTAATTTAACAATTTTTGTTTCAATTAACATAATAATGCTGCTCTATTATACTTGTAATTTACGTCTGACTCTGTTATGAACAAATAAAATAAGTTTAGGAGCTCCTAACAAATCTTTCTCTTTTTTTTATGCATTTTTTTTTGTTTAATTTGTAATGGCAACAGAGCGTGGTCGGGTTCAGTTACTGGCCACGCCCGACATTGCTTAACTTCGGTGATCAACGGTAACCAGTGCATTCAACGTGGCTATGACCGTTCACTTTAAGCGCGATATCTATCATATTTCATTGGAAAGAATCGAAAATAATGCCCAATATCGGAAAATTAATAATTTGGTCCTGTAGTAAACCCAATTCCTGTCGAGCGATTTTTAAAACACATCTTTCTCTTCATAAAAGGAAGATATAACTATTGTTTTTATTCCAATCTAACAAAAAGTTCGACTGTTAGGGGCATATTAATAATTTGTGACGAGTAAAATTCCCTTCAGATCAAAAAATTTTTTTGGTTAACGAACTCATTGAGTTGTTTGTTATAAACTAAGTTTTGTGGTGAAATACTAGGTTTTACATGAGATCACGAGAAGTAAAAGAACTTTGTTGTGGCATTCTTTTTTACATTTTATGTTTTTGATGCAATAAAAAATTAATTGACTTGGTTAATTCAATTTTTATCGACCTTCTCCCTGGAATATATTTGATAAGAACAATTTGGGTCACTATATATTGATATGGGGGAAGGTTAGCTCAGTGGTAAAGCACTGGACTAATATGCTAGAGCAATAAAGATTTTTATCTTCTAGTATCCTCATTTGTGGTTTGGAATCGGCCTCCCAGACCGCCCCTAGTCCAACACAGCCTTTAATTAATTTATTAATGGGTACCTGCAAAGGGGAAAATCCGGCGGCTGGAGCATAGTACTGATCGCACTATCTCCCTAGTGAGCCACATGGTCAAGAATCAGATACCTCTACTGTATATCCCCCTCTGGACCATCATGGCCTGTTACGGGACTTATTTTAATATTTTTGTTTTGTCTTTTATATGTTTATATAAATATATTAAGATTGTAATATATAATTGTTGCTTATAAGAAATTTAAATAAGTTTTATGCTAGTCAAGAATGACATCATGTTGAAGAATGATACCTCATTTAGAAGGTGACGAGCCACATCACATTCGAGCATTTATCCCTTCCATTTTCATATTTCAGATCTGAATTGTGTCTTCCATTTAACAATGTGTTCTTAAAGATATTTTTTTTAATTTCCGATTTGTTTGCTTGTCTGAATACCAGTTAATTCTAAAATGTCTGTCCTTCTGAAACTCCAACACATTGAACGGACAATTTTGATTGTCATTACATTAATAAAATCAATCGAAAAGGAAAACAACGGAGAATGTGATAAGAATCGGATCGTGCAAAGTGCATGGACAAATTTTACAGTTTGTCTGTAAAGGTGCAGAAATTTACAGGTCTGTAGAAATGTGGAAAAAATGAAGCAAAAAGTATAGAAGAGTAACCAAGAAAATCCCGTTAGTCAGAAACTAGTTCATAAACTTACCCAAAAGCAGATATCTTGTTTATGTTGAAAATATTCCTAAAGATATGGTTTCAATAAATCCTAAATTTAAGTTGATATCCTTCTTCGTTTATTAATTTTAGAGATCTCTTATGTCTATAAAATAATCTTAAATTAAATTCATCAGATATACTCGTATATGATGAGAATGCTAAGTGCAAATTTACGTAATTTTGTAACAAGAAAATACGGAAAAGTTTGGTAATACAAACAATTATTAACAACAATTTAAGACAGATAACTACAGGTATATTTAAATATAAAAATATTTATCTGATTTTTGAGGTGTTCATGGATTTTTTCATGTAATATTTTGTTGTAAACAGGAGTTCAAGTTTTTATGCCATAATATTATTACTATTAATTATTTTTAGGTGATTATGTTTTTTAACATATTTTTATCAACACTGCAAGAGTAAATTGGAATCAATAAGGGAGATGGAATTATTTATAAATCATGCATCGCTTTTCAAACAAAATCGAACTTTTTAAAATGATCTGGGGACATGCATATGAAAAATGGGGACTATTCAGAGAAAATGGGATGAATTGGAATCCCATGCTATTCAAAAATTTGAGAATAATTTATCAAAAAAAAAAAAAAAAAAAAAAAAAAAAAAAAATTAAACAGCTGATAATATTGAATTATCACAAGAAAGCTATCACATCTAAAGATTGATACATTTTTAGTTAAACGGTGTTAATAGCACAATAATTGATACACCATTAATACACACACACACACATAACATTTTGAGTTAAAACCACTATCCTATATTATAAAGAAGCCCCTTTTGATGAAGAATACTGTTCTAAGTGTTGGTCCTTCCGATCTGACTAAATGAAAGGGAGGTCGAGAAAATTAGCACAGATTGAGTAGTCACAAACGCTTTATTGCAGATACACGTCGATGCTATTCAACACTGTACTATTTTGAGTTATGACTCTAACTTGCTTGATAATTTATTTACAATCATTGTAACATGAAGCTGTAATACACTGATAACTCAAAAGTTATTGAAGTATAACGATAAAACCTAAAAAATGTAAATAAAACTTTGAGTACAATGTTCTATCTTGAAAAGTAGTTTTTAATAAAATAAATAAATACTTCAGAAATAAGAATGGATTTTTAATGGGATTCTTTATAAACTAATACAGCTCATCAACAGTTATTACGAATGGTGAACCTTACTCGAAGCTCAGGTAGCTATTAAATTTATGATTCCCAAAAGTTTTAACAGTGTTTTTGTCAATCCTCAATATACTTTGAATCAGATATTTCAAGAGTTCAAGCTTAACCCATGCGAGACCCATTGAAAACATCCATGTGTGCAATAGATTTCCGAGGCTATAAGACGGCCTGCACACCGTGTGTGCAATAACAGTAATGAGCAATTATCAGTTATTCCATTCATTATTAGCATTGGTTTTACTGTGTATCAAAAAATTAAAAAGTATCTTTATTTTCATTTTACCTTTCATTGCACATGTTCCTAATCCGCTATAAAAAAAAAATTAGATTTTTTTTTTCCAATGATCTTATTTATGCGAATTCACTTACGAATTGAGTGATTTCCATAGTAAACATGTTTTCTAATATTAAAAATGAACAATATAAAGAAGAAAAAAATTTGGCTACTGGGACCGTGTTCGAAAAAAATCATCGCTTCGAATGGGTTAAAAGAAATAAATAAAACCAGTTCTCTCAATGTGTGCATGCAGAAAATTAGAAATACACACTTTTCTGTGTCTCAATAGTTTATTAAAAATTTTGAATAATTTTTTCACATCAAAACGTCTCTTTGGTACATTAAAATTACAATACAATGTATTTCAATATGTACAATTATTTACAATTACGCTGATGTGAAGCTAAGTGAGATTTTCTAATTACATTTTGCACCAATGAAGTAGTTCATTTCTAGTATTTCTATATACAGTAATCTATAAGAATATACATTTTGAGAACGTTTTAACTGGCTATTGAAAATCTATATTCTGCGCTTCTCTGAAAGAATAATCCAAATTATGGTTTGAAAATTATGATTTTTTCTAACTTTTATTTAGGAACTGATACTATTTTAATAATTATCCTTTTATAACAATACTGTGTGTTGAATACAACTTCTATTAGTCAATAAACTAGTTTTTTTTAATTAATCAATACTTCTTTCTTGGAAATTATTAATTTTTGTTATGGATTTATTTATTCACGGACCTTCACAACGGCAAGGTGACTTGCTCTCATAAAAATAATCAATAAAAACTGTATAAAGGGTAAAAAAATAAATTCAGTATATTCAATTTCTGAACAAAATAAAAAAAAATAATATACAAAAAATAATAATAATAATATTAATATAAAATAAAATAAATAATTAAATCAAACCAAAATATTTATTTCAAAATTTACTATATAAAATATAAGAAAATAAACAATGAAAAAATTGCCATAATAATAATTAATAAAATATTTTTTTTTTTTATTGCAGGAAGAAAATCAAATTACTGTTTATTAATAAACAATACGACTAATTAAAAGGATTCATCATTTTAAATACCTCAGTAAAATTATCCAAGAATCGGGTATAGAAAAAATCAAATTTTATGGGATGGGTTATCTAAAAGTTAACAGAATTTTCTAGCCAGGAAGTACCTTTTCTTTTCTTTTTTAATGAAAAACCTCCAGCCTTAGTGAGAAACAAATCCTAAATCAAAATTGTTTGTACGTCTCATGGAAACTGCTTTTTGCCACAGATGTTCAAGGCATCTTAATATCTATATATATATATATATATATATATTAATTAAATAATTGAAGAAACTTTTGAAATGATGTACTTTTAGTGGATTAATTACAATTTAGTAAAGTGTCAAATACGCCACTACAGCAGGCCCGCTGAAGGAATTTTTCTGGCGGATTCAGTATCATACGACACCAGACCTGCAAACCTAACCGGGAATAACGTAATGAGGTCCCAAACCAAATACGAAGGGTATAGGACAAGGCTCGGAGTAGTGGGGATAGAAAGAAAGCCAAGCTATCTGCTGACGCATATGCCACGACGCTGGGCCCACAGAACACCTCTTGGATGCATATGGCCCGAGGCTGGGCCCAAATGTGTTAAGAAACTCGTTTTGGGAGTGCTATATAAAACGTTTTGCGGTGCAGAAATGAAAATTCTGGCCGCTATCATATTAACAGATATTTACACACCTATGTATATATATATATATATATATATATATATATATATATATATATATATATATATGTGTGTGTGTGTGTGTGTGTGTGTGTGTGTGTGTGTATAATTTTCCAATAGGTAGGATTGATTAAGATTTAAAGAAATTGTTTCAACATTCTTTCATGAGTGCAACCTCAATAGCTAAATTTCTTTGGAAAGTGCTAAAATGCTTAATGGCTCTTTAGCAGGGACTAAAAATTAATTTAAAAAAATGAAAAAAAAAAAAATAAAGATAAGAAACTGTCTATGGACAAATATAAATTAAAAAAAAAAAAAAAGAAATGTGTTTCCCTTCATTTATTAGGCTCTTGGCTCTACCTATTTATTTAAATTTCCTAAAACCCTAATGACTAATTAGAAAGGAGTAAATCCTACCAAATCGATTTCATATCTATATATTAGTTGGATCGAATACAAAAGTCCAAAACCCCGAAGCTCTATCATCGAAATCCTTGAGAGATTTTGGGAACCCCAAAGAGGACTCCAAAAGCTCGACGCCTAATTTCTCATCATCGATATGCTTTGTCGGAACGAGCTCTACATCGTCTCCTGGTATACTCACAGCTTCCTGTCGGATCGACTCGAAGATGATGTCTAAGCCTTTCTGGACCTCCACAGGAACTGGAGGTGGTGTCGGGATGTGAGAACCCGTCGCCCTGAATCCTCCTTCGTCGGCGGTGTATTGTATAGACACCACTTCGCCGTTGGGGTCCGTGTAGGAGTAGGAGCCGAATTGGACTAAAGCTTCCTGTTCTGGGTCTCCGATGTTCTTCAGGAACCCTGTCTCTTCAGCGTGGATGCTGTTCCCTGTTTCATAGCTAAAACAAAAAGAAAAATGTGTGAAGTTAAAATCTAAAAATATAAATTTCATTCTAAAGAGGAATAGAATCAATAATATTACTCAGAGAAGCTACAAATTGTCTGGGTCACAAATGGTAATCCTTGAAACATGATTTGCCTTTAGTTAAACACAAATAAAGTTCACATTTATTACAGTAACCACAAGTTTGGTTCTTGTAGTTTTCCATTCTGCGTCTCATGTTCTGAGAAACATCAGGCAGTACTTCCTCAAACAAATCATTCCAATATGAAGGGATCATTCAAATTGTCTGAAAAAATTGGCTGAAAATAAGCGAAGGTTCAGAAAGAACATTGTCATCACATCTTCATCATCCTCACTATCATCTGGTGCTGTGATTATATGAAAAATCTGTTTCTCCTCTCGTCATTATCGATCAGATAATGGGATCCATCGCTCGGATCTCAGTACCAGATGCATGATGGTGCCCACAGGAAACAAATGAACAACCACAAAAATTGGCATAAAAAAATAAAACTTCAATAAAACAAACTTTCACTTCGTAAAATACACCACTATTACTAAGGAGTACGATTTTTTTGAAGGTCAGAATGGACGGTTTTAATAGTATTGTGGCCTTGCGAAACGGGTCCCCTCGGGGTGAGAAACGGGACTCCTGGTTTTGTCAACATTAACTTGTTTATTCCTTCTTGGGAACAAAGTACAATGCTCAAAACCTTCCAGTCCCTTTGACAATTGTTGATGCTTACAGAAAACGAAATATAATTTGAAAAAACTCGACATAGTGCTCTGGGAGTGTAAAATAGAATATGATGCCTGCAGGCATCACGATGCAACAAAGGGTTAATTAATAGTCCAACACTTACTGCCACATTTTTGACTCATGATTTGAAAAATAAGCACAAAGGTTCCGCTAAGAACGGGGTTACTCTGGGGTTCCGTTTCGGGTTTACTCCGAAATCAAATTATTAACTTGCCTGTAATTTCAAGTTATTTTCGTTGTAACCCAACTAGGTAGACACCGTGCAAAACTACAGTGGAATATGTGTTTCAAAAGAAAAAGAAGCAAACTCGGCCCGTAAAAAGTTAAAGACGGTCAGTAATCTGGCGAGGAAGATAAAGTAAAATGAAAGGCAGACGGCAGAAGGGGATATGAACGGTTCAAACGGACTGAAAGAAAGCTGCACAACATCCCAACTGCATTCAGATGCAGACAAGTGCAGTAGTAATTGGCCTTACGTGACATCACTTCGACACGGGTGCAGCAAGTGCATATATAGCCAGCAGGATGCACCGACGGCTTTCTCTAAGGTCGCTGGCAGAATAGTGCAACCACATACTTCTAATAGTTTTTTTAGGGAATCGCTTCGCTCTAATTGTAATTCAGTATTCGTGAACAGTTTTATTTTCAAAAATGAACAATATGCGGCCTTTCACCAGTTGCCTCTTTTCGGAAAATCCTACTTTTCCTCTTTTTTTTTAAAACGTTTTTTCCCTCATTCCATAGGGAGGAAACCTCCTTATGATATTGACCTCATTACGGTATTCGGAAGAGCCGTCTAAAAAATTTCAAATTTCAGAATCTATGGATCACTAAAATAATGGGGGTTTATATATATATATATATATATATATATATATATATATATATATATATATATATATGTATGTTCAAATTCGTTAACTAGGGGAATCCGGCCACAGGAACAATTTGGGCGAAAAATATTCTTTTTGCCCGACTTTGCGGTACAGGTGCACTTTGTGTAAGTTAGGAATCTTATGAAACAATTCCCAAGGCCTTATCTGTAACCGAGTGAAGAAAAAATCGTCCATCAAAGAAAATGTATATGTATATATATATATGGGGGCGAGGTTAGCTCAGTGGTAGAGCACTGGACTAATAAGCTGGAGGCCTGAGTTCAAATCCCGAGCAAGCACTAAAGATTTTTTCTTCTAGTGTCTTCGTTCATGGGTTGAATTCGGCCTCCCTGACCGTCCCTAGGCCGACCCAGCCTTTAATTAATTTAATAATGGGTACCTTGGTTGATTCTAATGACTCTAGCAGTCGAAGCAGCCAAGGGGAAAATCAGGCGGCCGGAGCATAGTACTGACCACACTATCTCCCTAGTGTGCCGTATGGTCATGAATCAGATACCTCTATAGTATCTGCCCCTCAGGGCCCTCGTGGCCTGTTACGGGACTGATTTTTTTTATATATATATATATATATATATATATATATATATGTATATTCATTGGAGTTTCGGATATATTATTATAAATCTCGAAATCGCAGTAAATTTAGTGCACTAGTATTTCTAAAGTGACACAACTCAAAAAAAAACTCAATTGTAAATGTGTCACTCTTGCCTATGTAAGCTTTATGACAGTGCCTTCTGGTGTGCAAGCTCTGAAGCTAGGTGCATACAGTTTTGATGGTTGATAAAGAGATATTTACCACGTGTTTCATAGTCATAACTATGACGGTGTGAATAAAACCAATTCTTGAATTGTGTCACTTTAGAAATATTAGTGCGATATATGATAGAAAAAAGATTTTAATGTGGCTATTGATAAAGACATCTGATTCGATAAATCCGTGGTTATATGTAGCAATTTCCGCTTAGGATACTGTCAGTTTCCTGATGTGGCGCCCATAATAATGGGAAAAAATGGTGAACTTTCATTCTGGGGGGGGGCTAAGCCCCCAAGCCCACCCTTTCAGCCACCACTGGTGGCGCCTAAGATCTTGATCCGCTTTAAAATTTCATTTGACATTTTTCATGAAATATTAGGACAAAATATGGACTGCTTTTATTCTAAGGTTACTAGGGATATGAACGGAAACGGGCTAAGATGAAGCAGTTCCTGTGAATCGGAATTCTGTCTCACTCCATGACCTGATTGACTACAGTTGAAACAATGTGTCTGTTCTCCGTGTGGGTCCATGAAAGTGTATCTTGTAAAAACTTTCTCCTGTCGCGTTTTACTTTTAATGCGGTTACAAGCTACAAGGAGCTTCTGAAGGAAGAGATGGCTTGATCATGTTCTCATGAAACCCGAGTGTAACTCGTCACTGATTGCTGATATCATTAGAGAAAGTGACGTCGCAATGCGACACCAAGGAGGTAGAAAGCGGTGAATGGAGTCCTTTTGCGCATCCTACCATCAGCGCCTCTGCGCATGGCGGTGTGATCATCGGAATCTCTGCGAATCACGTTTCCCGGGCAAAAGGTCTTTGGCGCCACGATCTCCCGCCAAAGTGGCATTCAATTGTTATTGTTTCCCGCGCTTTTCCTGGCAAGTTGCGATAGTTTTGCTAACCTTATCTCGTAGATTGGCAAAGGCTTGAAAATGTCAAAGAACCTTAAGCGTCTCGCGAGTTAAGATGAATCTATAATTGATTGGCGTCGGAGGGTTATTTTGAGAATCTTAAAGATTTAATCTATATTCCAGCCGACAAAAAATGAGGAATTTGACCGAACAAATCCCAACAAGCAAACTATGTACAAGAAATCCTCGGCTCAGTCCTTTACCAAGTAATTCAATCTCGAAGACTCTCTTACATTTTTCAACTCCTAAAATTTAAATCCACTGTTCACTCCCGTAACACCCGATCTCGACCTTCCGATCTTTATATTCCTTCCCACCGTACTGCATTATTCGAAAAATCATTTGTCCCCCGTGCCACCTCGCTATGGAATTCCTTACCTCTTCCAACACTTTGTATCCCTGCAAGTTTTACCCAATCCCTAGTTTGTATAGAGAAGCTGTACTTTGTATACTGGTAGTATTTATAATTTTATATATTAAATTGTTTATTATTTTGTAATTTCAAAATTATTCCTATGGGACTTTTGTCCCG
Organism: Gonocerus acuteangulatus; assembly: GCA_946811695.1. Taxonomy (NCBI): domain Eukaryota; kingdom Metazoa; phylum Arthropoda; class Insecta; order Hemiptera; family Coreidae; genus Gonocerus; species Gonocerus acuteangulatus. The sequence continues at coordinate 86,357,505 of OX328127.1, forward strand.
GAATCAGAATAAAAATTTTCATTTAATTTCATTATTTTTCTTGAAACGAAATTAGCTATATATAATTCCACAGTACTGCTTCTTGTCTATTGATATTGAAGGATTATAAAGGGAACGGGATATAGTAATAACGCAGGAAGAGGATACAGCCCCCCCCCCCAGTAGTAAAAATCAGGACTTTACAACTCAAACAAAGTTACGTCAAAACAGAGGCTCCTAGTGGGAGCCTTGCCATCCTACGTTTGGTGGGAGAATTCTATTCAAGCATAGTACAAAGTAACCTCTCCCCTTCCGATAGACCGATTTAGTTCATTTTTACAACACTTCATTATTATTAGATACCCACGACGTATACAGCGTTTCGTTACAATACAACAGAAATTACGACCGGTATGAGAAAATTAGTAATTTGGGCCCGGAGTAAACACCCTTCCCTCCTAATGAACCGATTCAGTTTATTTTCATAAAACATTTTTGTCTTTAGTTAACCACAACATATACCGAGTTGTAATATAACGAAAATTACGGCTGTTATTGGCAAATAACTACATTGGCTTCGGAGTAACCCCCCCCCCTCCGGATGGACCGACTTTGCTCACATGCGACAAATTTGTCCTAATCCTTAATGAAACTGGGTGTTTGTGTATTCAATATATCGTCGGTACAAATGCAACGTATCGAATGTGAAAATTACCACTTTTCAGAGTGGAAAAGCATTTATTCATAACTTTTTTTCGACAGTCAAATATTCACAAGATTTGACCTTTTGATAGTGGAATACTTTCCCTTTAATAGAGTGATCTAAGGGTGCGTTTACATCTGACACTTCTCGCAGGAAATATATGTCAGGTGTCGGATAGATATTCTCTTGAAGGTTTACATACTGACAGAAATAGCTAGACATTTATGTCATGGATATGTATAGGACAGTTCTGGATTTGTTCTAATTTGCGATAAATTCACCAAAAGCACAAATAATCAGTGTTTAAATCTGGTGGTATAGAAGTGTCGACACTTATAGTTCGTGATAGAAATATATATCTCAGACATAAATTGCTCATGGTTTACACTAGTCGCAATTTCTGTCTGATATAAATTTCCTGCAATAACTAGCAAGTGTAAACCCACCCTAAGATTCAAGAATTTTCCGTACATAAGTCCAGCAGAAATTAGTAAGGATTACAATGAAAGATGCATTTTTTCACATTCGTTACTTTGCATTTGTATCGACGATATTTTGTACATAATGTTTTAAAAGGTATGAATAAGAGGACCTTGCGCCAAGTTTATTGTTAATAGAATGAAAAATAGGGGGTGTTTTCATGAAAATAATAAATTATGTGATTAACTTCAATAGAAGTCTCTGTAATATTTGCATAAAAGTAGTATAAATGTAATTGCTTTATGACAAGAAGTTAATAAAATTGAGTTTTTGTTATGCAATTTACACTTTAAGCCTTGGCAACATCTGTAGCCAAGGCGTCTAACCCGCTCCCGCCATCTCTTGCCAACGAGGTGCTGTAAACTCCTAGTAACCTGTCTCTTATTCCTTCAGTTTGACTATCATGTATGTATGGTAGTTTGGTATGGTTGTTTGGTGTACTGTACGTAGTATGGTTGTTCGGTGTACTGTAGTATGGTTGTTTGGTGTACTGTAGTATGGTTGTTTGGTGTACGGTGGACTTTATGGGGATCTCGTGGCAAAAATCAAACACCTTATGAACAGTTTTATCCTCGGGATCCCCAAGGACTCTCACATATCGAAATAATCTCGCCCCTTTATTGAATATTAAATATTATATTATTTTCAACATTAAAAGATAAAAAACAATATATGTTTTGCTTTTTTTTAAATGTAGAATTATATTCACTTGATTATTTTCTTAGACTGCTACGGAGGTTTGAAATGGCAATATAGAACTACACTTTTTAATATAGTTTTACGTAAAACTTACACTGCAAAAAAAAAAAAAAAAAAAAAAAAAAAAAAAAAAAAATTGAATATTAAGCAATCCGCTTTTTGAAGTATTATCACTAATTAAGAATTATTTTAATTCAAGATACATCATGGTAATGACCTTTTATTGTATACTAGCTGTGCTATGCTACACCCACTTTCTGCATCTAGAAAAGCCAATATAAATTTGAAACCAAATAAGTAATTAAAATCTCCGTGACCTCTGAACTGTGAGTTCTAGCCAATCCTAACTTAGCCTACGACACTCCCCGGATCAAGATCGGTCGAACGGTGTGGATTTGTCTACGAAACAAACATACAGACAGACAGACGGTAGAAGTTTTTGACTTAGCCTATGACACTCCCGGGATCAAGATCTACCTGTGTGCCAAGTTTGGTAAAAATCGGTCGAACGGTGTGGATTTGTCTACGAAACAAACATACAGACAGACAGACGGTAGACGTTTTTGACTTAGCCTACGACACTCCCCGGATCAAGATCTACCTGCGTGCCAAGTTTGGTCAAAATCGATAGAACGGTGTGGATTTGTATAAGGAACAAACATACAGACAGACAGCTGGTAGACGTTTTTGACTTAGCCTATGACACTCCCCGGATCAAGATCTACCTGAGGCCCAAGTTTGGTAAAAATCGGTCGAACGGTGTGGATTTGTCTACGAAACAAACATACAGACAGACAGACGGTAGACGTTTTTGACTTAGCCTACGACACTCCCCGGATCAAGATCTACCTGCGTGCCAAGTTTGGTCAAAATCGGTCGAACGGTGTGGATTTGTATAAGGAACAAACATACAGACAGACAGGCGGTAGGCGTTTTTGACTTAGCCTATGACACTCCACGGATCAAGATCTACCTGTGTGCCAAGTTTGGTCAAAATCGGACGAACGGTGTGGATTTGTATAAGGAACAAACAGATAAACAGACAGACACGTGATTTTTATATATATAGATTTTAAATTATAAATTTAATTCTAAGAAAGTGTATTTCTTTCATTTACCTTTTAGTTAAATTTTATTATTTCTCACTACATTTTTATTTCTCACTCAGTATTATCACTCAAATCTTTGACTTATGTAAATGTAAATCTTTGTCTATGTATGTTTATAAATATAATATTAACAGGGGACTAGTAACATAATATAAGGCAACTCCTTGCAATGGGGAAATCTTGTATTCAGTTTTACTTATTGTGTTCATACATGTTATTAATTATAATTATTTTATTGATAAAAGGGTGATCCATTTATTTGGGAATTACAATTTTTCTACTGAAAGAGGCCAGGTGTATTTTTGTTTACGCAGCCAAGAGAGAATCGGGATTTGTTGAAATGTTAGCTGTGAAAAGGTCGAGTAAGATAGGACCAAATATGCTACCCTGTGAAACTCCTGCACAATAAGGCGTGAATTAATTTAAAAATATGTAAATCTTCCAGAATTAAAGCTGTAGGATATGATTGGACCAGAAGGGTGACAAGGTCATGGGATTAAAGCGTTTGGATTTGGCAGTGTGTATATTTAGGCGGTGTTGATTCGGGTCAAGCCGACGGCAGGTATTGAGGATTATGTACATAAGATGCGCAGGATTGCAACACAGTTGCGCAAGTAGTCTTCAACTTTATGCAAATTGCATAACGGCGTGAGGTCACTCCCCCCCCCCCGCTGGAGTATCCAGACGTGGTGACTTGTCGCATCTTCTCTATTATCATGGAAATAGTGTTGCCGAAATTACAGGCTTGTTTGTTCTAGTGTTTAGCAAGTTGTTGTATTGTTTGGTCTTGTTAAGAAGTTTTAGAAATAGGTACATCAGGTGTTTGATGGTCGAAGAAAAAAGTTGTTTTAAATACATTATTGATGTCCTATATTGGTGAGATTACACACGTTCAACGACCGTTTTTCTTCGTTGGTTTCAGAAACGATGGATAAAGTTAAAACTTTTTTAGTGATGCTTGACATTATTCAAACAAAGATATTTAAATGTTGGTTACGTTTGGAGTTAAGTAAGTATTGGAAAAAAAAAATATTAACAGATTTAAGATTTTCGTACATTTTGTTAAATAACTCAAAAACGGTTGAGAAATCGTGGTAAGTTGACAGTAACCATTCGACAGATTACTAAACTTTCTAATCTAACCTTTCCAAAAGGCATTAGGGCTAAGAACGATATAGAAAAGTGCCAAGGTGCGAGTCAAATTTAAAAAAAAAAAAAATATTTTATTCTGCTTATGTACACGTTCGTTTCTGTTTTATGTCTTGAAAATGGGCGATGAACCAGAATGAGTGGACGGCGACATCAAAAAGAGCTTGAAATTCCTATTTCGGAAAGGAGAGTTACCCAAAAGGGCTATTTTAGCAGGAAAAAACAGCGCTTAAATGATTCAACGCGTTGCTATCGTTGCGTAGATCTAAATTACTCTCCCCTCCGAAATGGAAGCGGCCTGCTACTCAAACCAGTTTGTTAGTTATGATGATAGTTACATTTTGGTTAATAACTCGAAAACGGTTGGGAAATCATGGTAACTGGACAGTAACCATTCAAAAAATTACTAAATTTTCTAATCTAACCTTTCCAAAAGGCATTAGGAATAAGAACGATACAGAAAAGTGCTAAGGTGCGAGTCGATTTTTTTAAAAAAAATGATAGTATTCTGCTTATGTACATAATAATATTTTTTTATGCACACGTTTTCTCGAAATTTTAAATATTTATCTTTATGTCCTCTGTTTAAGTTCACAATTTCTGTCATCTGTTTATAGGTCACAATGTCTCCTACCTCTCCTATGCCTTCACTTCTCCCATACTCCCACAATCCCTCCATATTCGCACAAAACGAATTTATGAGAAGGAATTTTACATTTTTTGCCTTGTGCTATTTTATTTTGTATTTATATGTATACAGAATTCTATTCTTATATATTCCATTATTATTAAATTGACGTGTTTTTATTTATTTTTTTTTTTTTTTCTCAACCATAGTAACCCTATGGTAGAGCCGTTTACATGAAACCTTTGCCGTTATTCCAATTATTCTAATAAACATCTTCAAAGTGCTATTCTCAAGACAAGAAATACCCCAAACTTGGAAGACGGGTCTGCTTGTAATGATCCCTAAACAAAACTCTGAATCAAATCGGCCGCTTAGTATGCTACCGATGTTAGGGAGGGTAATGGATATGCTTGTAAAAGGCCGATTAACTCATTTCTTAATGAAAAATGAAATAATTAATAGCAATCAGTTTGCATTTGAACCCCAATCAGACACAATTAAAGCTCTGCAGTTTTTAAAGAACGAGATCCAGGAAACATTTACTTCAAGATCAAATCTAGCTGTTATTAGCCTAGACATCAAAGGGGCCTTTGACAATGCTTGGGTACCAGCTATTCTCTATAATCTCAAAACATATAACTGCCCAAAAAACCTATACTTATTAGTTCATAACTATTTCCAAAACAGACGTTTGACAACAAGAACTAATAACTGTGAAGCGAAGAGACTACTAAGCAGAGGTACCCCTCAAGGCTCAAGCCTATCCCCAATGCTATGGAACGTCCTAATCAACACCATCTTTGATATTAACTTACCCCTGAATACAAAATTAATAGTATATGCCGACGATATTCTTGTAATTATAAGAAACAAGGATTTTAAACAAATTCAATGTGTGGCAAATTTAGCACTAAACAGGATAATAGACTGGGCAGATTTAAACAAATTAACTTTTAATGCAACAAAATCTAGCTACACGATATTCTCTAAAAAACGAAATATTCCGAATATTAACATAAGACTGTACGGACAATCACTACAACATACACATACATTAAAATATTTAGGTATAATGTTTGACAGGAAACTCTCCTGGAATAAACACATAGATACGGTGTACATCAAGAATCTGAAGTTAATCCAGCGACTTTCAATCGCAGCTCGAGTAACTTGGGGAATGAAAGCAGAATCGCTTAAAGTAGTTTATGAAGACGTGTTTTTATTAAGAGAACGAAGGTTCCACAACAATGTCTTTTTTTAGTTTAATTTGAAAGTTACTAGAAGATTCAATTAATAAGTAAACAAATTAATTATTGCATACTAACTAGGTTATAAACTCGAAGGAAAATTCAGGTATTTTTCATTTCCAATTCATAATATCTTAGGTTTAGTTTACAAGATCTTGCTACTAGACTTATCACTCTCTCTATGCTAGCTGGCTTACTGAGGGTACTTGTTCAAACGTGGGCGGAGAAGTTTGTTTGTTTGTGTTTTTAGGGCAAAAAACTACAAGGTTACCATTGCCCGAACTCTTATTTTTTTTTATTTTTTATTTTTAAACATTATCCAATTTTATTCATTTATTAGTTCTTGTAATACCCTGTAAATGTTTGATTGTTTTACATGATTGCCACCTTAGTATTGGTAAAGATATTAGATATATTAGGCCTTAGTGTTAGAAAAAACTGTATAAATATATGAACACTGGTTGTATAAAAGGTATTAACTAATCATATACACTTAACATATTATTAACATAATCATATACACTTAAAATTATACATTTTTATATTTTCAAAATTTTTATGTTGATATATCACATAACATTGGGTGGAGAAGTATACTCATCAGTAGCAAAATAGTTGTTCAAGAATGGAACGTCTTCCCCGTGATGTGTTCGAAAAAAGTTTTAAAACTTTACTCAAATAACAAGAACTCAAAGAAGAATTTAAGAAGAGAAAGAGGTTGTCGGCCAGATAGTGGTTGATACAAAGTGACACTATTGGCAATTTAACCAAACTCTAGGATAATTCAGCCTCAGGCCCCCTGTACGCGATATTTTTGTCACTCTCGGTGATAGCATCTTGAATTTGAGCGTTCTCCTCGCCGAAATAAATCTTGTTTTTATAATTCTGATTTTTGGTATGTTTACTATGAACAGCAATTTTTATTTATCTTTAATTAATTTTAAGTTTGAATTATGTTATTATTATTATTTTAATTTATAATATTGTATGCCTGTAAAAAAAAGTGTTTTCTGTTTACCATTTGTTCTATTTCCTATGAATAATAAACAAGTGAAATATATACTCAATAATTCAATAAACATTGATGATGTACAGAGGTATAAGAACTTATGGAAATTCGACAAGGCTAAAGAGTTTTAATGCGCCTGAATAGCTCACATGGTCAAAACTTTGATTTTTTTTTCCTTGGCGTTTAAAGGTCATTCAACCACTATTGGGTCATTTATGCCTCTTGGTCGGTCCATTGGTAGCATCGAAAGCAAAGACAGAGCCCGACGGCCAGCGGGAGGCGGACCTAGCGAGTAGAGTCCCCGTGCCAGTTCTACCTTAGTGGCCCGCATCTGGTGACTGGCTTCTAGGTCTATGATAGAAGAAAACTTTGATTCAAATACGCTCTAGTAATAGGCAGGAATACTAGAAGTACAATAAGGTAACGCTAGCTAGCTCTAAAGTCGAGAAATGAGAAGATAAAGAATACGAGAAATACGCTGAGCTCTCGACTGCTGAACAAGTCAACGGTATGTGGGTCCCATCTTCCTTCGACTTCTACACAAGTCAACGGTACACAGGTCCCGACCGCTCTCGACTGCTGAACAAGTCAACGGTACGTGGGGCCAGTATTTCCTCCGACTTCCACACAGGTCAACGGTATACATGCCCAGCCGCTCTCGACAACTGGCGCAGTGAGCGGCACAGAAATGGTTGACGGAGTTGGCAACCGAAGATGTAAGGGAGTACAAAAGTTTCATGAGAATGACATCCGCCCCGTTTAACGTTTATTATAGAAAGTTAACCCGAGATACTACAGACTGACAATAATATTAGAGGAGCAATACTTGAAAAAATATCATTATAAGTAATTAGACAAACTATGTTGTTACTAAACACTTGTTGGGACGTTTAGACGAGGTGGCAACAAACAAAAGTATAGTAGTATTTTTCATTTAGTAAATCGAAGCACTTCCTATTCACTTGCTATACTAGTCATTAAGTACCTTGTATACAAGGAGATAGTACAAGTGCTACAAGTACCTTGTATACAAGGAGATAGTACAAGTGCTACAAGTACCTTGTATACAAGGAGATAGTACAAGTGCTACAAGTACCTTGTATACAAGGAGATAGTACAAGTGCTACAAGTACCTTGTATACAAGGAGATAGTACAAGTGCTACAAGTACCTTGTAAACAAGGAGATAGTACAAGTGCTACAAGTACCTTGTAAACAAGGAGATAGTACAAGTGCTTCGGTGACAAGTACAAGATTTATTATTTATTGACTATTTATGCAACGCTTCGGTGGCGATTTGCATTTTCTTCGGTAATTTTTGGTAAAGGGCGATATAAAATGGTCTGTTAGCTCATCTTATCTTTTGCTATGCTTTTATCAGAAAATTTGGCTAGTATTCGTTTTGGTGTTATATTTTGTTGTACATGTTTATGTTCTTTAACTACAAAAATCATGCAACAATACCAAATGCAAAATGTACTCACTTCGACTTGTAGCTCCCGTCTAGACTCTGCTGCTTCTCCAACCTGATGATAGGGATGGGCGTTGGGTGCTCCTTGGGTTGTGGAGTGGTGGAGTCCTGTCTGAAGCTCTGATGGTGTTGCTGTTGATTGAAATCCTGCTGTTGTGGCTGTTGATTGAAGCTTCCCTGTTGATTGTAGTCCTGATTGAAAGGCCCCTGAAGCTGTCTGTCCGGTACGTATTCCCCCGAATGCACTTCGGCCTGTTCCACCTCGATTGAAGCTGGCTGTGGAGGTTGTTGCGACCTCTGTTGAGGGATGGCGAAGTTGTTGAAGACGGGGGCTTTTTGGAAGGCACTGTGCTGTCTTCGCTTGCTCGGCTTCTGGGCGGAAGTACAAGCTAAGCTGATGAGGAGGACCTGAAACATACAACAGGTGGGATTTAAAAACAAAACAAAAACAAAACAGAATAGCTTTCATTCTTTCAGATCTTCATTTACTTTTATCAATTTTAAAGTCTATGTTTCGTCAGAATAGAAAAGCATGTTAAGTACGCGTAAACTGTGCAACATTGTTTAATTTAGATGGGTATATATATATATATATATATATATATATATATATATATATATATATATATATATAGTCAATCCAGAGAGGCAACGAGGGCCCAGAGCGGCAAATACTGCAGGCAGAGGTAGCTGATTATTGCTCATACGGCAAACTAGGGAGATAGTGTGGTCAGTACTTTACTCCGGACGCCTGATTTTCCCCTTTACAGGCACTCATTAATAAATTAATTAAAGGCTGGGTAGTACTAGGGATGGTTTAGGACCCTGAATCAAACCCACGAACGAAGACACTAGAAAATAAAATTTTTAGTGCGCTTCAGTTTTGAACTTTGGTCTTCCAGCCTATTAATCCTGTAATATACCACTGAGTTGACCTTGCTACTCATATAATATATATATATATATATATATATATATACAAGGTGACCCAGATAAGCGGGCCACAAGAGAAATAACTACTAAACGGTTTGAGATATCAACATTTTTCATATGGCCAAAGTTGTAGTTCTCGTCGAGATTTACAAAATGGTGCCCTCGGAAATGAGAAAATAACACTCAAGGGGGGCTCAAATGGAACTTTGAAGGGAAGGGTTTCTTCTTTACCCATATTTAGCATTCTATTTTTAAAATGTACTAACAATACAAGGAAGAGCCGTGGAAACTGCGTTTCGATGCGTCAAGTAGTTCTCTGTAAAGATACGTTTTCATTTGCATGTATTCCTCATCTGAAATTCCAAAAAAAACGCTTGAATTTATTTAAATAGTATTTTTGTTAAGGGAGGGGCTATTCAGCATAGGAGAATCTGGGCCACCCTGTATGTATGTTTGTGTGTGTGTGTGTGAGTGTGTGTGTATATATATATTCAGGAAAACGTCTGTTTTCTCTTTTCTTATACGAAAACGGCTAAAATGATTTAGTACGTTGGAGTTACATTACAAGAAAAATATTATTTTTATTTTTGAAACAGAAATCATCGTTCAACGAAATTTTTTTATTTTTTTTTTTATTTTTTACGGCGCATCTACATCTAGGTCATTAGCGCCGACATCCAGGGTGCAGCGAGGATTTTACCAGCGAGCCGTGGGATGATAAAATTCCTGCCGTAGGTTGGGAATCGAACCCACCATCTCCCGCTTATGAATCCAAGGCGCTAGCCATTAGACCACGGGAGACCCCGTTCAACGAAATAGAGTAAAAAAGAAAACCAGTTCTGGAGTGTCGGATCTTGTATATGTATATAAGATGATACAATTCCCTTCAAGCATTGGTTCAACTAAGATTTCTAATTTATTATTCTGTTTTATGATATTCGATCTAGGCAGAAAAGCATAGCGATGTTGATAATAAAAGTATTTTAAAAATAAATCGGTTGGCTAACCCAAGCCTTTATTTTTAAACAATGCCACTAACTGATAAGAAGGGAGCATTCATAAATGATAAGGGATAATGGAGGAATTAAAAGCAGAAAAGGGGAGAGAGCAATAAAGTTAGGTCCATAATGGCTTCTAAATTACAGAAAATCATTACAGAATAACCTTTTCTCCAATTCGAATGGTCATCTGATTACAGCGTATAAAGGTGCGTGTAGAAGATGGCTGCGTGTAATATACGACGGAGTGGTTATTGTGAAACCTCGCTCCCACGGTCAGGCCTAGATTAATGGGCGTATTACGATGCATCGGGGTGTTCTGAGATGATGGGGGATTCTTCGTTCGTGGGTCGTAAACTTATAGACTAGGGCGGAGCTGTAAAAAAATATATATATTTTTTTTTAAACCTTTATTGATAATCTAAACAGTATGATATAAATATTTCAAATAATTTGGTTGGTTTTGGAAAATTAAGAATACAAGGCATGATGTGGGAATATGTATAATTACATAACTCACTAGAACAATAAATTTTCAGAATTGCAGATGGGATGTTAAAACAAATTGTCTCTAGGCCACCGCCGCTTCAGCCTTCTATGAGGATTTTATGGATTGTGGAAGGAGGATAGAGAGTTTATCAAAGGATTTGGATGGCCAGGGGGATTGGAATGGAACTTCTGATAGACTGATTTGGCCAGGGTTTGGATAAAGGGGATATTGAAGTCATTATGGAGGGTTAGGCTCGAGATATAGTAAGGAGCATTGGATATTTAAATAATAAATTTAGAGAAAAAAAAATCCCGAAGCCGTCTAAATTGACCGCTTTTCATTCTTTAAAATGTTTTTAAATACTTAACTGTCTTATTTTTATTTTAAATAAACATTTCATATATACAAAGCCTGTTTTATTTGGATTTTGCAACAATTTCCAAAATGTTAATTGCTTTGTAAATACCTCAATTGCATAATTTATTAAGCAAAGTTCCGCTGTGCATTTTAAGCTCTCGAAAAAAATTATATAAAAAAGGTCTAATTTTTATCTCTTTTCATACTTGTTGTTTTGCAAAGAAGCAATTAAATATTAATTTTTTTTTAACGGCGCATCGATATATCTGCCATTAGCGCCGACATCCTGGTTTATCTCGAACCCGCTGGTGGGACTCGAACCCACGTTGAGAAACAAAAAGCAACAACACAAAGGCAGTTGAAAATATTCACAAGGCGTCAACGAATCTCTCTCTCTTGGAAAGCTATACTTCTAACAATAATTTTTTGTTCATATCCTTTTTTATTGTCAAATACATTCTCCTATTATAAGCTATTAAAAAATAACAAGAAATAAAAACAGCCAAAAAGAACCGTTCGAATAAACGAAATTAACTGGCGTTAATGACCCCAACGGTTGACACGCCTTAAATTCAACCAAAAAAAAAAAAAAAAAAAACGAAATCAATTGCTTCAAAGTTTCAAACACTCCGCTTGACATCGCCTAATCAAAACTTTCTTTATAACTTTTTTTTTGAAGAACTTTTAGTAAGCTTTCGAATGGTAACCATTGGCTTCCAAGATTTCCAACTGTTTATGAATTATTAAGGAAAGTATACGAAGTTCCAAAAAATTTTTATGTCTGTTAGTAAAATATTTTATTCTAACTCTTCCTTATCTCCAAACGTAGCCAAAATTTCAATATATATGTTTTGATGAAATTTGAACATGCAGAAAATGTTTTAACAGTACCCAAACCTAAAACTTATATATATATATATATATATATATATATATATATATATATATATATAAACAAATAATATATATATATATATAAAATATTATTTAATTTTACACATTTTATATAAAGTATTTTCCATGAATTATGCGTGTAAAGGCCTGTGTAAATACAGTATTACACACACCCTCCTACTACTATAGGCGTGCCTATGCTATTAGGCAATAGTCTGTACAATACTCCGCTAATGTATTCCACCCTCTCCATGCTAATGGGAAGAATACGAAGAGTGTTCCAGAAAACCAAAGTGAAACTCAACAAGAGTTAATTGTAATTTTAGAATAACAAAGAACCTCTTTGGCAACGAGGCTGTCTTCATCGCACACCATTCAGAACTTCACTCGAAGTTATATATATATATATATATATATATATATATATATATATATATATATATATATATATATATATATATATACATATATATATTAATGTTAGAGACATGAACTTAGATAAAATGGGTTTCATACTTCTTCTCTTTTTTTTTTGGTTTTATGTATATATGTATATATATAAATATATATTGTTTTATCTTTAATTATTAAATTATTTTTATTATACATATATCTATCCATGCAGTAGACTCTTTTTTTTTTTAATTGTTATAATGGCGTGTCAACCCCTAAGGTCATTAACGCCATTCTTGTGTGTGGTAATTTTTATTATAATTCTGTAATAAGTATCAACATGTATACATTATGATAAAATTGCTATCAATAATATTTCTATTTGCAGATTTTATTAATTCAAACGACAAAAGAGAAATGCTCAATTGCTTGTAAAAAAAAATTAATATAAAAAAAAAATAAAACAAAATGGAAAATAATAAAACATAATAATAAGTGTAATCCAAAAATAAAATAAAAATCAAATGAAAAAAAATAATGTTAATAAAATAATATATAAATGAAACAAACAAACGTGCATTTCGGTCTTTATGTTCTCTCTAGATTTTGTCCATTAATTGGGCGGCCCTTAAAAAATCAAAAAGCCACTCCACTTGGTTGGTTTGATCACCTAGAATTTCATCTAAGTAGTCATACAGTTGGTTTTGCTCTTTTAGTTGCTCATAGGCCCGGCAATTCGTCAATATGTGCTTCACAGTGAGCAGCACATTTGCAGCAATGTGCTGCAATAGACTCTCCCTAATCCGGTGTCGTCGGGACCGGGGTGCAGTCGGATTAGAGAAAACTCCGGATTAGAGAATTCAGTAAGAAGTTGCTACTTATGTATTTGAAAACCCTTATTATTTGAGATTATAATATTTTAAATTGTTACCAGGTGGCTGCTGTCAGATAATTATCTAGATATTCTAGAGCACTTAACTTCATGTCGATCAACAGAGTTGCCTTCTTCCTTTTCGAGGCCATAACAGAAAAAAATTAAAAAAAAAAAATTCTTTTAAAACTTGAACTCCACTCACAATAAATTTTCTAAATAGACTGGCTAAAATCAGGCGTTCCAGCCGCAGGTGCCTTTCTACACAATTTTATTTTCTTAGTAGAAACACAATTTCCTGTCTCTAAAAGGAAACATATCGTAGTTACAAATGCGTTATCGAATGTGAAAATTACCACTTTTGAGAGTGGAAAAGCGTTTATTCATAACTTTTATTTTGGACGGTCAAATATTCGGCAGATTTGACCTTTTGACAGTGGAATACTTGCCCTTTAATAGAGTGAACTAAGATTCAAGGGGTCTTTTTTACTTTACCCACGCCAGTTACTTTTTAGAATAACGTCGTAATATTTTGTTACAATATTGTAACAGGTGTTGCTAGGCTACATAAAGTGTATACATGAAAGAGGTTATAGATTATAAGACACGTTGAAGTTGTGTTTGTTGTGCTGTGTTGAAGTTGTGTTTGTTGTGCTGTGTTGAAGTTGTCAAATAATGAATTGGATTAAACTGAGTCGTGTGTTGAAATCGGAAGAAGTAGCGTATAGAGCATTACAATAGTATGGAGCCCTGCCTAAAACTAATTATTAGTTTAAACATCTGTTCTTCATAACTATTAACTTAATGATACGATAAATAACTGTTTTAGTAATAAAAGTAACTGGCGTGGGTAAAGTAAAAAAGACCCAGATTCAAGAGTTTGCCGTACATAAGTCCAGCAGAAATTAGTAAAGATTGAAAATGAAAGATCCATATTTTCACATTCGATACTTTGCATTTGTATCGACGAAATATGTCTTCTTTGACTTCCATTCAATGAAATACCACGAAACAAATGTTTAGCTAGCTGGTCCCTCGAGCCGTAGTCGGTAGTTCCGGCGAGTTTCGAGATCCGTCACTCAATATTCTCGGAGACCGCCGGATTAGAGAGAGCGACGGATAAGAGAACGCCGAGTAAGGGAGGGTTTATTTTTATTTTTATTTTATTTTTATATATACATACATATTAGATATTTCAATATTATTACATAACTGACTTAATTATAATTAATTGAGAAGTCACATATTTACATCCTTCCTTGAATTTTCTTATATACTATATCGGAAGCCCGATGGCCTTGAGAGCTAAAGCGTGAACAATCCGTGCCGAAAGTCCTGGGTTCGATTCCAACGGGGTGGGGGGTTTCTTTGGAGGCATTTTTCTGGCTAGAAAAGGGTGGTGACCTATAGATAGCCTGTCAATTATACATGAAAATTAACATTTTAATAAATTAAATGCTACAATTTTTTTGATGGTGTTTCACCTGTTAGGCTATTTATAGGCTGTAACACTTTTATAACTCCAATGGTAACTGATTTCCGTAGACGGTCGCCCATCCAAGTAGTGACCAAGCCCGACGTTGCTTAACTTTGGTGTTCGACGGGAACCGGTGTATTTAACGTGTTAAGGCCGTTTGCGAATACTATATGTAGTAGTAAAGTATATGTTATTATATACATGAACAAATAATAAGTCCTTGAGAAATTCACAATAAATTTACATAAGCTTGGAAATATTCCGTCAGCTAAGCGACACCACGAATACACATGGAAATAAAATAAAAACAATATGAGTGATTTTAAAAAATATAAAAACAAATAAATAAGTAAAACAAAAGTTGATCCTCCTTATTCCTGATAATCAAATTTAAAATTCATAGCCTCTTTAACGTAGTGGTATAGTTTTGAGTAGTCCTGGCCGTTCAAATAGTCTATTGCATGCGTGTGGGTTAATCTATTATTGTGGAATATGTTTACTCTTATCTCGGAGAGGATTGGGCATACAGCTAGGAAATGGATGATATCTTAGTATTTCACGTTTCAGAACTCGAATAGTATATTTGTGTAGAATATTTTGCTAAATTGTGAAACTTTGCCTCGTTTTCTGAAACGGCATAGCTTGTACAGTGAAAACAATATGTGTATCAGAGCGTTTAATG
Source organism: Gonocerus acuteangulatus (assembly GCA_946811695.1). Lineage (NCBI taxonomy): Eukaryota > Metazoa > Arthropoda > Insecta > Hemiptera > Coreidae > Gonocerus > Gonocerus acuteangulatus. The sequence goes on from OX328127.1 coordinate 86,373,073, forward strand.
AGTATAAATGACTGGCGATCCAAAGAAATGAAACAGGAAATAAGCAGAACACAATTCCAGGTCCTGGAAAATGCATCGTCGTCTCCAACCCGGATGAAAAGTTTTAATTGCAATAAAATACGACTTAAAGAACATTTCCTTTCACTATTGCGATATTCGTCAACTTTGACACCGATTTAATCTCTAGGCAATATTACAGAGGGCTTTTACTCGCCGCTGCTTACGACACGGAGAAAGAAGAAGAGGCTCGATTCTTCCTTACAATATAACGCAAGATACCATAAAAACTTTTATTGCACAATAACCTCTGCAATTTCTGTGTTGGAGGAATATCGATTTTCTATCATCAATCGATAAATGCCTTTTAGTGTGGTTCCGCCCTCCCTCCATAGGGAGAAAACGTGCTCATTTCGACGCAATCCAGAAATGTAGACTAGAACTCATAGATCACGACAATGAGAGTTGCTAACATTTATACAAAAACTGTTCACTCCATGCAGTCCAATTTTGATTCAAACGAATGAAACAATTCTTAAAGCAGTATCTGGAACCTTTTTAACTCGTAGTCTTCAAGGGTCGAGTCATTACAAACATTATAGTATTCTGGTATTGACTGTTACAAACTTCTTTACCGACGTTTTGCTAGTTATTCTGGCAGCTTCTTCAGGGCTTAGTCTGAGAATGAGGATGTTCTCCTGGTTCATCGATACAAATACCTGTATTTCTATTCTTAGATTTTAGAAAACCTGGTGCCCGGCTAACCGAGGAACCGCACTGAGGCCTACAAGACCTATTGTGCCACCCGACTTGTCGTTCTGTTACAATGCCAGACCCGTATAAGAGATGAACTTCCTTAAAGTATTTAAGGGCGTTGTCTGATAAAAGCTTCTAAAATCCAAAACTTGATCATGTCTCGTAATAAAATATGTTTCTTCTAATACTACCAAAAGTAATGTTACAAAATTTAAAGTCATTCATTTGGATCAATTTTAAATTGAATCAATTATTCTCAACTTCTCTCGAAGACGGTTACAGATATTGCTTTAAAAATGGTATCATTCGTTTCAATCAAAATCGGACCATTTTTTAAGTTACTAGAGATCGAACAGACATATATATATATATATATATATATATATATATATATATATATATATATATATATATATGCGCAGTTCTAGTTTTTTTTCCATCCATAATCCATAATAAAATGCGGATATATCTTAGGAACATAAGTTACTTCCTTGGTAAAAGGTGTTAGCTCCATATGTGACCTACAACCATTATGAACGGTGCGAGGAGTTTTGTGGTTATCCTAAAATTGACGTCTGTGGTTTAGTCCGATGTAAAAATAGAAAGACTGAGTCCAATAAGAATCTTATAATATCATAGAATTCCTATAAAAATGATCTAAAATAAAGGAGGATAAATAATTTTCCACATAACATGGCTTTCATGTGTATATTTAATGAATAAAAAAATACATACACTATTTTATTTGTTGCTTGTTATGGATGTTTAATATTGCAATATAGAACTACAGAATTATGTATTCTTTGGTTTAACAAAAGATCTTGCAATTATTTTGGTACTGTATTATATTGTGTTGGGATGTTAGATGTGAAAAAGTGAAAAAAATATAGGACCAAGGATGCTATCCTGTGGAACTCCTGCTTATAGTAGTGTAGAACACCTAAATGGATACTCTAAAATTTGTGATATTCCTGATACTGTTTTTATGCTGCAGTTAAATTGGTTTTAATATCATAAAGTATAGTTTAGTAAGGAAAAAAGAAGATTGAACGTACTTTAATAATTTTATTTAATTATTTTTTTTTACGGCAGTCCTACAACTGCGCCCTACGCGCCGACGTCCATCTAGGGCATCTAGGGAATTTTCTCAACGGGCCCTAAAATGAGAAAAATCCCTTCTGCAGGTGGGACTCGAATCCACCATCCTCGGCGAGACATTAATTTAGTTATAAACCCATAACCATGAAAGAAGATAGCGCTTTGGCCAAGTCAGCAGGAATGGCCTAGTTTTTAAAATAACGATCGAGGATGTGTTAAAAAAAAATTCACAGGAAATAAAAGATTATCCTCTAACCCGTAAACACTAGGATTTTTTTCGCACGAATTTCTCCAGTGATCACGTTATTGGATTCTACTGGTATTTGGATCAAATTTTATCAAAATCGTATATATATATATATATATATATATATATATATATATATATATATATATATACTCTGTCTGGTCTAGGGAATCTGATACATTGGAATTTCTCATTACAACCTCGGAAGGTTGACCTTTGAAGCGGGTTTCATTCCTGAGAACTCATTCAGCAGATATTGGAGTTTTGGTTAGGTACAATGTCTAAGCATGATAAACCTAAAGGATTATCATTGGAATAAAGGATTCGTCTTAGAACATAAAATCAGTGAGAAGAATCAATCAGGTCAGTGATTGATAGACATATCTTGACACTCTTCGAATGGGGTCAGTAGTTTTGGGTGCAATATCGTTGATTGACGTCCAGACTATCGTTCAATCAATTGACGTTGAGGAAGATCCGTTTTTTGCTCCTCCGAAGCACGTGAGAGGTTGAAAAGATATGATCAAAAGGTCATCTTGATAAGCTAAAATGTACTTCAGATGTTGAGAAAGAATTGCAGATAAATTTTCACAACCCGGTGAAAGGCCATAGCTTCCCAGGATTTTTAATGCAGGTTTTTACACTGATAAGCGTCACTATAGCCTGTCCATATAGACAAAAAGTTTATTTGCGCATGCACGAAACTCTGAGAGAAATTTCTTTTTCGGCCATTTGCTTAGTAGAATCAAGTGAATAATGATTTACTATTATTCGCATACTAAAAGATAAATGGCACTTTATAATTAAACATAATGAAAAATAAATTTATGGTGTAGTAAAGAAACTTGCCTGTGTTGGGTTTATAATAGAGGGAATTTTTCCCAATAATAAAGGCCACGCCTTCAACATCTTTTTGAAAAGATTTAGAGTTTCAGCATCTGCTTTGCTTAAGTATTGATAAACGTTAAGCTGTTGCCTGACCTCTCAAAGCCTTCCATACGCCTAAACATGGGCGTGTATAGGGGGAGGGGCTGAGGAGCCCCCCGAAATCGGTAAAAATGTGTCCTAAAAACAATTTTTTTTGGGGTGTAATAGCGTTTTAATTGGCTAACTATTGCAAGTTCTAGAATGTAGAATTCCATAGCCATAAATGCTCATAGTCCCCCCCCCCCCAAAAAAAAATATTCTCCTATGAGATATTAAACTATTCCAACTATCTTAACGGGCTAGAAATCAATATTTTCGAACCTGGCCACCCAATTTATTTTAAAGAATTGTTTAAAAGATAAATAAACATCAAGAATGAATAATCCATTATGATGGAATGATTAACGCGAATAAGAATGATTAAAACGAATAAGAAAAAATAGATCACCACTTCCAGATTGGACTGGATCCTATTGGAAGGCACACGAGAACCCTAAATGGAGTGGACACCATTGTTATCAGCGATATTTCGCTGATAACAATGCTGTCAATTCAATAGTTTGACATATTCGATAAATATATCGTTCTTAATATGTCAAACTATCGAATATGCAAATCGGAGCAAACTAGAGAAGGAACATATTCTATCAATTGACGGAGTAATATATTGAAAATGTTTTTATTCCATACCTTATTTAAGGCATTAAAGGCTATTTTAAAGGGGTTAGAGTTCAGACAATTTGCGAAAGGTCTCGAATCTGAAAAACAAGATTTTTCATAGAACATTTCAAGTAAACCACTACCGTAAATATATAAAAAAAAAAAATCTCTTCCCCAATTGGACCTTTCCATGGTGGAATCGACCTAAAGAATTGTACATTTCATGAATTCTAAAGATTGGTTTTTGCCAAATTTGCCAATAATAAACATCCGGATTTTATCTCTAGGACATTAAAAAAAACTTACTTTCACTCTTAAATAGGCTGTTTTACTCTTAAATACAGATAGTTTCAGGAGAAATATTGAAAAACCTTTCGGGTTTGACCCCCCATGACGATGAAGGATAGCGAAAATCTTCAGCTATATTGTTAGGAAATGTAATTCCTGAAAGGTTTGTAGTTACAGAATCTACCTGAAATTGCTATCTACTCTTTGCACCTGAAGATTTCAACCATATCCTCCTAAACTGCCCGGCTTTTACAAACTTCCGACCAAAATACCTACCAGATATAAAACCATCCCCGATGCTGCCCACCAGATATAAAACCATCCCCGATGCTGCCTACCAGATATAAAACCATCCCCGATGCTGCCTACCAGATATAAAACCATCCCCGATGCTGCCTACCAGATAATTGCACCCCATAATTAATTCAAATTCTAGAACTAACTACTATAATCTATATTTATATAGATATAAAATCTTTCATTTATTTATTTCTATATACATGATTATAATGTGGGAAATTCAGCATTTGGATATATATATATATATATATATATATATATATATATATATATATATATATATATATATATATATATGGAGGCTAGGTAAGCTAACTTGACGAATGTGCTGGACGTCCTGTGTTCTAAACTCGGGAACGAATTTAATATTTTACCTTCTAATGTCGCCGCTCAAGTCTTGGATTTGGGGCCCCTGACCGTCCCTAGGTCCACCCAGGTTTTAATTAATTTCCTAATGGGTACCTGTGAAAAATAAGGAGACCTGAACATAGTGCTGGTCCCTTCCCTAGTATGCCTTATGGTCAAGAATCATATATATATATATATATATATATATATATATATATATATATATATATATATATATATATATATATATATATATTTAAGTTTTTTAAATGTAATTATAAACCTCCCTTATAATAATAATGATAATTTCATAATTGACTTTTTAGCATTTTCCTCCGAAGGAAAGCAGCTATTGAGGTTGCACTCATGACGGATTTTTTGAAAAATTTCTTCGAATCTTTATCGATCCTACCTAGTAGACACCGAAAATGACCCCTTTGAAATGTATATATATATAGTTATGTATGTGTCCGTTAACACGATACAGACCAGAGTTTTTGTTTTTACGCCTCGAAACTTGGAACGTAGTATTCTTCCATCAAACGATTGAAGGAGTTCGTTAACCAACAAAATCAGTCCATCTGGGGGGGGGGGTGTGGTTACTCCGGAGCCAAATTAGTTATTTGCCAATACCAGCCATAATATTTGTATTCATTGTGGTCAACTCAAGAGAAAAATTTGTTATAAAAATAAACTAAATCGGTTGACTTGAAGGGAGGGTTTATTCCGGACAGAAATTACTAATTTCCTTATACCGGTCGTAATTTCTGTTGTATTGTTACGAAACTCTTTATACGTCCTGGCTGTCTAATAAGAAAGAAGTGTTGTAAAAATGAACTAAATCGGTCTATCGGAAAGGGGGGGGGGTGTTACTTTGTACTATGTTTGAATTGAATTCTTCCGCCAAACGTAGGTTCGCGAAACTCATCAAGATCAATAGATCAAAATGTGAAGCTTTGTGTATTTAGTACGTAGTGTAGTACCCCGCATACACAAAACTCTGGAAGGAAATTAATTACAAAAATTAATAATTGAAACAGCTGCTCATAAAAAATGCAAAAGAGGAGAACAATTTATGTTTTTATTTTATTTATCTATATAGGTTATTTTAAGAAAATTATTCAGGAATGCACTCGACACTACCCAATTCTGAGGAAAGTGCTTAATTATGCAGCTCCTGCGTGACGGACTTTTTATATAAGAAAATCGCTTAAATTAAATCTTTATAAGCAATAAATTCAATAATATTTAATAACTAAGGAGAATCGAATGATATGCCAGGCAAATCTGATGAAAATGCTGAAGAAGACAGAATTCTATATTGAGACATTTAGAGAAAATTGTTGAGTATAGAAAGCAACAAGAGGTATAATGTGTACATGTTTCTGTCGAATAAGGGATTAATAGGATTAGTGTAAGTACCCCGATCACGAAGAGCGAAAGTGTTTAGAGACGATAGCAAGATTCCGGTTCTCCGTTTATGGGCGTGAAGATGAGCAGATAAAGTTCAGGGGTGAAGGTTTCAGGACTGGATCAGCAGCTAAGAGTTCGTTATTAAAGGCCAGTTCCATGAACGGAAAGAATATATGAGCATTTAACAGCAAACAGTTATAAATTGGCTTTGAACCTCTTAGTGGTTACACCGGATCTGTGAGACCCAGTATTTGCATCTAATTCAGAAATTGATTGTAGATTTCGTGGTAAAAATGAAGTTTCACACCCTCAAAACCGATTTCTTTCAAATTTTGTACAATAACGTATTTTGATGCACTAAACACGAATACGTTAAAAAAAAAACCTTCGCATTTAACTACGAAAGAAGTAATAAGCACTAAAGTTCACTGTTATGTGGGTTATGAGAGCTAATGTTAATAACTAAATTTTTGACGACTTTAAGGCACAAATGACGAATTTAAGGCATACATGCTATGCGTTTCCGCTCGCTACGCTCGCTCAAGAAGCCCATAAAAACCCCAGTCAATCCAACTCGCTAAAATTATTAGAATTCTAATAGAATATAATATTAAGCACTAAAGTTCACTGTTAGGAAGGTTATAAAACTAGGCGTCAAAAGCGTATTTGTAAACACGCGCATGCGCAGATATGTAACATTGGGAAACAGAGAACTCTCATTTGAAATGTTCAGAAACCATTTATTCAAAAATATTGTTAATTTTAAGGGCATCCTTACCCGTCGTCACCTGTCGCTTAAGGGAATACGTGCTATGCGTTTCCGCTCGCTACGCTTGCTCAAGAAGATAACAAAGCCCCAGTCAATCCAACTCGCTAAAATTAATAGAATTCTATTAATTATTCTATTAACTTTAGTGCTTAATAACTTTTTTAATAGTTAAATGCGAAGGTTTTTTGTAACGTATTCGTGTTTAGTGCATCAAAATACGTTATTGTACAAAATTTGAAAGAAATCGGTTTTGAGGGCGTGAAACTTCATTTTTACGGATTTCGTTAAGGAATCCTAGCTTAAGTAGGAGGAGTTAAACGTGTATAACGAAAACAGGCTTAGGCTGCTCCTACATTGGACCCGTATTTCTACCGATCCGATTTCGTTTGATCGACAACGGCCGCCAGCGGCCGACATGATTGCCTTCATTGGTCTCGACCCGATCAGATCCGATTTAGTCACAGCTCGTGAGTAATGACCTCGTAGGGAAGTGAAAATATGTGATTAATTTATGAAATTCCACCTAATAAGCATAGAAACCTTCGATTAGTTTGAATGTTGGAGGTAAGAGAAGTATTGGTATTCATATTTTAAAATTATTTATAAGAAAGGTAACTAGAAGGTTATAAGTATTGGAAGGTTATAAACATTAGAATGTTGTAAAAATTGTAAGGTTATAGACGTTGGATGGTTATAAACATCTTTCCACGCAATTTAATAAACAAGGGAAACAAAAAACAAAAATGTGAATTGACAAAGTTGTTCTAAATGTTATTTCCTTTGATTTAAAAAAAAAATGCATTGAAATAAGTTAAGATTTAGAACCTGTAGACCTTTTTGAAACACAATATGTGGGTTGGCGCCATTTTGCTTCGTCGGCCCGAAATCGGTCTAGAAACAAACATGTTTGAATGGCCAAGAATCGGTGGCCATCGGATTGGATCGAATCGAGTCGGGTCGATACCAATGTAGGCACCTCTAATGAGATGCATGTGTTTGTTTTTCTTCCGACAGTCGGTGGCTATTGGATCGGATCAAAACGGGTCCAGTGTAGGTGCACCCTTAGAAGTAATCGGGTATTGAATAGGTACCTATCAGAAACCGTTGCCAGCGCTCCGCTGGCGTTGGAACGGGAATCAGGGAGTCCGCGTTACTCATACAATTTTTTTTTCTTTTTTATTTATTTATTCATTTAATGATATTACATTTCTGTAAAATAATTTCGTTTCGTAATGTGCTTACATGACAGTTTAAACATAACGAGCGTCTGCTCCAGCTGCCCCCTTGTCTCCTCGGGTAAGCGAGATGACTAGAAACAGCCGTACCCCATTCCTGAACCAGCAGCGGTACGAAGTACTGGAGCTGGAAAAGGGACGAGAGAACTGCAGACACTCTAGGGGCTTGTGGGGAGAAGATAACCACCGTTATCACTCCCTTGTATTGCTTAAAGCCGATCGCGGGGCCACATCCTGTTCAACCGTCCTGCTGGGGAATAGGGATGGTTGGGAGTAGACAGTGACTCGACAGCAGGTTTAGGGATAATTTATGATGAAATTTTGCAAATCGGATGGAGATAAAATCTTGTATTAGAGGAATGTTGAGGTCTTTATGAAGATTCTTATTGGTTATGTAAAAAGAAGCATTGACTATAGTTCGAAGGACTTTAGACAGGAAGGTTTGGAAGCGTCTGATGTTCGATGGTTTTGCAGTTCCCCATAGCTCTATTCCGTAAGTCCAAATGGGTTTTATAATTTTGTTGTAGATTATGAGTTTGTTTTCGAGCGAGAGTGGTGAGTTTTTATTTAGTAATCCGTAAAACTCCCCAAAGCGTCTGTTCAGTTCTTGTCTTTTCAGTCGGATGTGGTCTTTCCGAGTGAGTCTAGAGTCTAAATGAAAGCCTAGTCGAAAGCTTAATTACATTAGCTAGCCTTAATGTCGAATCATAATTCAGAGAACATGAACTGAAAAGAGTCAGTTTCCCTCAGTTTATTTGGCCATGAGCAACAACCACCTGCTCCTCTTTCAAACGTCCCAAACAAAATTACCGTTACGGAACCGCGCTAAGATGACGAGGTTCTTGCGATTCGGATTTATATATATATATATATATATATATATAATATATATATATATATATATATATATATAGTCTGTTTGCTCTCTCGCGGGCTCGAAAATGGTCCCAGTTTGATGAAATTTGGTACAAAAATCTTTCGTCTAGTTAGAAAGTTCAAGTTCGAATAACCAGCATAGTCCAACGGAACATAGCGTTTGGAGCGAAATTCGAGCGAAAAAAATCATAACGCTTAAATTTTCGAGTTCATAAGCTTGCAGGTACTTGTTTTATAGGTTTCTTAACATAGGAATATGAATGAAACCATTTTTATCTGTAACCGTTTTTGATAATAGTGGAAAAACATGTTTTTATAACTCATTTCAGGGGTCGTCGGTTTGGGTGCTTATAATCGTGGTATTCAATTGAAATATTTTTTACATGTTCGAAATTCATTTAAACAAAGGAAGTATTAAAGAAAATTTATTAAAATACATGAAACGTTTTGGGTATATTTTCGTGAATATTTTGAAAACTCTTAAGAGATCGTGGATGTGGAATGTAACCATTTGCAAGTTTATTAAAGTTTCTAGAAAAATTGTACTGAAGCAAATTTCGATGGTAGATAGATAGATAGATAGATAGATAGATAGATAGATAGATAGATAGATAGATAGATAGATAGATAGATAGATAGATAGATAGATAGATAGATAGATAGATAGATAGATAGATAGAAATGGAGTTTGGCGCTCTACTGCCAGGTTTTTTCCGCCTTCCAATATATTGGTTCGAAAAGGTTTGGGTTCTTTTATAAATGTTTGATTTAGGTATTTAATGAAATTTTGAGACGTCTGTGAGTTAGTGGGATAGTTGTAGTTCTTTGCCTGTGTGTAATGGTGTTATGCTTTGTTTAGTTACAGATTATTATAAATAATTAGTTACAGATTATATAATTTATTAGTTAAAGACCATTACAATCATTATCTTAAGATACAATATGGCAATTATAATTTAAACCAAGACTGATATAATTTAAACTAAGACTATGGCAATTATAATTTAAATTAAGAGAGTTATAATAAAGTTAGACTAATTACAATCTTTTCGTAAACTTAAGATGTGATTTTAATTTTTTTTTTTTTCTTTTCATGGGACAATGTCAATCGGAGAAATAAGTGCATAAATCTTGGAAAGTTTTTGTTTCGTTCTTTTGAACGGGTTTTTGTCTTTGTTAAACTCAGTTTTTAATTGGTTGTTTTAAATTGCATTTATAAGTAAAATCAGTAAATAGGAATGTTCCTGCCTCAAAATGTACGAACTTAGAAGCTAGAGAAGGTCGTTTTGCACGATATTCGATGTGCCTGGTGACCTAATTGTTAGACTTGCGAGCATTGTTTTGATCAACTAAGATTGAAACCCAACTTGCTAATTTATGAAGCCTAGGTTATTTTTGGGATTCTGCTAAGATAAAACGGTACGCTATTTGGGAGCCTTCTTCAGCAACTAATGCCTAGGTGATGGAGGAAGACCACGAGAACTTTTAGGTGTTCATGGATAAGTAAGAACTTCTTCCTTGGACTTCCTTCATCACCTAGGCATTTGTTACTTAAGAAGGTTGCCAAATACCATACCGAAACGTTTGAAACATAAATTATTCTGAATATTTGACGATTTCTCTTAGCCGAATCCCAACCATTCATTGACTTCATATCACCCCAACGGCTGACAATCTCAATCTTATTGCTAATTTTTGGGCAGGGTGAGCTTACAAGAACCGATGTACCTTAGCCTGACTATTGGTTATGACGGCTTGTCGAAGGACTTTGAACAAACATTAACCCCTCAAGAGCTCTGAAGATGGTGCACGTTGTTCAGAAAGCGCTCTGCGCTGTTTAATTTCTATGAAAGAAAGGCCAACACATACACTCACCCTGAACTTAAAAGAAGGAAGACTGCAAAAATGCAGTAAAATGCCCATTTTTCACAACTTTAAATGAATTTTTTACAAAATATGAAATATATAGGAAAATCGAATTGCGAATTTGGATTCTCCATTAAATATCTAGTTGAGGATTAAGAAAGATGAAGCTGGGCCCTACTGTAGGTAGAGAATCAGCCAGTTTCTCCCGTATAGGAAACAATTTTTTTACCAACTAATTTTTCTAATTTTGAAAATTCTAATAGCTGTTTCTTAAGGGAAATGTAATGGAAAATCCGAATTCACATTTAGATTTTTGTGAAAAATGGGCATTTTACAGCATATTTGCACATTCTTTTGGTTAAAAGTATATTTTTTACAAAAACGAACCAACTTATTAGAAATCCAACTTCATATTCGTATTTACCGCCCCAAAAAGCATTAAAAATTATAGAAACCAGAACGCCAGAAAAAAAAAATGTCTGTAGACAGAGCAAATTTTAAGATTCAGTATTATAAAAAACAACTTAAAAGCCCTATATTTTAAATACTTGATGTATAGGGAAAAAACTAATGTCAGATTCCGATTCAGCACACCCAAAAACCCCCAAAATGGTGGATCACTTGTGTAATCTTTTTCTATGGTCCTAGCACGATATTCATGTGCATGGCTATATTATGTTACACTTATGTGTGCACAGTCTTGTACATGTATATCTGTAATGTGTACATATGTGTATAGTGATGTATATATATACATATATATGTGTACTCACTATAAGATGAATGTGTAGATCCATGATGAGAACTGCTGATCCTAGCTATGAGGACTAGCTTATATAGTCCGGCGGCCCCCCGCTCCAAACCCTTCCCTTCTTTTTCTCATATTCTACACAAATATTATATGGTAGGTACTAATAATATTAGTACCTTATAATATTTATTAATATAAACTAATTATTATAATTATATAATATCATTTGAGAGATAATATTATTATCTCTCTAATAAATAACAATTCTATTTTAGAATTACGACATAAATTTAAACTATAATATTTTTGGCGTCGGTTTTATTATAACTCATCAACTTATTTATATCTACAATATATTTGTCAAATACCACTGACTGACTGACTCACTCACTGACCTATCATCGCCCAGCCCAAACCACTTGACAGAAAAATTTGAAACTAAGCATGGACACTTCCTTTAGAACGTAAACACTCGCTAAGAAAGGATTTTTTGATATTCATATTTTTAAGTATTTTTAGAGGGGTTTGAATTTTAATTTGGTTAGAGAGCAGGCAAGCCATGGCAGCAAGCGTTGCTAGGACAAAAGTCCGTCACGCAGGAGCTGCTTAACTAAGCACTTTCCTCAGAATTTTTGTAGTGCTTACTGAATAATTTGCTTTAAATAACCTATATAAATAAAATAAAAACGTGAATAGTTCTGCTCATTTATATTTCTTATGAGAACTGTTTAATTATTAATTTTTTAAATAATTTGCTTCCAGAGTTATGTTAATACATGATACTGTACGACTTAATAAATACACAAAAACTTCATTTTCCGTCTTTTGATCTGACGCAGGAACAGGACAGATACAGTCCCCCTAGTGGGAGATAGCCCTCCTCGCGGCGGCTTTGGGAACCTACGTCTGGCGGGCTAATGAAACAGAGTTTAAAGTAAACCCTCCTTTCCAATTGACCGATTTACTTCATTTTTACAATACTTCTTTCTCATGAGTTACCCACGACGTATACCGCGCTTCGTTACAATACAGCAGAAATTACGACCGGTATGAGTATATTAGTACTTTAGGTCCGGAGTAAACCCTCCCTCGAAATAACCCGATTTAGTTTATTTTTACAACCAATTTTTCTCTGTTGATTAGCACCATGAATACCGAGTTTCGTTGAAATGTAACAAAAATTAAGGCTGGTAGTGGCAAATTGGTAATGTGGGTCCAGAGTAAACCCACCCTCCTAATGAACCGATTTAGTTTATTTTTACAATGCATTTCTCTCTTAAGACCAACATAACGAATACCGAGTTTCGTTGAAATATAACAAAAACTACGGCTGGCATGGTCAAATTAGTGTTTTGGGTCCGGGGTAAACCCCCCCCCCCCCTCCCTGTGGACCGATTTTGGTGGTTAACGAACTCGTTCAATCGTTTGCTAATTGAACGCTATATACCACGTTTCGTCAAGAAAAAACAAAATCTCTGGCCGCTATCGTGTTAACATATATATATATATATATATATATATATATATATATATATATATATATATATATGTTTGATGTTATTTTTCGTCGCTGGGATAGTATTTTTAGATGGAACGGCATTTTTCTCCAGCGGTGGTACTCCCCCTCACTTCTTCCCGGAATATTTCGATGGATTCATCTCCATCTTCTTCAGCCAGGTACTTGTTTCTTCCTCGGTGGTTGCCAAGGGAATGACATTTTTCACGAAATGGGCTCCTTTTCTTCCCTCTAGCCACAGTATCGGCGGACGAATGGTGTTGAAGCTCCCTGGTGTAGTTGGGATTCTGTCCGTTGGCAGCGCTGATGGTATAGCGTCTTTTTTTTCCCCCCCTCCTGCTTCTATTTTCCTCGCCGTAAGGTTTTATATGTTTGATGTTATTTTTCGTCGCTGGGATAGTATTTTTAGATGGAACGGCATTTTTCTCCAGCGGTGGTACTCCCCCTCACTTCTTCCCGGAATATTTCGATGGATTCATCTCCATCTTCTTCAGCCAGGTACTTGTTTCTTCCTCGGTGGTTGCCAAGGGAATGACATTTTTCACGAAATGGGCTCCTTTTCTTCCCTCTAGCCACAGTATCGGCGGACGAATGGTGTTGAAGCTCCCTGGTGTAGTTGGGATTCTGTCCGTTGGCAGCGCTGATGGTATAGCGTCTTTTTTTTTCCCCTCCTGCTTCTATTTTCCTCGCCGTAAGGTTTTATATGTTTGATGTTATTTTTCGTCGCTGGGATAGTATTTTTAGATGGAACGGCATTTTTCTCCAGCGGTGGTACTCCCCCTCACTTCTTCCCGGAATATTTCGATGGATTCATCTCCATCTTCTTCAGCCAGGTACCCCCAGGTATCTTCTTCAGCCTTGGCAACCACCGAGGAAGAAACAAGTACCTGGCTGAAGAGTTTACCCTGTACCTGGTGATGGTCTATCTGAGGTAATATCCCGAACCCTTAAACTCCTGTTATTGCGAACCTATAGATAACGGGTTATCTCTAGGCTACCTGTTTCTTGACACTGGTCTGGAGCACCCCAATGTCCAGAAACATTATACTTTGATTACTTATCAATTGATGAATAACATATAGCATGACGGGACCCGTGCTATAATAAACTGCACAAAATTATATACATAGTAGCGATAATTTTTATGTTACATTATTTAACGTAATAAAATAACTACTAATCTGCCGTGACGAATCACGGTTATTCAGCTAGTAATTGATATTAGAAAATCCTAAGAAATAGACTAATTTTTAAAATCTTTTTTTTCTGAGTTTCCTCAAATGATTTTTGTTCATTTGTAAGAGGGAGGACAGTGTAGTATTATACACAAATATTTTATTCTGTTTAATGTTTTTTACTGGGGAGCATTTTTGTTGTTAATACAGCTATCGTCTACAGGGGTTATTTATTTTTCTTTATCTATATATATAAAAATCATGTGTCTGTCTGTTTTTCTGTTTATTTGTTCTTTATACAAATCTACACCGTTTGACCGATATCGACCAAACTTGGCACACAGGTAAGTCGTGATACGAGAAATCTCCTAGGCTAGGTCAAAATAGTCAAATTTCAAAATTTAGTCAAAAGGTCAAAAGTTTTGTTCAAGAAAAATTGGCTACACTGAACCATTCAGATTGTGACGGACATTTTGAATCGACTACTACTGGCCTCTGTCGGTTGTTAGATGAAGTGCTGTTGTGCTGGCCTCTGCCGGTATCATTATGAACTAAAACAAATTCACATCGTTTGACCGATTTTCTTAACTGGGTATAGACAACTAGGTATCAAGTAGATCTTGATACGGGGAGAGTCATCGACAGAAAAGAGGTGTAGCATGGCACACTGGGTAACAGCTAGTAATAAATAATAATTTAGTTCTCTTTTAAATTAAAAAAAATAAATATTCAAATTGTGGAAAGAAGGCCGAGAAAGCAGAATGGGGTTATTACAGAATATGGTAAAAAAAGTCCGTCACGCAGGAGCTGCATAACTAAGCACTTTCCTCAGAATTTGGGTAGTGTAGACTGCATTCCAAAACAATTTGCTTAAAATATCCTACATAAATTAAATAAAAACATGAATAGTTCTCTTTTAAATTTGTAATGAGTAACTGATCAATTATTAATTTGCTTCCAGAGTTATGTTTACACATGGTACCTACTACACTACGTAATAAATACAAAAAAACTCATATTATCGTATTTTGATCTAACGCAGGAACCGGATACAGTCACTCTAGTGGTAGAAAGCGCTCCTTGCGGCGGCTTTGTGAACCTACCTCTGACGGGCTTTTCTATTGAAATATATTACAAATTAAACCCCCGCTTTCCGATTGACCGATTCAGCTCATTTTTACAACACTTCTTTCTCATGAGTTACCCACGACGTATACCGCGTTTCGTTACAATACAGCAGAAATTACGACCGGTATGAGTATATTAGGAATTTGGGTCCGGAGTAAACCCCCTCTTCTAATGAACCGATTTAGTTTATCTTTACAACACATATTTACATGTGGATTGCCACTACGAATACCGAGTTTCGTCGAAATATACCAAAAATCACGGCTGGTAGTGGCGAATTGGTATTGTGGGTCAGGAGTAAACCCCCCTCCTAATGAACCGATTTAGTTTATTTTTACAACACATATTCACCTGTGGATTACCACTACGAATACCGAGTTTCGTCGAAATATACCAAAAATCAAGGCTGGCAGTGGCGAATTGGTATTGTGGGTCCGGAGTAAACCCCCCCTTCTAATGAGCCGATTTAGTTCATTTTTATATCTCACTTTTCTGTCTATATTACCACTACGAATACCAAGTTTCGTTGAAATATAACAAATATTACGGCTGACATAGTCAAATTAGTGTTTTGGGTTCGGGGTAAACCCCCCCTTCCGGTGGACCGACTTTGGTGGTTAACGAACTCGTTCAATCGTTTGCTAATTGAATGCTATATACCAAGTTTCGTGACGAAAAAACAAAAACTCTGGCCGCTATCGTGTTAACAGACACACATATATATATGCATATATATATATATATATATATATATATATATATATATATATATATATATATATATATATATATATATAGATATATATAAATTTTAACGGGGGTCATTTTCGGTGTCTAGTAGGTAGGATCGATAAAGATTTGAAGACATTTTTCAAAAATTCCGTCATGAGTCCAACCTCAATAGCTACTTTCCTTCGAAGGAAAGTGCTAAAAAAACCTGACTCTCAGTAACTGCGTCATCGAAGTACTAGAAAGAAAAGTTAACAGGCGTGAAAGTTTTGAGATCTTCGTATATTTTCTTAAATATCTCGAAAACAGTTGGGAAATTGTGGTAAATGGAAGGCGATCATTCGAAAGCTTACTACATTTTCTACAAAAAAGGTTCAAAATGATTTTTGATGGGATGATGTCAATCCGAGAAATAAGTGCCTAAAACTGTCGGTTTCGTTCTTTTGAACTTTTGTATCTGTTGGGCTAAAAGATGGGGGAGTTTTTAATTTTTTATAATTGTATTTAATAGCAAAATGATTATTTTAGTAAAACAAGGTAAGAATATACTAAGAAACATTTTTATATTAGTGTTTTCCTAGAACGAATTTTGAGGAGGCAGAAGGTGTAATTTCCGCTCAGGATAATGTGTTTCTTGTGTGGTCCATGAAATTCTGCTTCTTATATTTCATTTTCGTTTGTACAAGTGTTTTTTTTTTTTTATTAAAATTTTAGCGTTCATTATAATTGAAGGGTTCATTACAAAAACCAGAAAAGTCCAAAAACTAAAATGTTCAGAAACTTAAAAAAAATGCGTAGCTTCATTTGAGCTGGATGAAATGAAAATTTCTTTTATACCTCCTTTAGTCCCACTTGCAGCTTTGCATTTTACATAAAATAAATATATTTTTTAAAAGGACAGTTAAGAAAATATAAAAACATTATGGGGCCTTCTGGTTTTTGCTGAAATCTAAGTAACATAACATAATGAAATAATATTTCTTAACATGAAATAATTTATTCCTCAAACAAGATTATTTATTTTATAATCCTGACAAAGTACAAATCATTTTTGAATGATAAACATTCTGAAAATAGCAGACAGGTCCAAGGACTAGTCTGGATTTTGGTGAAATAGCGTTGAACGAAACCTGAACGATTTTGGTGAAAATACTTGTCTTGTTTTTGTAGAATACTTCACACTCATATAAAGGGTGTCCCACATTCAGGTGTCATAATTTTAAGGGTTTATTCTGCAACTCATTTGTAGTTCAGGGGCGCAGAAATGAGCGTCTTATCTCAACATGTAGCAGAGCTATTCAAACTTTTGTCTATTTTCAAAACTATTGGGTTTTCTTATGAAAAACTGTGTTTTCCGGATTTCAGGTCTATGTATCTTAAATGACGACCACATTTTTAGAATCTACATTAAATTTCCAATAAGAAACACTAGTTATTGAAATGTTTTCATGTAAATTAGGAGCTACACTAAGAGCCATATAGATGTGAACTATTGTTATTAGGGTTTTCTTTACTCCTTCAATATTTTCTTAATCAGCTATTTGTAGACTTAGCGGTTTGCCTCCACCTCAAAAGTTGCCATATATAATAAGCTTTAAAATGGTACCCTGTTTAAGTCTATTTTTTATGTTTTCTAAGTCAAAACCAATACATTTGCTTTAGTGTGAAGAAGCCAATCTGAACACATTATTTAATTTCACGCGAATATAGTGATGTCCCATCCTTCCAACATTAGGTATACACACTACATAGGTAAAAAAAAAAATAACATAGGCAAAAGAAAGGTAAAAAAAAAGGAAAAAAAACAAAAAACTCAGGGGCATGCGGTGAGTAATTCGTGTAGCTGTCTACACGGTAGGGCGATGACGACCATGGGGTTCTTTCGCCCAAAAATACCACCAAATAATGTGACCTATCTGTTTATTGGGGACAGCAATAGTATCAATATGTCGAGCTGACTTTGGAGAGGAAGGAGATGATGTATTTATCTTAAAATATCAATTTTTGGACTGAACCCTTTGATTAACTCAGAGTTTTTGGAAGGGTTGTCTATAGGTTACCACACTTTTCTAGCCAGGATAGGGCTGATGCCTTTTCTTTTTTCTTTTTTCATGTATTTATTTATTATGAAGAAAATAACAATCTGTTCCTGATACCAGATACTCATTTCTTATCATTATTCTATTTTGTAACTGATCTGTGACTTAAAGAGGAACAGAGCAGAGTGAACGATGCTATAAAATTAACAAAACAGCGAACATCCAGTCTTTAGAATTCATTGTACCTTATTATTTTAACTAACCATTTCGGAATGGACCACTCTTATCTCTGAGGGGTATGAAAAACAGTTGACATCCTCAGACCAGCTGAATATAAACAAAAAGTTTCATAAAAATCGGTGAAGCCGTTACGGAGGAGTTTTGTTACAAACACTGTGACTGTGATATTTTTGTAAATTTCTCAGGAAAGAAAAAAACAAGTTTTCAAACAGTTGTTTCTATTCTAAGTTTTTCAAATACACTAGGGATAAGAAAAGAAAAGGTTATCAATTTGATACCCATGATGTCTTAGTAACCCAAACTTTGTATCAATTTGATACCCATGGTGTCTTAGTAACCCAAACTTTGTATCAATTTGAAACCCATGGTGTCTTAGTAACCCAAACTTTGTATCAATTCGATACCCATGGGGTCTTAGTAACCCAAACTTTGTATCAATTCGATACCCATGGTGTCTTAGTAACCCAAACTTTGTATCAATTTGGGTCTATCCCAATTCCTACAATGTACGATATCATTATATAATATTTTTAAATTTATTTTCCTGCTTTTTTTAAAAGAAAGTATATTATCTAGGCGCAACCTCTCATAACTATCAACCAGGTAAAGATAAACTTATGAAATTTTACACAGATATTGTCCATTAGATATAAGTAAAACTGGAAAGTTTCATAATTCTACATCGAATAGTTTCTGAGATATAAGCTATCGAAAATCGGAGTTTATAGGATTCACTCACTCACTCATCAAAATTATTAGGCACTTACTGTGAAGCTAGAGGCTTGACATTTTGCAGGATGATAGATATGAGGGTGTTATTAAAGGAAAAAATTGAAAAATCCTGAAAAGTTGTGTTTGACTCCGCTTCCGCGGGAGGTGGAGGCGTTTTTTACTGCCTTTGGAAACCCATGCGGGGTATCAAATGAATCGCCTTGGTATGGAGAACCTATACTTGATGTTTTTAAAAACATTTAGATGCATATAGGCTATGTCAAAAGCGTCAATCAGCTGTCTGTCTGTCTGTTTGTTGATTATACAAATCCACATCGTTCCGACCGATTTTGACTAAACTTGGCAAAGAGGTAGGTCTTGACCCGGGGAGTGTAATAGGCTAGGTCAAAATCGTCAATCAGCTGTCTGTTTGTTTATTATGCAAATCCACATCGTTTGACCGATTTTGACAAAACTTGACACACAGGTCGGCCTTGATCCGGGGAGTGTCATAGGCTAGGTCAAAATAGTCTATCAGCTGTCTGTCTCTTTCTTGTAGAAATCCACACTATTCGACCGATTTTGACAAAACATCGTACAGAGGTAGGTCTTCATCTTGGCAGTGTTACAGGCTTGGTCAAAGTCATCTAGGACTCACAGTTCGGAGGTCAAGGATTCGAAACTGTGAACCCGAACAGTTACAGATTTTAATATGACTTATTTGGTTTCTACTTTATTTTTGCCTTTCTAGTTGCAGAAAGTAGGTGTAGCATAGCACGCCAGGAACAGCTACTAAATTTATAAAAATAAAATACCGAGACGATAAAAAGTAGATAGAATAATAAAAAATAGTTTACGTCCCCGCGTCATTCTCCTGAAGCCAAAAATCGACGGCGCCAACTCAAAATTCACTTACAAAAAATACTGATATCCCCTATATTATGTTTTTTTTTTAAGATTACATCCATCCCAACAGGAAGAGGTTGGAAATCAATTTAAAAAAAAATAATGCTGTCGCCTGTGCAAGCCGACGTACTTGCACGGGCGACATCAAGACAAAACAATCACTATAAACACAATGATAGACTACAAGATTTGCAAGCTGAGGCCACAAGGTTAATTACAGGAAACTGGCAGCACTCTTGGCACATGGCAACAGAGAACAAACTCAGAGAAATAAAACAAACAGTTGGTGAATGGCCTTCAAGCAAAAGAAACAATAGGAGAGAAGAAGTTGTACTTTGTCGCTTAAGAATCGGCCATTCACAGCTGACATACTTACACCTCATGACGAGACAGGAGAGACCGAAATGTTAACATTGTAACTCAACACTGACCATAAAACACATAGTGACAGAATGTATACTTAGACAGAACTATGACTTACCGTACAATATGACAGAACTACTAGGTGATAGGAGCCAATATATAGGACAAATATTTAACTACCTGCAGAAGACTAACATACTTGACAAATCATAACATGACCTCTACGACTAAATTGACAATAATACATCAGCATGAAATATAAAAAAAAATAAATAAAAATAAGAGAGAAAAGGTTCGTTTACATGCAGAGAAGATGTTATGTATTACATTAAAATAAAACACACATACATTAATTACCAACTAACTACCGACTTACGGCCAACACATTACCAAGTACTAAAACCTTATTGACAAACACACAAACTATTGTAACAAAACTTATACTAATACCATACACTCTAGACTAGTTGACATGAAACAAATAGGATATTTTTATATTATTATATATATGTTAATTTAACATTTTTTAAAAGTTGAATCCCCTGGCAGCTACAACTTATAAAATAATAAATAATAATTTTTTTTTTTTTTTTTTTTTTTTTTTTTTATTTATTTGGAATTTACAACAATGTATAAGATACACTTAAATAATAATAAAAAAAATATTATTATAAAAAATTAGAGGCTCCGTTAAATATATATTATATGTCATCAAAGATCTTAAAATAACCCTAAATTTTTACCCTAAGGGCCTGAATCTTTGAATGCCAGTCATTTTAATATAAATCCGATCTTTATAGTGGCCATCATTTAACGAAAAAGTTGGAATGGCACAAATAAGTGAGAGGGTATTATTAGGTAATTTATTGTAGATCATATTTTTCCTAAAGTTATAATGGTTTAAGCTGTGGGGAAGATACTGTAGAGGTATCTGATTACTGACCATACGTCACACTAGGGGATAGCGTGGTCAGTACTATGCTCCGAATGCCTTCCAATAGGGTCCAGACCATTCTGGAAGTGGTGATCTATTCGTTCTTATTCTTTTTAATCATTCATAATGGATTATTCATTCTTGGTGTTTATTTGTATTTTTAACAATTCTTTAAAATACGTTGAGTGGTCAAGGTTCAAAAATGGCCATTTTAGCCCGTTTAGAGAGTTAAAAATAAAATTTAAAAATCAGTCCTTTAACAGGCAACAAGGGCCCTGAGGGGCAGACACTATAGAGGTATCTGATTCATGACCATACGGCACACTAGGGAGTCAGTACTATGTTCTGACCGCCTGATTTTCCCTTTTGCTGCTTCGACTGCTAGAACCATTAGCACAAAGGTACCCATGAATAAATTATTCAAAGGCTTGGTTGACCTAGGGACGGTCAGGGAGGCCGAATTCAACCCATGAACGAAGACACTAGAAGAAAAAATCTTTAGTACTATGCTCGGGATTTGAACTCTGGTCCTCCAGCATATTAGTCCTGTGCTCTACCACTGAGCAACCCTCGCCCCCGAATTATCTTAGTGCATGCAATTTAAAAAAAAAATCGTGTTTTAATATGCATATATTTTTATTTTCTTATTATAGGCAGTTCTAACTTGAAGGATTGCCGCTTACATTAATGTAGTACAGAGATAATGTATATGTAATGTGAACATATAATAACCATATCGAATAATCTTCCTTGAATAAAGATCAGAGTAAATAGTTCTAACTTGAAGGATTGCCGCTTACATTAATGTTGTACAGTGATAATGTATATGTAATGTGAACATATAATAACCATATCGAATAATCTTCCTTGAATAAAGATCAGAGTAAATAGTTGCAACTTGTAGGATTGCCGCTTACATTAATGTTGTACAGAGATAATGTATATGTAATGTGAACATACAATAACCATATCGAATAATCTTCCTTGAATAAAGATCAGAGTAAATAGTTGCAACTTGTAGGATTGCCGCTTACATTAATGTTGTACAGAGATAATGTATATGTAATGTGAACATACAATAACCATATCGAATAATCTTCCTTGAATAAAGATCAGAGTAAATAGTTGCAACTTGTAGGATTGCCTCTTACATTAATGTTGTACAGTGATAATGTATATGTAATGTGAACATATAATAACCATATCGAATAATCTTCCTTGAATAAAGATCAGAGTAAATAGTTGCAACTTGTAGGATTGCCGCTTACATTAATGTTGTACAGTGATAATGTATATGTAATGTGAACATACAATAACCATATCGAATAATCTTCCTTGAATAAAGATCAGAGTAAATAGTTGCAACTTGTAGGATTGCCGCTTACATTAATGTTGTACAGTGATAATGTATATGTAATGTGAACATATAATAACCATATCGAATAATCTTCCTTGAATAAAGATCAGAGTAAATAGTTGCAACTTGTAGGATTGCCGCTTACATTAATGTTGTACAGAGATAATGTATATGTAATGTGAACATACAATAACCATATCGAATAATCTTCCTTGAATAAAGATCAGAGTAAATAGTTGCAACTTGTAGGATTGCCGCTTACATTAATGTTGTACAGAGATAATGTATATGTAATGTGAACATACAATAACCATATCGAATAATCTTCCTTGAATAAAGATCAGAGTAAATAGTTGCAACTTGTAGGATTGCCTCTTACATTAATGTTGTACAGTGATAATGTATATGTAATGTGAACATATAATAACCATATCGAATAATCTTCCTTGAATAAAGATCAGAGTAAATAGTTGCAACTTGTAGGATTGCCGCTTACATTAATGTTGTACAGTGATAATGTATATGTAATGTGAACATACAATAACCATATCGAATAATCTTCCTTGAATAAAGATCAGAGTAAATAGTTGCAACTTGTAGGATTGCCTCTTACATTAATGTTGTACAGTGATAATGTATATGTAATGTGAACATATAATAACCATATCGAATAATCTTCCTTGAATAAAGATCAGAGTAAATAGTTGCAACTTGTAGGATTGCCGCTTACATTAATGTTGTACAGTGATAATGTATATGTAATGTGAACATACAATAACCATATCGAATAATCTTCCTTGAATAAAGATCAGAGTAAATAGTTGCAACTTGTAGGATTGCCGCTTACATTAATGTTGTACAGTGATAATGTATATGTAATGTGAACATATAATAACCATATCGAATAATCTTCCTTGAATAAAGATCAGAGTAAATAGTTGCAACTTGTAGGATTGCCGCTTACATTAATGTTGTACAGAGATAATGTATATGTAATGTGAACATACAATAACCATATCGAATAATCTTCCTTGAATAAAGATCAGAGTAAATAGTTGCAACTTGTAGGATTGCCGCTTACATTAATGTTGTACAGAGATAATGTATATGTAATGTGAACATACAATAACCATATCGAATAATCTTCCTTGAATAAAGATCAGAGTAAATAGTTGCAACTTGTAGGATTGCCTCTTACATTAATGTTGTACAGTGATAATGTATATGTAATGTGAACATATAATAACCATATCGAATAATCTTCCTTGAATAAAGATCAGAGTAAATAGTTGCAACTTGTAGGATTGCCGCTTACATTAATGTTGTACAGTGATAATGTATATGTAATGTGAACATACAATAACCATATCGAATAATCTTCCTTGAATAAAGATCAGAGTAAATAGTTGCAACTTGTAGGATTGCCGCTTACATTAATGTTGTACAGTGATAATGTATATGTAATCTGAACATATAATAACCATATCGAATAATCTTCCTTGAATAAAGATCAGAGTAAATAGTTGCAACTTGTAGGATTGCCGCTTACATTAATGTTGTACAGTGATAATGTATATGTAATGTGAACATACAATAACCATATCGAATAATCTTCCTTGAATAAAGATCAGAGTAAATAGTTGCAACTTGTAGGATTGCCGCTTACATTAATGTTGTACAGTGATAATGTATATGTAATGTGAACATATAATAACCATATCGAATAATCTTCCTTGAATAAAGATCAGAGTAAATAGTTGCAACTTGTAGGATTGCCGCTTACATTAATGTTGTACAGTGATAATGTATATGTAATGTGAACATACAATAACCATATCGAATAATCTTCCTTGAATAAAGATCAGAGTAAATAGTTGTAACTTGTAGGATTGCCGCTTACATTAATGTTGTACAGTGATAATGTATATGTAATGTGAACATACAATAACCATATCGAATAATCTTCCTTGAATAAAGATCAGAGTAAATAGTTGTAACTTTCCTAATGCTTTGTCCTAATTTCAGGATTATGTAAGAATTCTATCTTCCTATTTTATAATGACCTGTAATGACCCCATCTCTGTCCATCTACCTCTTTCTCTTTAAATTTTAAATGGTATGTTTTTGATGTACCTGGGTCTGAATCAGTAGTTTCTTTGACATTACGGCATTTCCTCAACGGTAGAATATATCTTCCCGATTATAATAAATCTTTTAAAATAATGTCCAAATCTTTTATTTCTTGCTTCTACATGCGTTCTGGTGGCTCTTCAGGAGATTTCAGCTAAAAGTATAACTGTTTGTGGTTATACTCCATTAACACTTTCACTGCGGGTGTCTTTTCAGAAGGACACTAGCGATCCTACCCGCTTACGAGTGTCCCTTCGGAAGGACACTCCTCCATTATTTTTCCCTTTAGATTCCAAATGGAGGGGATTCACTTTTACAGCTTCAGGTAAAGACAGTTGCCTTAAGTAATGTTTGGGCTTTGCAACAGTGTTTTCCGTTTTCAAATCAGCTAACTGGAAGATTTTTTATGAAACAAAATGTCTGCATGAAAAAATCAGACAAAAAATGCACCCGATGCAGAGGCAATCCATAACAATGACAGCCGTAGCTAATAAGTTAATAAGCGTGTTAAGTAAATATTGTAAACATCCCATGGAGCCATTTTCAGTACAGTATTTAATAAAAAAAGATTACAGTTTTACCATTTCTGTTAAAATCTTTAACACACATTTGTGATTAACGAGTACAAAATTAAACAATGTACATTTATTAATCCCTAGCCGCTTCTCATCCTTCCATAGTAAACTAATCAATCATCCTAATCCTATAGCCCAATCCTTATCCTGCACCAATCATCCTAATCCTATAGCCCAATCCTTATCCACCACCAATCATCCTAATCCTATAGCCCAATCCTTATCCACCACCAATCATCCTAATCCTATAGCCCAATCCTTATCCACCACCAATCATCCTAATCCTATAGCCCAATCCTTATCCACCACCAATCATCCTTCCTCTCCACCTAGACGTCTTAATAGGAAGTGGCCCCGGGATCTACTAAGGTATTGTAGTGTCGTGGAGTGAAAAATCAGTGAAATTATAATAAGTGAGAGTGATATCGATGGATATTTTCTCTCCTCAGGATATCACAGGCCACGTCTCATTCGCCTCCAATCCGCCCAGCTAGTCACAGGGAGTGTGGGGGGGGGGGTGTGGTTGGATGGCGTAAGGTAACTCCAGGTCATCCTAGAATCCTTCCTAACAAGGAAGGTATTCGGCTGACAACTGGGGACACCTGAGGCGTGGACAAGTAACTAATATCAAATTACAAATTACAGTTCAATTGTAGATTGTAATATTCTATAAATAAATATATATATATATATTTTGTACATTTATTATCAATCAGGGTTTGATCAAATTATGTACAACTTCCATACATATATATATATATATATATATATATATATATATATATATATATATATAAGTTTTTTATGAGCTATAATTAGTTTATTATTTTAAATAATATATTGTATTTTTCTCGTTTTTACGTTATCTTGAAATGAATACCAACGTTTCTTAATAGGAAATGTGATGTATCTGTTTCATTGGTTGCACAATAGGCAGACTGGATGCTCCAGAAAAAGCCAAAGGCCATCAATACATTGGTATGTGGGATGTTATTTAAGTTTTAGTTAAATAACATCCCTGGTTCATTCTACTCTTGATACAGTTAGAATTTAGTGATTATTTATTTATTAATTCATTTTAATAATTCGTTACATTGTCCGTAAAACTGTATTGTAACAAAAAACTGTTATTATTTTAAACCCTACAGATATATATATATATATATATATATATATATATATATATATATATATATATATATATACCAAAAAAAAACATAAATGTGAAATAGAGGCCAAGTTCCTCCCCCCACAAAGAAACACTCCCTTCCCCAAAAATATCCCCTCCTAAAACCCCCCAAAACGCCTTACCCTCCTACACTCCAAAAAAGTAGTATGAGTTAGTGTATTAAGTGCACCAAATTTTCAACCAAAAATATTTGCCAATACAAGAGATGATACAAGAAAGAAATGTCCAAGTTCATTACTTGGAAGACCTCATAGTTACTTACTAAGAGCAGTAAAGACACTTCAACTGACCTTTAAAAACAACAATGAAAATACTTATGTCCAGTTACTAAAATATCACTTTCCTCAACCAGGTATATTCTTAAACTTGGCAATATTTAGTTTTCTCTCTAAAGATAATTTCGGTACAAATAAAACATTGCCAAGTTTCCAGTTTTACTCACATCTAGTAGTATAATACCTGTGTAAAATTTCATAACTTTATCTTTACCTGGTTGAAAGTTATGAGAGGGTAAAAATCGGCTCTAAGACCGCCTGTAATATACACACAGTATGCTTAGGCCGGAACTTGGCCTGGCGCACTACCGTGCGCCTAGATATATATATATATATATATATATATATATATATATATATATGTATATAGTATAGATATTAGTATTTCTGTAGATTATGCTTAAGCAATCATATGTTTCAATTCCCGTGATAACATTGAAGAATAATAAGTGTAGCCTGTACAAGTCATAAAAGCTATAGTCTAGGCTAACCATATATTTGATTTTCAATAAAAGTTTTTTTGTTTTTTTTTTAATTTATTATGAATCAAATGTTTTTATTGTGATTTTTGAAAAATAGAGTTTTTTTTTTAATAATTTTGGTTTTTAATTTACTCGAAGATCTCACAAGAGTCATATTAATAATATGTAGAATTTTATTAGCAGTTTAATGCTGATTGGCGAGCTACGCGAGTTGAAGGGTTGATTTTGCTCAACTGAATTCAATCAGATAACTCATAGTTTCTCACGCATTGGCAATGTTATCGCACGGCTCAGACCTCAAACTCACTCATTAGTTAAGTTTGCTCTAAAATATAAATAATAATGATACAGAAATTGATTAATACAGAGTTAAAAGACAAAATAAATAAAAAACAAATAATAAAAAAGTACATAAAAAACAAACAAAAAAAAAACAATTGAATAGGAAATAATAATAATTTTTTTTTTCCTTTTCTCTTGGTGCATCTACTGCTGAGGTCATTAGCACCTAATGACTAACTAGCAGTTATTATTATTATTATTATTATTATTATTATTAAGAAATAATAATAATAATAACACTTTTGGAAGGAGCCAATCAATACTGGCAGTTCCTACTTAGAATAATGTTTTGTTCTTTGTCAGTTAATAGATCGCAAGGCCAATGTCTCTTGAGCCTTCTAGGCGGGTTTTGTGGGTGGGTTTGGGAGGAAAGTGCTCTGGGATTAGGATGGAAGGACAATTTGGAATGAAAGGTTAGGAAGCGGGATTTTGCTAGTTCTTGAACGAAAGGGATGTTTAGGTAGGCGGAGGACTTTGGATTGGAATGCCTGTATTCTCTGTATGTTAAATGTTTTAGTTGTACCCCAGAGTTCAAGTCCGTACGTCCAAATAGGTCGAATAATGGTTTTGTATACAATGAGGTTGTTGTGTATTGTCAGTTTTGATGAAGGTCCTAGTAATCGCCGAAAGAGTCCGTATCTCCTGTTCAGTTCCTGTCTTTTGAGTCGGGTGTGTGGGTTCCAAGTGAGTCTTATGTCCAGTAATAATCGTAATAATCCCAGGTAGCGCAACTCGTTCGATGTGGGGAGTTCTTGGCTGAATATGACTACTGGTGGGCAGGCTCTCTTATTGAGGGGAAGTTAATTTGGCAGCATTTATGAGGATTCACCTTAATTTTCCACTTGTTGCACCAGTGCTTGACAGACTCCAGATGTTCATGTAGATAATAGGAAGCAAAATTTAAAGAAATAAACATGTATTTATTACATATCAAAAATGTAAATAACTATAAATAAAAACACAATAAATAATATGAGAAAAAACAATTTCACCACATTCTATAGAATAGTTATGCCATATAAAGGTGAATTTAAAGCCTACCCTAGAAACAATAATCCCTAATGTTAAAATCCATTGTAACAACTTGAGAACAGCCAAACAGTTGATGTACAATGTCATTGTATTCAAATGACTCAATCTATGCAATGTTTGCACCTGGAAATTACCACCAGCAGGCACAATCGTCCTCTAACTCCGTTACATAAGTCTCTACAAAGACAAAGTTCTATTTCAGGAAGTTGTACAAATGTTAGCCTATATATTATTTTATTTTGATTGATTTATTACCTACTAAGACGTGACTGTTACGTTATTTCCATATGAGATTTTTTTTTTTCTGGAAAAATAATGAACCGAGCATCATTCACTCGTTCATTTGATATAATTGTATGTAGAAGGTCAAATGGCTGAAGTTTTGACAAATAATTAATTTTCTCAACTACCTTCATCAGCCGGAGCAGATTAATTGAATGAGTTCGATAAATCTGGGCCAAATAAACTAATTGATTCAGCTACTTTCATCAGCCGGAGCATATTAATTGAATCAGCTTGATAAATATTGCCCAAATCATCTAATTGATTCAGCTACTTTTGTCAGCCGGAGCCGATCAATTGAATCAGCTCGATAAATATGGTTCAAATAATATAAATGATTCAGCTACTTTTATCGGCCAAAGCAGATTAATTGAATCAGTTTGATAAATCTGGTCCATATCAACTAATTGATCCAGCTACTCTTATCAGCAGGAGCCGATTAATTGAATCCAGTCGATAAATTTGGTCCAAATAATATAAATAATTCAGCTACCTTTCTCAGCCGGAGCATATTAATTAAATCAGCTTGCTAAATATTGCCCAAATCATCTAATTAATTTAACTACTTTTGTCAGCCGGAGCCGATTAATTGAATCAGCTCGATAAATATGGTTCAAATAATATAAATGATTCAGCTACTTTTATCGGCCAGAGCAGATTAATTGAATCAGTTTGGTAAATCTGGTCCATATCAACTAATTGATCCAGCTACTTTTATCAGCCAGAGCCGATTAATTGAATCAGCTTGATAAATCTGGTCAAAATAAAGTAATTGATTCAGCTACTTTTGTCAGCCGAAGCCGATTAATTGATTCAGCTCGATAAATCTAGTTCAAATAATATAAATGACTCAGCTACATTTATCAGCCGGAGCCGATTAATTGAATCAGCTGATTAAATCTGGTTTTAGTCGAACAATTGGCTTAGCTACTTTTGTCAGCTCGTGCCGATTAATCGAATCACCTGGATGAATCTGCTTTAAGACAAAAAAATAATTCAGTTAGATATAACAATTGTAAACTAAACATTCCTTTCGGTTTCTATAATTAAATCCGGCATATTGTTATTTCCTGTATCCTTAAATCCCCCCAAAAAACATAAATGTGAAATAGAGGCCAAGTTCCTGCCCCCACAAAGAAACACTCCCTTCCTCAAAAATATCCCCTCCTAAAACCCCCCAAAAACGCCTTACCATTCTACACTACAAAAAAGTAGTATGAGTTGGTGTATTAATTCAACCAAAAATATTTGCCAATACAAGAGATGATACAAGAAAGAAATGTCCAAGTTCAGTATTTGGAAGACCTCATAGTTATTTACTAAGAACAGTAAAGACACTTCAACTGACCTTTAAAAACAACAATAAAAATACTTGTATGCAGTTACTAAAATATCACTTTCCCCAACCAGGTATATTCTTAAACTTGGCAATGTTTAGTTTTTCTCTAAAGATAATTTCGGCACAAAAAAAAACAAACATTGCCAAGTTTAAGAATATACCTGGTTGAGGAAAGTGATATTTAAGTAACTGGATATAAGTATTTTTATTGTTGTTTTTAAAGGTCAGTTGAAGTGTCTTTACTGTTCTTAGTAAATAACTATGATGTCTTCCAAGTAATGAACTTGGACATTTCTTTCTTCTATCATCTCTTGTATTGGCAAATATTTTTGGTTGAATTAATACACCAACTCATACTACTTTTTTGTAGTGTAGAATGGTAAGGCGTTTTTGGGGGGTTTTAGGAGGGGATATTTTTGAGGAAGGGAGTGTTTCTTTGTAGGGGCAGGAACTTGGCCTCTATTTCACATTTATGTTTCTTTTTGGGATCTCATTACTTTTTTCTAAGTATTAAATAGAATTTAGTTGCCGAATACCTACTGGCTTTTGTACTTCATATAAAACCAGGGTCTTTGGATTCTGCATAAGGTTCTCCTTACTGCTTGATATATGATACTAATAATCAACCTACATACATCTAATCACTAGACTAGAAAAGTTAGAAGCTCTTCCAGATGACATTATTCTAGAGGACAAATTGATTGCTCTCTTAACTAAACTATTACACTGTCAAACACAGGAACCTTATCTCGAGGATAAAGATCACAATAGGGAAAGTGCAGAAGGCCTTCAAGAAAAATATAAGAACAAAGACGATACATTTTGGGTTTGTGATCCTAAACTTTGTAATTTAGATGGCTCGACTTTGAAAAACTTAGTATCTGCTTTGAATTATATTATGCAGTGAACCCCTACGACTTTATTTACAACATTTAAGAAATAAGTCACAACTTTTTTTGTTAAGATGCGTCGAAATGTTTTTTAAAACATCAAATATAGGTTCTCCTTACCAAGACGATTCATTTGATACCCCACATGATGGATTTCAGAAGGAATGATGGCATTTCAATGGAACAAAAAGTAGAAAACGTCATAGGTAATATGACAATCCCGTATCAAGACCTACCTGCGTGCCAAGTTTGGTCAAAATAGGCCAAACGGTGTGAATTTGTATAAGGAACAAACATACAGACAGGCAGCTGAAAGACCTTTTTTACCTAGCCAAGTGCATTTCCCGGACCAAGGCCTACCTGTGTACCAAGTTTGGTCAAAATCGGTCAAATGGTGTGAATTTGTGTAAGGAACAAACATGCAGACAGGCAGCTGATAGACGATTTTGACTAGCCTATGAAACTACCCGGATAAAGACCGACATGTGTGTCAAATTTTGTCAAAATTGGTCAAACGGTGTGTATTTGTATAAGGAACAAACAGACAGACAGACAGCTGATGGACAATTTAATCTAGTCTATGAAACTCCCCGTATCAAGACCCATCTGTGTCCCAAGTTTGGTCAAAATCGGTATAAGATTTTTACCGAACCTATATGCGTCTAATTGTTTCTTAAAACATCAAATATAGGTTCTTCATACCGAGGCAATTCATTTGATACCCCACATCATGGGTTTCGGACGGAATGATGGGTTTCCGAAGGAAGTACAAATCTGGCACGCCCCCGCCTCGGAAGCGGAGTCAAACACAACTTTTCGCGAGTTTTCGATTTTTTCCTTTAATAACGTCTTCATATCTATCTTCATACAAAATTTCAAGTCTCTAGCATCATGGGAAG
Source organism: Gonocerus acuteangulatus (assembly GCA_946811695.1). Lineage (NCBI taxonomy): Eukaryota > Metazoa > Arthropoda > Insecta > Hemiptera > Coreidae > Gonocerus > Gonocerus acuteangulatus. The sequence goes on from OX328127.1 coordinate 86,405,137, forward strand.
TGCCTAATAATTTTGATGAGTCAGTGAGTGAGTGAGTGAGTGAGTGAGTCCTATAAATCCCGATTTTCGATCGCTTATATCTCAGAAACTATTCGATGTAGAACTATGAAAGTTTCCAGTTTTACTCACATCTAGTAGTATAATACCTGTGTAAAGTTTCATAACTTTATCTTTACCTGGTTGAAAGTTATGAGAGGGTAAAAATCGGCTCTAAGACCTCTTGTAATATCCACACAGTATGCTTAGGCCGGAACTTGGCCTGGCGCCCTACCGTGCGCCTAGATATCCACACAGTATGCTTAGGCCGGAACTTGGCCTGGCGCCCTACCGTGCGCCTAGATACGGTATTAATAAATGATATGTATGTATACCTATACATAAAAAACTGTCGATATGAGCAGCAGGTATTTCTTCATTGTGTCATCTCGCGTAAGTATAAACGGATTGCCTCCCTGAAGGTAGTTATAGAAGAAAGACTTAATCGCAGCTAACAAGATTCTTTTTTCCAATTGCTTGAGAATTGGAGAGTTACAAAAGAAGAACGGTGTATAGTGAAACATATTTCAGCAAAAATATATCAGAGAGTTCAACGTCCTTCCAAGAGATAATATTCTCCGCAGCATTAAAGAAAGAAAAATAAAGAAAAAATTAACGTATTTTAAAGCATTAAGCGATCAAATAAATATATCAAAAGTTCTGATAAAACATAAAACCGGTAGTATATTATTTTACGTCTTTTTATACCTCTGAGAATTAACCGCCGCAACGAAATGTGAGATGGACTCACAAACCGGTCACTGTGAATACATTGACATATGAACTAGCAGCTGAAATTCCCGTCGTTGGCGGGTGTTTAAAAAAAAATGTGAGGAAACTAAAAAGTCCGTCTCGCAGGAGCTGCGTCATCTTAGCGCGGTTCCGTTCTTATCCCTAGTCTAATTTGGAAAGACTGAAATAGAAACACTTACTATTTTGGTTTGACCTTTCTCGAAAAGTTTTATGACCGGTGACAAAGGGCCAGCGCACCCTTATACCTGTAACACCCTCTAGCTGGCTTGGCCAAGCCCCACTACCTACAGACATGAAATTCCTATTTCATAGTTCAATGTATTCAAAAATATCAAAATGTTTCTCATTTTCTTGACTTCTTCTACTATAATACTAATTATAAAAAGAAAAGCAATTTAAAACAGAAAACAACCAATTAAAAAGTGAGCTAAACAACTACGAAACCCCGTTCAAAAGAACAAAACAAACACATTTAAAGTTTTAAGCACTTATTTCTCCGATTGACATCGACTAATCGAAAATTATATTAGAATCTTTTTTGTAGAGCATTTAGTAAGCGTTCGAATGGTAACCTTGCGCTTCACAAAATGTCGAAACGTTTTCGAGATATTAAGAAAAATATACGAAGTTCCCAAAATTTTTCATGTCTAAAAATAAAATATATTATTCTAATCTTTCCTTAACTCCAAACGTAACCACAATTTAAACATCTTTGTTAATATAAATTTCAAACATGTAGAAAATGTTTTAACTGAATCCCATGAATCAAGTACCCAACCAAAAACTTTATTCGACAAGTATTTTTCCATTTTTCTCAAATACGGCTAATGCTATTGCCTTAAAAATGGTTTCATTCGTTTTTCTAGGCCAATATACCTATAAAACAAGTACTTGCAAGCATATGAAGTAAGCGTAACGATTTTTTTCGCGCGAACGTCGCTCAAATAACCATGTTCCAATGGGCGGATTCTGCTGGTTAACGAATTTGACCTTCAAAATTAGAAGAATGATTTTGTACCAAATTTCATCAAAATCGGACCATTATTCGCTGAGCTAGACTGCGAACAGACAAATGTCTAAAATTTTCTAGTCGGCAGTACCGGATTGCGTCATGAGGTTAGCCCTACAAGCGGGGTTCCTCCCTATGGGGGGAGGGAGAAATCGCGCTAAAAGGTGCACTGAAGTCGGTTAAGATTTAGAAATATATATTATTATTAAATTTTAACGTCCATTTATTATTAACTACGAATTTTAGGACGGGTTATTTATAGGTTACCACCCTTATCTATAGGTTTCTCTTTTCCAGAATAGGGTTGATGGCTTTTCTTTTTTCTAAAGAAAAGCGACCACCCATAGTGGGAATTGAACCCACGACCCTTTGGCACGGAGCGTTAAGTGCTCACGCCTTAACGCTCACGGCCACCGGGTCTCCGTGCTTTAAGGCCCGGAAATATTTGTATATATATATATATATATATATATATATATATATATATATATATATATATTCAAATTTGAACCACCGTTATTTTCGTTCTCTGTGTTCTGAAACGCAAAATTTTCTAGTCAGCACTTCCGGATTGCATCATGAGGTCACCCTATGGAGGGAGGGAGGAACCGCCCTAAAGATTGTACACTCTGTCATGCTTGTTGCTTGTTATTGCATTTTCAACAAAAACGGTTCCAATGCAGTTTTTGATAGATTGATTTCATTTAGGGATATCGGTGCTTAGACAGGCTTGTTGGCATTTATGCATTTTTCTGCTGTACTCTATTCCCAGGCCCATCATCTGATGCGATGGATGAGGTGCTAAATCGACGGTTGTCCAGTCCTCTACGGGAGAACCATACGAAATTGATTGGACACTAACTATCCATGGCGTTGGATTGGATCCGGTGGGCCAGTATTTTGGCCGGCTCGATCTCCAGACCTCACGCTCTTGGACAAAATAAAGATTTGGTCTACAGGGAGCCCATTGGCTCAAGGGAGCACCTCATCCTTCGCATCAGATGGGCCTGGGGACAGATTACAGCAGAACAATGCACAAATGTTGTCCTGTCTGTCAATGTGCAATGTGATGTCTGTAACGCTGCAAGGGGCCAAACCTCATAACACTTTTTGAATTGATTGTCAGGAATTATTGGAAGAATATATATTTTTTTTAAATTACCTAAGCGTCCAGTGTTAAATGTAAAACTATTTAAAGAATTGAAACTTTAATTTTATTAAGAATTGAAAGTTTTGTTTTGTGTTATCACTTTCCTCCGAAGAAAAGTAGCTATGTTAAATTATGTTTAACTTTGCAGCTTTACATGACGTCATGTAATTTTTGTGACCAAGAAGATTTTCTGTTGTTTTATTTTAGGAGAAGGTTGATGGTAGAGGCGGTGGAAGATAAATACTTTACTTTTAATGATTCTTTTATAGGCATTATGGAAGAATGCATATTCAGGATTGTGTTTTAGTTTTTCTCGGAAACGGAGCAAAAACGAGAAAAATGCCAAATGACTCCTTTTCTTTCTTTTTTTATCCTGCATCGATTCCTGATGTTTTGCCTTTTATTAGAGGACACCCAGTATATATATATATATATATATATATATATATATATATATATATTGTGTATATAGAAATAGCGTGTGCATATATATTTTATATAATAACAAAATTAAATAAACATCAATAGCTAATCATAAGGTAAATAATATTAAAATAAATAAGTCTAGGTAAATCTAATAATAAATCTATGTACTAGGGATACAATTTTACAAAAACTATTTTGTAACCAAACATTGTACTTTTTTATTTATTAATAGTATTCGAAAAATTCTGAAAATATAAGAATTTATCTATGTTTAGAATGAGGTTTATCTTTTAACACTCCAAATCTACATTGGTGGAGACCAGGAAGCACACAAACATTAACCACAACATGAGGAAAACTCCAGGAGATTCACCCCAAATATTTCTCTTCCTAGTGTTATTTGGCTCTATTATTCAACCAACACGCCGCACAGTGGTCAAAAACCGCCCAAATGCGCTCAAAACTCAATAACATGTGATATTGTTGATTTAGAAACCTGAAATTAAATATTTCAAGTAGGACACGATTTTTCACTCGGATCACTTCAGACATTTTTTGCAGTCAACACTGACTTGAGTACTGCAAAAAAAAAACCATCTTCGATTTGATTCGAATGTTTACATAGAGATAACGCGCGTCTGTCTTACCGAGCTCGTTCACGTCTAGCACCGAAATAGGCAAATTTATGCAGCCAATTTTGGTCTGGGCTCTTTCTATAGATGTCCACGGAAAATGTAAGCCCGAAATTAGAGAGATGCAGAGAGACGCAAAAAGTATAAGACAAAACGAAATTTGATACGTGTAAATTTTCTACTTTTTAAGTATCCCCGTCCACGTCGACGATTCTAAAAAGAAAAAAATATTTTTTTTGGGCTTCGAACATCCCATTAAAACAAGAAAAAAATGCGTCAACCTTATTGGTCTGAACAAGTAGAGTTGCAGGAACAATTTTGGTACATGAGGATTTGGGAATTTTCTTCGTTTCTTGTACTTCAATGATTGACCACCGTCCTGCAATCAACGGTGGGGGCCTAAAACTCAAGAAATGACACTCTCAGTTGGTCATTAACATATATTTAAGACCAAAATGTTCGGAGAAAATACTTCAAGAAATCAACTTTTGAGCGCTTTTTGACTATTTTTGACCACTGTCAAAAAGTATTATATTATAAAATCGTGACCCTTTCTCTATCAATATATCATTTGAATAGGCGGAAGGTCATGTATATATAAAACTCGTCAACTTCACTTCATATGCTCTATTTTAATGCTCTACATGTTTCGCGTCTCTTGACGCCTCTTCAGGCGCAACTTAATCCTATATACATAGATTTAGCCTTAGCTAGGGAAGACCTTCCACAGGTAGGGCCACGTCCATACAATGACGTTAAAATGGCTGTTATCCATCAGCTGATTCAGATCGATCATGGCTTATATCGATTCCAGAGAAAGCTTTTGTCATAGATCCTAAAGTTAAAATAAAAATAACACGAATGATATTAATATTCCTAATTACCGTCGAGTATATTAAAAAATATATTGTTTAAATATTTTATCTCAGTTTTTTTATTTACAGTTTTTTCCTATAAAGTTTTTAATTCCTATTATAATTAAAAATAGGAAAAAAATGTAAATAAAAAAACGGAGATAAAATATTTAAACAATATATTTTTTAATATACTCAACGGTAATTAGGAATATTAATATCATTCGTGTTATTTTTATTTTAACTTTAGGATCTATGACAAAAGCTTTCTCTGGAATCGATATAAGCCATGATCGATCTGAATCAGCTGATGGATAACAGCCATTTTAACATCATTGTATTAGTATGGACGTGGCCCTACCTGTGGAAGGTCTTCCACTAAGGCTAAATCTATGTATATAGGATTAAGTTGCTCCTGAAGAGGCGTCAAGAGACGCGAAACATGTAGAGCATTAAAATAGAGCATATGAAGTGAAGTTGACGAGTTTTATATATACATGACCTTCCGCCTATTCAAATGATATATTGAAAGAGGAAAGTGATATTATAATTACACGACTACACTTCAGTTTACACTGCAGAATTACAAGGTATACACTTATCACTGTCCAAAACAAATAACATAGAGCAAAGTGATATTATAATTACACGACTACACTTCAGTTTACACTGCAGAATTACAAGGTATACACTTATCACTGTCCAAAACAAATAACATAGAGCAAAGTGATATTATATGTGCACGACTACACTTCAGTTTACACTGCAGAATTACAAGGTATACACTTATCACTGTCCAAAACAAATAACATAGAGCAAAGTGATATTATATGTGCACGACTACACTTCAGTTTACACTGCAGAATTACAAGGTATACATACACTTATCACTGTCCAAAACAAATAACATAGAGCAAAGTGATATTATATGTGCACGACTACACTTCGGTTTACACTGCAGAATTACAAGGTATACACTTATCACTGTCCAAAACAAATAACATAGAGCAAAGTGATATTATATGTGCACGGCTAAACTTCAGTTTACACTGCAGAATTACAAGGTATACACTTATCACTGTCCAAAACAAATAACATAGAGGAAAGTGATATAATTTGTACTGATTCATTGAGTTTTCTACACTCAATGGAAAGCATTTACAACAACCATCCCATAATCACAGAAATATACACGCAAATACACAAATTAAAACAAGACAACATTACAATGCTTTGGATACCGGGACATAAAGACATAGGCCTAAACACAGACGTGGACAACCACGCTAAAGAGGCTACCTTTAAAGAAAACATTGACATCAGACAATTAACTGCACAGGACTTATGTAACATAGCACATACACAGATATTACAAGATTGGCTAAATCACTGGTTACGGACAGACAACAAATTAAGAGAAATTAAAAACTCAATCAAAGTCTGGCATGATAATGATTTGTCTTTAAATAGAAGAGACCAAGTTGTCCTGACCAGGCTAAGAATTGGACACTCGCTTATAACACATTCATACTTAATGTAAAGACAAGACAGACCCGTGTGCTCCCTGTGTAATGTTCCCCTGACGATAAAACACATACTCACAGACTGCAGAAGACGAGACAATTTACTCATGCCACTCGGCTCACACACATTACTCGCAGAAGGTAGCCCTCACATCAGTATACTACAGTTTATAAAGAACACTAATTTATACAAAAAAATCTAGCCAATCTTCCTTCTTCTCCTTGTGCTTTCAATTTTAATAGTTTACTTTAATAACCTATAGATCTGATTTAATTACGCTAATGTACCTTATTTTAGTTATTTTGTGTTTTATATTTGTATTGTAATGCATTGTAAATGTACATGAATTGTGGTTTATATTTGTATTTATTATTTTTATTCAGATGAATCTGGTTGTATATACATGTATGTGTGAACATGATATATGATATATATACGTGTATATGTATGTTTGTATATATGTATATATTTTATTTAATTATAAATGTAAATTGTATAAACGTCAACAAAGTTTAAAATAAGTGTATATATATTATAATCTGTATTAGGGCTAATAACCACAGTTGCGAAGCCCTTATAATGAAATAAATAAAAAAAAAAAAAAAAAAAAAAAAAAAATCGACTATTCATAAAGTTTAGATAAAATTCATTGCTAAGACATGAAAAAATATTCCGTTTTTTGCTTAATTAATTCAATATTTTTCCATCGAATATATACCCTTCATTGTAAATCGTATTTATGCACATGCTTTGTAAATGTTTGATTATTTTAGGTGTTTAATTCTGGATTAAATAGGGTGGTTGTCAATGCCATGATGTTTGAAAATAATTGAGCAACTAGCTCATGAGCAACTAAAAATTTTATTTTTACACATACACACACACACACACACATATATATATATATATATATATATATATATATATATATATATCGGCACAGTTACAAGAGCTACACATAAAAACCAGTTAAGCTTGCCTTTGCAAAATCAGAACATCATAAACAACACATCAATTGTTATAAGAGTGTCAATTACTTCAGGAATATGGAAAAAATAACTTCAAAAAGACGATTTTAGAAAAAAAAACAAAAAAACTTTTCTATACATATACGTCGTGATTGTAATAGTGAATAATTTACCATCAGATAAACTGATACGCTGAAACAATTGACAAGAAAAGAATTGTAAAAATAGTAAATGTAGATTTCATTTTATATATTTTATTCTATTTGGTACAATATTCACATAATAATAAATAACACACAGCACAATATATATATATATATATATATATATATATATATATATATATATATATATATATATATATATATATATATATAAATTAAAGACTGTATAAGATACAAATTACATATATCGTTGTTTTGGAATAAAACAGTTTGACGCCGACCCTCAAGCGATGACACTGGAAGATAAAAGTTTCGGATTGTGCGTCCGAAATTTTAACTCAGATCCGTCGGATTGGGAATCGAATGCTCTCCCACTTAGACATCTTTTAGGTTTACTTGGGCATAAGCTAAGTACATGTACATGGATTCTGCTGATTTTATTAATTTCATTCCTATTTTGTTTGTTTTATGATGAATTGTATATACAAAAAATTACTTCTCTAGGTTCTAGGTTTACGACGAAAGTGATGCAGTTTCAGGGATTTGGACTACCCTGGAAATTGTGTTGGCAATGAGAACCTTCCGAAATATATCCTTTATTTCTGTCATAAAAAAATAACGATGATATCACCCGTCAGGACATTAAGGTTGTGTAAATCAGAAGTTTTCGTCCTTTTCTCGTGGTCCTTGTAACATATTTAAGGATACCCCATTCGTGACGTCATTACTCCACATCACATTAAAGTGTCCCATGCCGGCGCAGTAGGAGCACGACTGACCAGCTTTCTCCCGACCTTGTGATCTTCTGAGGATGACATCACGTAACCCCCAAGATGATGATGATGATGGTCATCCTGTCTATCCATCATCCATCTAACCACTAGGGGTTAGTAACAGGTGCTTCCAGAATAACCACTCTGGGTCATCGGTCTGACCTTGGACTTTGAGAGGGGCACACCGGCCTTACAAAGCTATCGGGTTGTTAATAATCTTGTATTGAGTTCTTATATCAAGTTACTAATTTATGGTTGCTTAACTGAATTAATTATCCTTCTTGTTTTTATTGTGTTATTAATAAACCATAGCTGTATACATTCCTAGCCCTCTCATCACTAAATAAAATAGAAATATCATTCCTATTAATAAGGACTAAATTATTTCCAATTGCAACCATTCAGTACAGGAAAACAGTCTGTATAATTCTAATAAAGAAACGGAATAGCTTAGGGTTTTTTTTACGGCGCATCGACGCCTAGGCGATTAGCGCCAACAGCCATGGTGCGGCAAGGAACCTTCCCAACAAGCCCTGAGATGAGAAAAATCCTACCGAGGGACTCGAACTCCAGTCTCCCACACGAGAATTTAACCCCCAGCAGTCGCGCTTGCGCACGGAGTGCGCCATAACCAGCATTTCGTCTTGTAAGAAATTGCCGGAAAGGTCAATATCAAGGAAAAACCTGGTGCCAATGGCCATAGCAGTCGACGCACCATAATAAAAGGAAAAAAAAATCAAGGAAAAACCCTAACACGCTTACTGTAAAGAGTGGTGTGCTACCCTTTCACGCAATTCTCAGTTCTAACTTGTCAAACGTTTGAACAACTTGATGGCGCGTGCGTCCTGATGAGCTCATGATTGAACATTGGCAGTCCACAGCAAGCATTCCGTCAGTTCCTTCCGATACAAAACAATTTTTGTTAAGAAACAATTCCCAAGAAGTCAAAAAGAACTAATGGAAAACCCACCTCCGAATAAAAAGGAAGGGCGCCATGATATTTGTGGAAGAAAAAAAAATATAAACACCTCAATAACGTGTAATACGTGTAATAAATTTACATGTAAAGCTTGAACCAATATGCATTCAATCCAGTAAAAGGGTACAGGACACACATTTTTCTCAATAGATCACAAGAATTACATTCTTAGCATTTAATTACCATGTATATTTCTCCTTTTATTTAAATATCTTTTAATGTAAACATGTTTATACAGATTACAATTTTTAGCCTTATTGTGAACCTAATATTTTTTTTGAAAATAAAAGAACTTATATGCAATAAATATGTTTTAAAAGAGAAAATGAGCTGATTTACATTACCATTTATATAGCTGTCTACAATAATGACTTAAATACCATAAATAATATAATAGTAAAGAACAAGATAAATAAATAGATGTTTAAAACACAATAACTTTTTTTTTTTTTTTTTTTTTTTTTTTTTTTTTTTTTTATTGAATATTTACAATCTGTATACATATGTTTACATATAATACAATAAGTAAATATGTATCTCATAAACTAGCACAAGGAAGAATAGAGGGGAGAAGGCAGCCATTGCTGACACTCCCTGAGGAATTATAAATATTTCATTTATGTATTACAGCTGGTCCCTAGGCCACTTTCTTTTCAAGCGTCTCGGAGGATTGGAAGGGATCGCATCTGTGGAAAGGGATTGGGCAAGGGGATTGGGATGAAAGGATAGCTTGGAATGAAAAGTGGAGAATCGGGTTTTAGCTAATTCAGCGACAAAGGGAATTTCGAGGTCTCGGTGGATGATATTATTGTTCACGTAGAAGGGAGCATTAAGGATCCGGCGAAGGACTTTGGACTGGAAGGTTTGGATTCGGTTTATGTTGGAAGGTTTTGCTGTACCCCATAGTTCAATGCCGTATGTCCAAATCGGTTTAATAATAGTTTTGTAGGTTGTTAGTTTGTTTTCAGTACTGAGTTTTGATTTGGGACCTATTAGTCGTCTAAGTAGGCCGTAGCGTCTGTTTAGTTCTTGTCGTTTTGTTTTTGTGTGCGTGTTCCAAGTAAGTCTCTTGTCGAGGTGGAAGCCTAGGTATCGAACAACATCGGATTTGGGAATGAGGAATTCGTTAAGGGTAACAGATGGGCACTCACTACGCCGCAGTGTGAATGTGACGTGCTTACATTTTTCGGCGTTAAAACACAATAACACGAAAATAAACACGATGGCGCACTGAGTGCACCGGGCGACCGCCCGTGTTCTAACAGTGGGTTAAGGCGTTAGCCACTAGACCACGGGCAGACCTCCCAGAATATCTTATTACTTTTAATGTGAAAAATAAAATTGCTCTTGAAGTATAATCATATATTGTTTGAGCACATATCGCACTAGTATTTCTAAAGTGACACAACTCAAAATAAAACTCAACTGAAAATTTGTCACTCTTGCCTATGTAGGGGCCTTAGGATTACGACAGGAAGGATGACACAAGCGCCCTCTGGTGTACAAGCTCTGAAGCTAGGTACATGGTTTTGATGGTTGATAAAGAGATATTTACCATGTCTTCCATAGTCATAACTAGAGCCCGGAACTTAGGCAAAATGCTTTTTTTATCTGAATGGATATATTGAAGAATCAGATAGAAATAAATATGTTTTCGTGCATTTAGGAAGTATAGAGACAATTTTTATTTTGCCTTTTTTGGCTATTTTAAGATTTAAAGCCTTTTTTTGCCTTTTTTGCTCGTTATGCAATTTTTTTCTGCGATTTAAACATTTTAAAAAGCACATAACGAATTTCGAATTTCAGTTCGTCGAAAACAAAAAAGGTTTCACAAACTAAATTACATATTGCCGTCACAAATATCAATTCGGAAGCTTATCCCAACCCGTGGATTGACCCTCTCTGTATATAACAGAACCGTTCCTTAGTAGAAGGAATGCACAAGCATAATGAATAGGAGGAAAAAGAGAGAGGATGAGAGAAGTACGCCTCCTTCCTCACACCCCTTTTGCTGTGACAATGGTGTAATTACCTGGTATTCCGGATTTAGAAATGGTAAGATAATGCAGAGGAAGTTTTTCCATGATGAAAAACATTTTTTCTTAGAAGTTCTATGAGAGTTGATACTTTGAAAAAGCATCTTGTTGTTGCTTGTAAGAAGGGAAAGTAAGAGTAAGTAAACTAATTCTGTGATAAATTGATAATAAAGAAATGAATGAGTATTTAAAATACATATTTTCATTAATAATGAGTGAGATTCCTCTTTGCCTTCACTCCTAATAAATGCCTATTTTAATTACAGTACTGCCTATTTTCAGTATTTCAAGTGCCTTTTTGCCTGCCTATTTTAACCAAAAATAAATGCCAGGCTCTAGTCATAACTATGTCGGTGTGAATAAAACCAATTTTTGAGTTGTGTCACTTTAGGAATACTAGTGCGATATGTTCTGCCGTTTCTTCCTCTTGTTTTCATGCCAAGGTGATTGATTGATTACACTGTTCTGCAAAAAAAAACTTTTCTCCCCTCCCTTGAACAATTTTGCCTGTTGCTTATGTTTTCAGGTGTGCTGAGTCCGAATCTGAACTCAGAAAAATTCTATCACCCTCTGATTTTGAGAGAAAAGAGGAGAAACTTGGAAAAAATGAAAAATTGTATTTGAAAATTATTGTCTTTATTATAACAGATTTTTTTTTCTTTTTCAACGCTAAAATATAATTAATTGAATCCTGCATGCTATCAGGTATAATACTAGATATGACACAACTCAAAAAATATACACACATCGTCAATGAGTATTTTTTTTCCTTTTGTACTCTTCCTCCTCTGTCTCCCGCTGCAGTGTCCAGCAGTAATCCGCCAGCATCTTCTCATTCCATTTGCCAGTATATCTTTTTTCCATTCTGGATATGTCTTGGTGGAATCGTTCTCCATGTTCGTCCGAAACTGCACCCAAATTTGGGGCGAAAAAGTCTAGGTGACTATGCAGGAAATGTATTTTTAAGGACATATTGCATCCCAATGAAATATATATGAAGTAAGCAGTTCTTGGACTATTTTTCGGTAGTCTCTAGATTTTTCGTTTCCCAAAAACTTAGCACATACCTCTCGAAAAGCAATCCAAGCCTTTTTCTCAGTAGTATTTAACTTTGCTTCAAAAGTGAGGTCCTTGAGTAGACGTCGAATTTGGGGTCCAACAAAAATTCCCTCCTTTATCTTAGCATCGCTGAGATGCGGAAATTTTTGTTTTAAGTACATGAAACCTTCTCCTTCCTTGTCCATCGCTTTTACGAAGTTTTTCATTAGCCCCAATTTTATGTGGAGTGGGGGTAAAATTATTTGGTTTTTGTCCACTAATGGAGGATTGGTAATGTTTTTTTCACCTACTTTTTCCTTACGCTCTGGCCATTTTTTTACGACATAATGGTCTCCTCTTTTTCTGCTGTCCCACTCGCACAAAAAACAACAAAATTTAGTGTAAACTCCTTGGAGTCCTGTAAGCATGGCTACCACTTTAAGATCTGCACAAATGCGCCATTTGTACTCATGGTACTTGATTTTTTGTAGAAGTATCTTCATGTTGTCATAGGTTTCTTTCATGTGGACCGAATGAGCTACTGGGATAGATGGATGTTTGTTTCCATTATGAAGGAGTACTCCTTTTAAACTAAACTTGGAGCCGTCAATGAATAGTCTCCATTCCTCTGGATTGGTTGGCAGATCAAGTTCCTGGAGCAAATGAAATACATCATTGCAAAATACAAGATTTTCTTCCATCGAGAAAAAGCATAGAACTCCTGATTCCCGTTTTCTGAAGAAAGATATATTCACGCCTCCTTCCAAGAGATTCCATTGTTGCAACCTTGACCCAAGCAGCTGAGCTTTTGATTTTGGGAGATCTAAATCACGAACAAGATCATTCAATCGCCTCTGATTTATGAGCTGTGGCTGAGTTTCAGAGGGGCTGGACGAACTTGAAATTTCTTCTTGTTGACTGGTTCCAGGTTGAGGTGAAACGCTTTCAGAATCGCTGCACTCCTCAGAACTAAGACGGAACTTACTCGGATTTGGTGGGATCGGCATGGAGGCATCATGTGGAGCTGGTCTCATGGCAGAGGGGATGTTGGGATAAACAATTTTCATTTTGCTCTTGAACGAGAAACCTTTGATTGTGGTCATGCAAAAATAGCAATCGGTCACGTGATTTGTAGGATCTCGCCATATCATGGGAACTGCAAATGGCATTGACTTATGTGTCCCATTTAGCCAACCAGTCAGAGAACGTGAGCATGAACTACAGCATATTTTAGGAGCCCAGGATTTGTCCTGATCACTTACTTTACATCCAAAGTATAACTCGTATGCCTTCTTCACCAGCGGAGTCAGAGGTTTCTGAGTGGACTTGAATGTGACTTCACCACAAACATAGCAAAGGGAATCAGGCTTATTTATACACTGTCGTGACATTACAGAGAAAAATTGAACTGTTCCCAGAACAATGATAGCACAACTGAATATCCAAATAAGTGCGTTTAGCGAAAGCCTCGAGAGTACTGATCAAATCCTGGAAGAAAATAGTGACAAGAGAGGGGCTGAGTGAGAGGGGGGGAGTTGGGGTATTGAGGGTGAAAGGGGGGCAGGTAAGGATTTGAATGAAAAGGATACCACCATAAAAGAGAAAGGAAGGTCATTCCCCTAAAGATCCAGGTAGAGACCAAATCCCTGCCTCAAGATCAAAAACTGAAAAAACACTTTTAGCCATATTTCTTCAACCACTTGTAATATTCCCATCAAATTTTTTTTCCGTTCAAATATACTTCATTGCGCTCAAAATCATCGGGCTTTTGAATTTATTTCACTATGTTTTGATGTCAAAAAAAATTCGTCAAATTTACAAAAAAACTCACATTTTTGGATAAAAAACTAGAATTTCTCAAGAAACTGTGCGTGATAGACAGAATCTGACTTCAAATTCGTGTTCAGCACATTTGTAAACAGTAAGAAAGCATGTTTTGGTTTGAAGGAGGATTTTCGTGCAGAACAGTGTTATTACCATTGGGAAAGATTTCTAGCAATCGTGTTGAATTATCGCTAACAATCAGTCCAACTTTCTGCCAACATGTATTCGTGAATGCCCAAATCTAAGTAATGAACCTCCAGGAAGTTTCTCCGGTTTAAATAGGAACCCCGATGCAATTGCAGAAGATCATACATATTCAGGTATTCTACGCCCTAGGTGACATTTATGAAAATAAGTTCATTGAATTGAAGGAACCTGTAGATTAGGTAACAATTTGTCCCGTGTCACTTACATCCGATCTACGCTAATGCCTCCCGTATTGTGAGGTGCCAACCCCGGCACTCCGAGAGAAAGTCACCCAGTGATTTACATATAATACACACACCCGAGGTTCCTTCTCCAGATCGAAGTCTGTATCCTCTTTCTTCAGCGTCTTGCTTCAGTCGATCTTGCTCCATAGAGTCCCGAATGAGCTTATCGGATCTTGAGGTCTTCGTTGATAGAGTACAATCACTATGTAGGTCTTTCCGTAACATCTGTTATCATTCAGTGATTTATATTCCACCAGGTACTAAACAGCCGTACTATCTTCACATTCATCCAATCCTACAACCCAGGCGTGAAATTCATTCAAAATTCACAATCCATTATAATTACGAGCTAAGTACTTGTCATTAGTTCTTGTTTCTCTTACTGAGCTGGCTTTCTGACAACTAACAAGTACTCATTCATCCATTGGAGGACTAGCGTGTTCAGAACGCTCCTTTTGTATTTGTCACTCCCATTGATAAGTATTACTTTAAAAGTAATGGACAAGTGCGACCTCTGTGAACTTGGCACCCCACTTTCGAAAAATAATATGACAATAGACTCAAAAAATTGCAAATCGTTTGTAGTTATTTGTAGTAAAAAAAAATTCATTTGTAGTTGCCCCGTTTTTGAGAACCGGGGGGGGGGTCAAAAAATACCTCAAACGCTGTAACTTTTTTTCTGGTTAACTACAAACGAAAATTTTTTCACTAGAAACAACTACAAACGATTTTACGTAGAATAAAAATGGTTTGGTTCCAATCGGTTGAAGTCGGGAGCGGGGTATTTTTTGATCCCCCGGTTTTTTAAAAACGGGGCAACTACGAACGAAATTTTTTTCACTACAAATAACTAAAAAACGATTTTCAATTATTTGAGTCTATTGTCATATTTTTTTGCGAAAATGGGGTGCCAAGTTCACAGAGGTACATGTGCGTCCTGTAGAGTCCTTGCGTATTTGTTACTCCCATTGATAAGTACTACTTTAAACGTAATGGACAAGTGTGTTCAGTACACTCCTTGCGTATTTGTCACTCCCATTGATAAGTAACGTAATGGACAAGAGTGTTCAGTACACTCCTTGCGTATTTGTCACTCCCATTGATAAGTAACGTAATGGACAAGTGTGTTCAGTACACTCCTTGCGTATTTGTCACTCCCATTGATAAGTACTACTTTAAACGTAATGGACAAGAGTGTTTAGTAGGCTCCTTGCGTATTTGTCACTCCCATTGATAAGTAACGTAATGGACAAGTGTGTTCAGTACACTCCTTGCGTATTTGTCACTCCCATTGATAAGTAACGTAATGGACAAGTGTGTTCAGTACACTCCTTGCGTATTTGTCACTCCCATTGATAAGTAACGTAATGGACAAGAGTGTTTAGTAGGCTCCTTGCGTATTTGTCACTCCCATTGATAAATAACGTAATGGACAAGAGTGTTCAGTACACTCCTTGCGTATTTGTCACTCCCATTGATAAGTAACGTAATGGACAAGAGTGTTCAGTACACTCCTTGCGTATTTGTCACTCCCATTGATAAGTAACGTAATGGACAAGAGTGTTTAGTAGGCTCCTTGCGTATTTGTTACTCCCATTGATAAGTACTACTTTAAACGTAATGGACAAGTGTGTTCAGTACACTCCTTGCGTATTTGTCACTCCCATTGATAAGTAACGTAATGGACAAGAGTGTTCAGTACACTCCTTGCGTATTTGTCACTCCCATTGATAAGTAACGTAATGGACAAGAGTGTTTAGTAGGCTCCTTGCGTATTTGTCACTCCCATTGATAAGTAACGTAATGGACAAGAGTGTTTAGTAGGCTCCTTGCGTATTTGTCACTCCCATTGATAAATAACGTAATGGACAAGAGTGTTCAGTACACTCCTTGCGTATTTGTCACTCCCATTGATAAGTAACGTAATGGACAAGAGTGTTCAGTACACTCCTTGCGTATTTGTCACTCCCATTGATAAGTAACGTAATGGACAAGAGTGTTTAGTAGGCTCCTTGCGTATTTGTTACTCCCATTGATAAGTACTACTTTAAACGTAATGGACAAGTGTGTTCAGTACACTCCTTGCGTATTTGTCACTCCCATTGATAAGTAACGTAATGGACAAGAGTGTTCAGTACACTCCTTGCGTATTTGTCACTCCCATTGATAAGTAACGTAATGGACAAGAGTGTTTAGTAGGCTCCTTGCGTATTTGTCACTCCCATTGATAAGTAACGTAATGGACAAGAGTGTTTAGTAGGCTCCTTGCGTATTTGTCACTCCCATTGATAAGTAACGTAATGGACAAGAGTGTTTAGTAGGCTCCTTGCGTATTTGTCACTCCCATTGATAAGTAACGTAATGGACAAGAGTGTTTAGTAGGCTCCTTGCGTATTTGTCACTCCCATTGATAAGTAACGTAATGGACAAGAGTGTTTAGTAGGCTCCTTGCGTATTTGTCACTTCCATTGATAAGTAACGTAATGGACAAGAGTGTTCAGTACACTCCTTGCGTATTTGTCACTCCCATTGATAAGTAACGTAATGGACAAGAGTGTTTAGTAGGCTCCTTGCGTATTTGTCACTCCCATTGATAAGTAACTTAATGGACAAGAGTGT
Source organism: Gonocerus acuteangulatus (assembly GCA_946811695.1). NCBI lineage: Eukaryota > Metazoa > Arthropoda > Insecta > Hemiptera > Coreidae > Gonocerus > Gonocerus acuteangulatus. The sequence continues at coordinate 86,422,353 of OX328127.1, forward strand.
TTAGTAGGCTCCTTGCGTATTTGTCACTCCCATTGATAAGTAACGTAATGGACAAGAGTGTTTAGTAGGCTCCTTGCGTATTTGTCACTCCCATTGATAAGTAACGTAATGGACAAGAGTGTTGAGTACACTCCTTGCGTATTTGTCACTCCCATTGATTAGTAACGTAATGGACAAGAGTGTTTAGTAGGCTCCTTGCGTATTTGTCACTCCCATTGATAAGTAACGTAATGGACAAGAGTGTTCAGTAGGCTCCTTGCGTATTTGTCACTCCCATTGATAAGTAACGTAATGGACAAGAGTGTTTAGTAGGCTCCTTGCGTATTTGTCACTCCCATTGATAAGTAACGTAATGGACAAGAGTGTTTAGTAGGCTCCTTGCTTATTTGTCACTCCCATTGATAAGTAACGTAATGGACAAGAGTGTTTAGTAGGCTCCTTGCGTATTTGTCACTCCCATTGATAAATAACGTAATGGACAAGAGTGTTTTAGGCTCCTTGCGTATTTGTTACTCCCATTGATAAGTAACGTAATGGACAAGAATGTTCAGTAGGCTCCTTGCGTATTTGTCACTCCCATTGATAAGTAGGGGAAAGTTGGACAAAACCGGGCCCCAAGAAGTTTTTGATTTTTCCTGGATAGCTACGTGAATAAAATTGCTCCAATTTCTATTTGAATGATAGAGTAGTTATTTAGTTCCTAATATAAATATGTTTTAGTGTAAAAGAACGATATTTTGGAGGGTAAAAAAATTATTTTCTGGAAGTATACAAGTACCCGGTTTTATCGAACCTGGTCGGATAAAACCGGGTACATAAAATAATAATTATAAAATGTTGATATTTTACTAATTAAATATTTATTTATAACAATAAATGGGACAATGGCCGTCCTACAATACGGAAACATACCTGGGGTAAAAAAGCACTGAACAAAAGTAATTTTGAATGTAATATGTTAGGAATTTATAGTAATTTAAGATGATTGATCAGATTTGAAATACATTTTATAACAAAAATTACAAATAAATTTCCATTGTGTTTCTCTGCATTGCTAAAGGCTTCAAGTGCCCATCCTTACAGTTGAGACACTGTATCTAACCTTCCAGTGATTTTTACCTGGTGTAAAATTCATTACAAAAGAGACAGGCTTCCTCATTTTCCTCGTATTGTTCATCCGATGTTGAGAAATCTGTTTTAAAGCAGAACTCCTTATTCGTCCGTGTTATGACAGTTTTTTATTTACATAGGGGTCTTAAATAGTTTTGTCTGATTTTAGGATTTCTGTTTTTTTTTTGGGGGGGGGCTTCAAGCTTCAGTTCCAAATCATAAGGTGAAGAACTAAGAATTAGTGTCATTCCTCGCCTCTTGTGGGCTTTTTCACATACCTTAGGCCTTTTTAAACTGGGTTAGGCCTCATTTTTCTTAGGGATATTCAGAGAGAAGACGCGGTTGTCTGCGTAGGAGTTAATGGTTGCTGATCATCGACTTTTGTATCACAGCCTTTTTGCGATCATCGGTGTGCGAAGAAATCTGTTTCTGAACCCGTTTCAACTTGATATTGCTTAGCCAAAGGATTGTCAGTGATTAGTGAGTCAAATTAGGTTTATTCAGGCCAAATATTGTCGGCTATTTCTGATTCAACTTGAGGTTGTTCAGGTAAAGGATTATACCTAACCTCTATTGGTGTTTCAGTTGCATCAGAGAGTGCAAAGAGGTAGTCTGGAAATGGATCATTGTTGAATGGTTAGATCATATCCTTAACCCTTAATTACTGGCGTGCTTTTTCTTCCATAACTAATGGTGTCGGGGCCCCAGTGAAACAGACTTTAAATTGATTTTTTTGGGGTAAAGTAATTTAAATAAATAATAATAAACAATAATATTTATTGAAATACAAAGATTTCAAAGGGCAAAGGTCGAATAAACAAATACATACGGGCCAATATGACCCGACGCCAGTAATTAAGGGTTAACAGCTGTCTCAGGAATCCCTGTCCTTAAATATGGAACGAGTAATAGAGTAAAAACAGTTTTGTATCACGGTGCGATTGAAACACTTTGCCGTAGCTAAGGATGTCTTCTCAAGACCTCTCAATGAAAGTTGTGGATTCCGATAAAGAAAGATGTACAACCATTCCTTTCGGACCATCTTTTTTTCTTTGTTGATTGTATGAGGAAAACTATTTTTCCCTAATTGAAATGCAAGTCCTCTTAAATCTGTCAGTCTAAGTAGAAATTCTCTTCTTCCAGTATGAGGATATGCCCCACAAGTTCCTTTTCTTCATCTACTTAAAATAGGGGCTTTAATTCCTTCGGTTTGGTTATTCTACCAAACCTTTCTTTGCAGCGACCTCCGCAGACAAACCATTCTGTCTGGCATTTCTTACTCTGCTCTCAAGGGTACTTTGAGGCATGGCCGTATATAAGAAATTATTTCGGGGGGGGGGCGTTAGGGGGGTGTGGAATACTAACAATCTAGAACTTGGAATAGTTAGCCAACTAAAGCGCTATTGCACAAAAAATATATATATTTTTTGAACTAAGTGTTTTTATTTAATTTATTTTTAAGGGTTTTATTATATATTTGTACCAATTAAATCAAACGGTCTAAGGGGGGGGCCTTATATACGCCCATGGTTTGATGTACATTCAATGAATCCAATGCTTTCTTATACAAATTTTATAATTGGTCAAATACAATGCAGGATACTTCAATATAGTACCCTATGTCAGTGGAAAGTATCTTCTTAAGAAAATAAGAGTTTTTTTGTTTTTTTTTTTGACAATTTTAAAGATGATTCTTCCTCAGTAAATATTTATTTGATACTACTCCAAGAAATTACATCCATTTCATACGCAAAAAAATGTCGTCCAAAACCGTAACTACCCGGTCTTGTCCGACTGCCAAGGTCCCGGTTTTATCCGACTACGCCATTAATCAGAAAATAAGGCTTAGCACTTCTCAGACATGATCTAAAACCTGGTTTAATAATTTAAAATAACAGGTAGAAAATGTGTTATCAAAGGTTGTGCTTGTCTAACACAAATCTTCAGGCTATTAGAAACTACAGAGTAAAATCGGTGGAGTAAAAATCCATCGTTCTGAACTTGAATTTTTCTAAATATCGGTGACAGCAAACAAATAAGCTACACTTCCTTTCCGATATCTACAAATCATAAAGCGGATGTCTGCTACTAGTTTCATGCATTTTCCAACAGATAACAGTACTAATATAGCCAAAATAGCCAAATCCGGTTTTACCCGCCTACCCGGTTTTATCCCCTACTACATTAAACGTAATGGAAAAGTGCGTCCAGTACGCTCCTTGCGTATTTGTCACTCCCATTGATAAGTACTACTTCAAATGTAATGGGCAAGAGTGTTCATTACGGTCCATTCAGTAGTGAAACATTTATTGGGCACTTCACACGATGTGACAAGGAACAACTTCGGAGTAGAATGGTTGTGGGGAGCTCACTTTTTACTTAGTAAATATAACCCAACCCTATACATATTTAATAGCCTGGTTCACGGCGAACAGCACAAATTACAAGTATTTAGCTCGAGTAAACAAGGCATTATGGATTACGAACATACTACACTCTAAATGACAAAAAAATGTCATATTCCGGGGTGCTCCAAATTTTGCGCAAAAAGTTTAACAGAAGTGACGTCGCCGGTCACGTGACAGGAACTCCATTTTAACAGAAAATTAATTTAGCCAATGGAGTATTACTAATGTAAAAAGGTAACGTAAATTAATTCGTAGTCGCAAAAAATGTACATTTTATTTAGAAATTCACAGGTTTTTATATATTCTAGTTATTGCTGGATGGTGGAAATTGATGTTCAAAAGTAAGAAAATGTCCAGAATTTCCACAGGTTTTTATTTACTTCCCAAATGACAGATTCATGACCAAAAATTCATGATGAAAATGAGTTCCTTATAGAGGGAAATCACTCAAAGTAAGATTTTAAACATTTTTCCTCGATTGGACGAATAAACTGAATCATACTTCAACAGATGCTTTTTGGTTCGATGCATATTAGTTATTCCTAATTATAAAAACTTAATTACGTCCAACAAATCGTAGAGAACCTGTCGAACAACCAACGAATCGAGCACCTTTTGGAAATATTTCGTGTAATGTAATTCTACAGAGTCTGAAGGTGAAGATGGATACCTTCGACCGGATGCACATCAGTTTTGTTATTACACGTTGAATGTTATTTGGGCGTAGCATAAGACGTTTGGGCCTGTTCATGGTGACCGGGAACACATATATGAGTAACCTTTCCTAGAAACGCTACTGCTAGTCATGAAGGGGGAGTATATATATATATATATATATATATATATATATATATATATATATATATAAATAAATATACAAAGATGCATTTATATTCTATTCCAGTAATTTTTATTTATTTATTTTTATTTTCTTTTTTTTTTTTACGGCGCATCTACTTCTAGGTCATTAGCGCCGACATCCAGGGTGCAGCGAGGAATTTTCCCAGCGAGCCTTGAGATGAGAAAATTCCTGCCGGAGGTGGGAATCGAACCCACCATCTCCCGCTTATGAATCCAGCGCGCTAGCCACTAGACTACGGGAGACCCCTCTATTCCAGTAATGTCAACGATAAAAGAAGATCCAATTACTCTTGAATTCCATTAAATATTTGTTGTTTGATTGGCTCCTACCATTACATGGAAATCAATGTCTAAATCAATCTACCTGAATTAAAAGAAGTTTTATATATACAAAAGCGGACGGCCATAGCCAGGTTTAATGCACCGGTTCCCTTAGATAAGTTAAGCAACGTCGGGCGTGGCCAGTACCTGAATGGGTGACCGACCACGTGCTGTTGGCATTATAAAAGGGTGGACACCTGTAGATAGCTCGGCGTTAATAGCCAAATAGTTGATGCGCCATTAAAAACGACAAAAAAATATACAAACAAAATTTCCTCGGATATTATTGGAAGTATCTGCGAATGCAGCTACAGACTAATACACTTGTCTCATTACTTATGAAAACAAATTATGCTTTCTAATTATAATATTTAGGGCAATAGCAGTAATTACTACAAAGCAAGGCTGCCAACATTAGCATCTCCATTTCACTCTCCGAGGACGGGGAAGAGTCTTTGACCGAATTTCTCAGCTATTCTTCCTTGAAATGACCAAATCCATCACTCATTCTCCAATACCAAAGAGAATACTGATGCGGATTCGCTGATTTTTTCGCTCCGTTTCACAACATATTTTCAAGAGTGGCTTGATTGAAGAACCTCTTAAGCGGTAGTATCAGCAGGTAAGTGTGCTGTTTTATACCTTTTTGCAGAGGCCTTCAAAATTCAAGAATTGCTGTCAAAAAATATCGACGTTTCGTCATCATTCAAAGTGATGTGATATATATATATATATATATATATATATATATATATATATATATACATACATTAACCGTATCCCCCCGCCAAAGCATTGGTTTAGTAGAATTGGCACGAAAAAAATTGTAGACGATTCGACTTGAATTCTAGGTATGCTGCTAATAAGCATTTTGACGGGAGGATATATATATATATATATATATATATATATTTATTGAAAAGAAAAGTAAGAAGGAATTTGTTTTGTCAATTACTTGCATCAAAATACACAGCGCGTTCCATGATTTCTAATTTTAGCAACAGATAGGCACAGAGTAATAAGGATTATTTTCTTGATAGCAAATGAAGGGGTCGAGGCAAAATAGTGCCAAGCAACATGTATAATAAAACTTAACTGTCGCTGCTACATGTTGCGTATTATGTGGGACTATTAGTTGAAATGGTTAAGGGTAACAAGATTAAGTAAAATACGGAGCTTGTAGTCATATTTTAGCAGCATCATCATAGACTGATAGTCCCATATAATATCCAAAATATAGCAGTTACAGTTAAGTTTTGTTAAAAATGTTGCTTGGCACTATTTTGCCTCGACCCCTTCAATTGTTTAAAGTACATGAACTATCCAATAATAGTAACAGCTGGAGTGTTATTTCTTGCGTGGGCATTCCCCGTCAGATGACAATAATAAACGAGCAAACACAAAATCTTTTCCGTGTGTATATTTAGCACATTGTTTACTGACAGTATCCTAAATACTGATGATGTAGAGGACACATCTCTGCAATCGGATTGGGTATTGGACCTTCTATCCTATTGGACGGCGCATCTGGAGGTCCGGGATAAGGAGGCGGCGGTAGGATGGGTGTCTTCTTCGGCATCAGAGGTGGGAGGATAGCGTTACCTTTCCTCACCCCTACCAACGGAGGGTCGAAACCCGGCGGACATTCCGGCAAAGGTTTCGTACGGCATTCGGGTCTACCGCAGTCCCAGCGTCGGCAGTCGTCTTGAAGGCCGTTCTTCTTCCAACACTCACATCCGTTCATCATGAGGCCGCCTCGGAGTTCCACGCTGGGGATGCGAGGACGGAACCAAGGAGGAACTCTCTGCAAAGGATAGGTTTTAGGCGGACGATGTGGTTATGCAACTTGCAGAAATAATCTTATCAATATTATTAGTGATCCAAAATCTTAACATTTTTGTTGGAATGAATAGGAAAAGTCCTTCATTCCTCAGCAAGTTGGTTAGTTCAGATCACTTAATTGAGGAATGGGCAAATTTTTCTATTCAACGAACTCATCCAATCGTGTGATGAGAAATTGTTTTATGCTGATATATATATATATATATATATATATATATATATATATATATATATATATATATATATATATAACTTGGCAATGTTTTATTTGTGCCGAAATTATCTTTAGAGAGAAAACTAAACATTGCCAAGTTTAAGAATATACCTGGTTGAGGAAAGTGATATTTTAGTAACTGGATATAAGTATTTTTATTGTTGTTTTTAAAAGTCAGTTGAAGTGTCTTTACTGTTCTTAGTAAGTAACTATGAGGTCTTCCAAGTAATGAACTTGGACATTTCTTTCTTGTATCATCTCTTGTATTTGCAGATATTTTTGGTGGAAAATATGGTGCACTTAATACACTAACTCATACTACTTTTAGCACTTTCCTCCGAAGGAAAGTAGCAATTGAGGTTGCACTCATGACGGAATTTTTGAAAAATTTCTTCAAATCTTTATCGATCCTACCTAGTAGACACCAAAAATGACCCCCCTTAAAATTTCTCTCTCTCTCTCTCTCTCTCTCTCTCTATATATATATATATATATATATATATATATATATATATATATATATATGCATAACACGATAGCGGCCAGAGTTTTTGTTTTTTCTTCACGAAACGTGGTATATAGCTTTCAATTAGCAAACGATTGAACGAGTTCGTTATCCACCAAAATCGGTCCACCGGGAGGGGGGGGGGGGTTTACACCGGACCCAAAACACTAATTTGACCATGCCAGACGTTGTTTTTGTTATATTTCAACGAAACTCAGTATTCCTTATGTTGATCTAAAGAGAGAAATACGCTGTAAAAATAAACTAAATCGGTTCATTAGGAGGGGGGGTTTACTCCGGACCCACATTACCAATTTGCCACTACCAGCGGTAATTTTTGTTACATTTCAAGGAAACTCGGTATTCGTGGTGGTAATCAACAGAGAAAAATGGGTTGTAAAAATAAACTAAATTGGGTTATTTGGAGGGGGGGTTTACTCCAGACCTAAAGTACTAATATACTCATACCGGCCGTGATTCCTGCTGTATTGTAACGAAACGCGGTAAAAATGAAGTAAATCGGTCTATTGGAAAGGAGGGTTTACTTTAAACTCTGTTTCATTAGAATTAGCCCGCCAGACGTAGGTTCCCAAAGCCGCCGCGTGGAGCGCTATCAACCACTAGGGGGACTGTATCCTGTTTCTGCGTCAGATCAAAAGACGGAAAATGAAGTTTTTTTGTATTTATTAAGTAGTACAGTATCATGTATTAACATAACTCTGGAAGCAAATTATTTAAAAAATTAATGATTGAACAGTTCTCATAAGAAATGTAAATGAGCAGAACTATTCTCGTTTTTATTTTATTTATATAGGTTATTTACAGCAAATTATTCAGTAATGTAGTCTACACTACAAAAATTCTGAGGTAAGTGCTTAGTTATGCAGCTCCTGCGTGACGGACTTTTTTGGAGTGTAGGATGGTAAGGCGTTTTTGGGAGGTTTTAGGAGGGGATATTTTTGGGGAAGGGAGTGTTTCTTTGTGGGGGGAGGAACTTGCCCTCTATTTCACATTTATGTTTCTTTGGGATCTCATTACTTTTTTCTAAGTATTAATTAAAATTTAGTTGCCGCATACCTACTGGATTTTGTACTTCATATAAAACCAGGGTCTTTGGATTCTGCATAAGGTTCTCCTTACTGCTTGATATTTGATACCAATAAGTATAGTAGCATACCTATCTACATCTAATCACTAGACTAGAAAAGTTATAAGCTCTTCCAGATGACAGTACTCTAGAGGACAAATTGATTGCTCTCTTAACTAAACTATTACACTGTAAAACACAGGAACCTTATCCCGAGGTTAAAGATCACAATAGGGAAAGTGTAGAAGGCCTTCAAGAAAAAGATAAGAACAAAGACGATACATTTTGGGTTTGTGATCCTAAAATTCGTAATTTAGATGGCTCGACTTTGAAAAACTTAGTATCTGCTTTCAAGTATATTATGTAGTTAACCCCTACGACTTTATTTACTACATTTAAGAAAGAAGTCACAACTGTTGTTGTTAAGATGCGTCGAAATGTTTCTTCAAACATCAAATATAGGTTCTCCTTACCAAGAAGATTCATTTGATACCCCACATGATGGGTTTCAGAAGGAATGATGGCTTTCTTTCTGCTTTTAGCATTTCTTCTGAATGAGGATGCTCCTCTTGGTGCGGAACACCAGAATACGTTTTTTCCACGATCGCTGTATTTTCTTTGTTTTTAGGTAATAGTTTGTTAAGAGGGGCTGGGTTATTCATTTCGACTTTGTTTTCCTGTGGTACAGGGCATGTAGCAGCTAAGTGATTGTTTTTGCAAATAAAGCAGCTGAGCCCTTTAGTAGTAAAAAATATTCTAAATGATTTACGTTCAGTTTTTACAATCAAAGAGGAGGGTAACTTGTTAGCGTGCTCTGGATTAATGAACAGCTGTCTTCTATGACTCAGCACATGTGATAAGCGTGGATCATGAAGACTAGCTTTCAAACAAACCAAGGGTGATACTATGCTAATACATAACCTCTTTAAGGCATCTTCATTGGCTTCATTAGGTATAACTGGAAATATATTCGATATTATTAATCGAATAGCTGGCTCTAGGAGACTTTTTATTGCTATATCATGGCCACCAATATTTATAATAGGATTCTGATTAATTAAAAAATCCACTTCATTCTTACTGGTAAGGTGTACACAAAATCTACCTCTAGAAATATAAGAGGCAAATTTTATAGATTTCGGATCAATAAAATTTATTATAGCAAGCACATAATCTTCCTTCATTACAATTAAAGTAATATATATTATTTTATAATTAAAATAGAATTAGCTTTTAGTGGCAACATATGTAATTGTAACATATTCATTAAGTTATTTACAATCATGAATGACTAGAATATAAATTGCAGCATTTTCACTAAATATTGGCAGCAAAATCAACATCCACTGAGATTAAGGGCGGGTTGCTGGTGCTGTTAGGATCGGCTGTCGTGCTGTTAGGATCGGCAGTGGTGCTGTTGGGGTCCTCAGTCGTGGTGTTAGGGTCCTCAGTCGTGCTGTTAGGGTCCTCGGTCGTGCTGTTAGGTTCCTCGGTCGTGCTGTTAGGGTCCTCGGTCGTGCTGTCAGGATCAGCAGTCGTACTGTTGGGGTCCTCGGTCGTACTGTTGGGATCGGCTGTCGTGCTGTTGGGGTCCTCGGTCGTGCTGTTAGGGTCCTCAGTCGTGCTGTTAGGGTCCTCGGTCGTGCTGATAGGGTCCTCGGTCGTGCTGTTAGGGTCCTCGGTCGTGCTGTTAGGGTCCTCAGTCGTGCTGTTGGGGTCCTCGGTCGTACTGTTGGGATCGGCTGTCGTGCTGTTGGGGTCCTCGGTCGTGCTGTCAGGATCGGAAGTCGTGCTGTTAGGATCGGCTGTCGTGCTGTTAGGATCCGCTGTGGTTTTGTTGGGGTCCTCGGTCGTGCTGTCAGGGTCCTCAGTCGTGCTGTTAGGGTCCTCGGTCGTGCTGTTAGGGTCCTCGGTCGTGCTGTTAGGGTCCTCGGTCGTGCTGTCAGGACCAGCAGTCGAACTGTTGGGGTCCTCGGTCGTACTGTTGGGATCGGCTGTCGTGCTGTTGGGGTCCTCGGTCGTGCTGTTAGGGTCCTCAGTCGTGCTGTTAGGGTCCTCGGTCGTGCTGATAGGGTCCTCGGTCGTGCTGTTAGGGTCCTCGGTCGTGCTGTTAGGGTCCTCAGTCGTGCTGTTAGGGTCCTCGGTCGTGCTGTTAGGGTCCTCGGTCGTGCTCTCTGGATCAGCAGTCGTACTGTTGGGATCGGCTGTCGTGCTGTTGGGGTCCTCGGTCGTGCTGTTAGGGTCCTCAGTCGTGCTGTCAGGGTCCTCAGTCGTGCTGTTAGGGTCCTCGGTCGTGCTGTTAGGGTCCTCGGTCGTGCTGTTAGGGTCCTCGGTCGTGCTGTCAGGACCAGCAGTCGAACTGTTGGGGTCCTCGGTCGTACTGTTGGGATCGGCTGTCGTGCTGTTGGGGTCCTCGGTCGTGCTGTTAGGGTCCTCAGTCGTGCTGTTAGGGTCCTCGGTCGTGCTGATAGGGTCCTCGGTCGTGCTGTTAGGGTCCTCGGTCGTGCTGTTAGGGTCCTCAGTCGTGCTGTTAGGGACCTCGGTCGTGCTGTTAGGGTCCTCGGTCGTGCTGCCAGGATCAGCAGACGTACTGTTGGGATCGGCTGTCGTGCTGTTGGGATCGGCTGTCGTGCTGTTGGGGTCCTCGGTCGTGCTGTTAGGGTCCTCGGTCATGCTGATAGGGTCCTCGGTCGTGCTGTTAGGGTCCTCGGTCGTGCTGTTAGGGTCCTCAGTCGTGCTGTTAGGGTCCTCGGTCGTGCTGTTAGGGTCCTCGGTCGTGCTGTTAGGGTCCTCGGTCGTGCTGTTAGGGTCCTCGGTCGTGCTCTCTGGATCAGCAGTCGTACTGTTGGGATCGGCTGTCGTGCTGTTGGGGTCCTCGGTCGTGCTGTTAGGGTCCTCAGTCGTGCTGTTAGGGTCCTCAGTCGTGCTGTTAGGGTCCTCGGTCGTGCTGTTAGGGTCCTCGGTCGTGCTGTTAGGGTCCTCGGTCGTGCTCTCAGGATCAGCAGTCGTACTGTTGGGATCGGCTGTCGTGCTGTTGGGGTCCTCGGTCGTGCTGTTAGGGTCCTCAGTCGTGCTGTTAGGGTCCTCGGTCGTGCTGTTAGGGTCCTCGGTCGTGCTGTTAGGGTCCTCGGTCGTGCTGTTAGGGTCCTCAGTCGTGCTGTTAGGGTCCCCGGTCGTGCTGTTAGGGTCCTCGGTCGTGCTGTTAGGGTCCTCGGTCGTGCTGTTAGGGTCCTCAGTCGTGCTGTTAGTGTCCTCGGTCGTACTGTTAGGGTCCTCGGTCGTACTGATGGGATCGACTGTCGTGCCGTCAGGATCGGAAGTCGAGCTGTTAGGCTCGGCAGTCGTGCTTTGTGAAGTGGGCTTTGTGCCGATATTAACAGAGGCGTTTACAGCTGCTGTCAAGCCTGGAATGGAGAGAATGGGAAACGACAGAGCAGAACTGCCCTTTCCCTGTCTGCCGACGAGTCCCTGCCGTCCTATGACGCTTCCTTGCACGGCGCGCGCCGCTAACAGTGTCAGGATCGCTAGTTGGACTTGCATCTTGGCTTCCGTACGACTGACTTGGTTCTGCCGAGGCCTGCCATTTATGTGACTTAAATTTTCACGGTTTGGAATTCAACCCCATGCCTATCTGTCAACTTCATTAGTGGATTGTACGCGTAATCTTCTAATTCGACACAATATGTTCGTATTTCCCCATAAGAACTTCATTAGTGGATTGTACACATAATCTTCTAATGCGACACAATAGTTTGTTTTTTCCTCGTCCAGTTTTTCCTCTTTCGCATATTACTTTACGTATAGCTATGCCAAAAATAGCAGTCCCGCTAAATATTAACTAATCGGAACTTTATAAATTTTATAATTGGCTATAATATCCTCATCGGACTATTTACTGATTTCAATGTTAAAGATTGATTTTTTATTTTATTTTATCTCTAATCGAAATTCAGCGCGCGCTCAAATGTCCGCGTTTCCTCTTTACCCAATTTTTTTAATATATTTTTCAAACATAAAAAAGTAATAGAAGCAGGTGTATTTATTTTTAGTTTCGCTTTGTATTTAGTAATATAATGGCCGCCATAGTCTAACCTGTTTTCAATGTCGCAAGTACATATATAGATCTCTAGCACCCTCAAACATTACTTCTTTTTAATAAAATAATTCTAGTTTTATCCAAAGATTCAATTAAATATATGTCAATGTTCTTTGCAACTACTTTCAACAATACTATTCAGAGATTTCATCAATAAATCAAGAATTTTTAGTGTAAATATTAGTCTTTTTGAGTAAATCCTTGTTTTACAATCACTTATGTACATTTTGAATAATAGTTATAATATTTGGGTTGTTTAAAAGTTATTTCATATAGCCAGCGTATACGGGGGGCACCCTGTATATTTGTCAGTTTACACCCTCGTATCGCCAAAAATTATCCAATTTTCAGTTCGCTCTTGGAAACACTATAACTAATAACTAATACGTTTTCATACCATGTGACCTATTAAAATCCTCATTTTACTACTGTTAAATGCATTTTTTTTTTTTTTTAAACAACTAATTGAAAATGTAAGTATAAATTGACAAAAAGTCCGACTCGTAGGAAATCCGTCATCTTAGCGCGGTTCCGTTCTTATCCGTGGCGTCATTTGGAAAGCTTTGACTAGAAATAAATGTATTTTATTTTTTGTTGATATTTCGTTAAAATTTGTAAGCACCCACTCGAAAATCTGGAATAAAAGTGACACACAGCCGTCAATGCACAGGAAACCGTCAGTAGTCTTACTTACACAGAAGATGAAATTACACAAGTTTAATATTATCAAATGTCAGACCCGTCATTTTAGAAATAGTGGATGCCCCAACAACTCCAGCTTTATGGCAGTAACGCTAGTTTGGTTTGGGTCCTTACAAAGAGAAGCAGGTAGAAAAGGATTATGGAGAATACAACTAAAATATATTTTGGAATCGCCTTTTCTCAGAAATGGTTAATCTAATGAAAAGAAGTCCGTCACGCAGGAGCTGCATAACTAAGCACTTTCCTCAGAATTAGGGTAGTGTAGACTGCTTTCCAGAACAATTTGCTTAAAATATCCTACATAAATAAAATAAAAACGTGAATAGTTCTCATTTTGTAATGAGTAACTGATCAATTATTAATTTGCTTCCAGAGTTATGTTACACATGGTACCTACTACACTACGTAATAAATACAAAAAAACTCATATTATCGTATTTTGATCTAACGCAGGAACAGGATACAGTCCCTCTAGTGGTAGAAAGCGCTCCTTGCGGCGGCTTTGTGAACCTACGTCTGCCGGCTTTTCTATTCAAATATATTACAAATTAAACCCCCGCTTTCCTATTGACCGATTCAGCTCATTTTTATAACACTTCTTTCTCATGAGTTACCCACAACGTATAACGCGTTTCGTTACAATACAGCAGAAATTACGACCGGTATGAGTATATTAGGAATTTGGGTCCGGAGTAAACCCCCCCTTCTAATGAACCGATTTAGTTTATTTTTACAACACATATTTACCTGTAGATTACCACTACGAATACCGAGTTTCGTCGAAATATACTAAAAATCACGGCTGGTAGTGGCGAATTGGTATAGTGGGTCCGGAGTAAACCCCCCCTCCTAATGAACCGATTTAGTTTATTTTTACAACACATATTTACCTGTGGATTAGCACTACGAATACCGAGTTTCGTCGAAATATACCAAAAATCACGGCTGGTAGTGGCGAATTGGTATTGTGGGTCTGGAGTAAACCCCCCCTTCTAATGAACCGATTTAGTTCATTTTTACATCTCACTTTTCTCTCTATATTAACACTACGAATACCAAGTTTCGTTGAAATATAACAAATATTACGGCTGACATAGTCAAATAAGTGTTTTGGGTTCGGGGTAAACCCCCCCTTCCGGTGGACCGACATTGGTGGTTAACGAACTCGTTCAATCGTTTGCTAATTGAATGCTATATACCAAGTTTCGTGACGAAAAAACAAAAACTCTGGCTGCTATCGTGTTAACAGACACACATATATATATATATATATATATATATATATATATATATATATATATATATATATAAATTTTAAGGGGGGTCATTTTCGGTGTCTACTAGGTAGGATCGATAAAGATTTGAAGAAATTTTTCAAAAATTCCGTCATGAGTCCAACCTCAATAGCTACTTTCCTTCGGAGGAAAGTGCTAAAAGTGCCTTGGACAAGTTTTGTACATAACTGCACGATTTATAATTGTTGTCTGAAATATTTTCATCATAAAAATAAACGTTTCGCTGGAAAATCCTAAAAACCTTTTATTGCGTACTTTGAACTCGGATAAAATTGTTTGCACTCATGGGATCGATAAGGGTTTTTCCTAATTTCATTATAGTGGTGTCCTTAACGTTCATGGAAATTTTTAGCTTGCTAGAAATTTATGTAAGGGTACCCATATTTTTCTTACCCATCTATTTCTAACAACAGAAAATTGGTTCTCATATTACGAATCCTGTTTTACAGACAAATACATTTTCCGAATATATGCAATTATAAAAATGAAAAGCAATAAAGAAACTAAGGGAAAGAGACAAAAATTAAAAAGAGAGTTAAACAATGCCAAAACCCCGTTCAAAAGAACAAAACAAACGTGTTTGAAGTTTTAAGCACTTATTTCTCCGGTTAATCAAAATTTCCTAATCAAAAATGTCTCTAGAACCTTTTTTGTAGAGAATTTAGTAACCTTCCGAATAGTGTCTATCTACTTAATACGGTTTCCCAAACTTTCTCGAGATATTAAGGAAAATGGTGCTAATGACCTCAGCAGTAGATGCACCAAAAAAAAAAAAAAAAAAAAAAAAAAAAAAAAAAATGCGAAGTTCCCAAAACTTGTCAAGTCTCTTAATAAAATATTTTATTCTAATCCTTCCTTAACTCCAAACGTAAACAAAATTTATACATCTTTGTTTATACGAATTTCAAACATGCAGCAAATATTTTAACTGAATCCCATGATTCTAAGTACCCAAAACAAAACCTTGATTCAACAACTATTTTTCCACTTTTCTCGGAAAACGGTTAAAGCTATCGCCTTAAAAATGGTTTCATTCGTTTTCCTAGGCCAAGAAGCCTATAAAACGAGTACTTGCAAGCATATGATGTAAGCGTAACGATTTATTTCGCGCGGATTTCGCTCCAAAAACCATTTTCCGGTGGACGGATTCTGCTGGTTAACGAACTTGACCTTTAAAATTAGTCGAAAGATTTTAGTACCAAATTTCATTGTTTGCTGACCCAGAGCGCGAACAGACAAATGATTATATATATATATATATATATATATATATATATATATATATATACACACACACACACACACACACACACACAAACTTGAACCACCGTTATTTTCGTTCTCTAGGGGTTCTGAAACATAAAACTTTCTAGTCAGCACTTCCGTATTACGTCATAAGGTCAACCTTATAAGCAGGGTTCATCTCTATGGAGGCAAGGAGGAACTGCGCTAAAAATCAGCCCTGCGACAGGCCACATGGGCCCAGAGGGGCAGATACTGTAGAGGTATCTGATTCTTGACCATACGGCACACTAGGAAGATAGTGTGGTCAGTATTATGATTAAACACGAATCCGTTAAAAAAAAAAAAAGTTGCTCTCAACTAGGAAAGAAGTTATTTAAAAAAAAAAGTTCACTGTTATGAAGGTTACAAACGATCGCATAAACAACGTACTTGTAAACTCGCGCATGCGCAATAGTCCTTAATGAAGAAGTGTAATTGAAATTAACTATCAATTATTAAAATTTACCAACACTTATTTATTCAGAAACATTCTTCAAATTTCTTGTTTCGCTCCTAAAAAGTATTATATAACAGAAATCCCTTAATAATTAGCTAATGCCTTTATGATTTGTTCCTTCTAAGCTTCTCTAATTCCCTCTAAGCTGTAATTAGCTTGTTATTGTTATCGTTAATACAGTTATTTGTAGAAAGATTTGAATAATAATGAAGTTACACGACTTCATAATTCTTATCCACAATCGAGAAGAATTACTCAAATTCTTAATACAAAACAAATTTTTGAGTAATTCTCTCGATTGTGGAAAATGTGGGCAACAGTTGAAGTTAAATAAAACTACTTTTGGGCATAGGACGACTTTTGGGCATAGAATTCTTTTAATTTCTGCGAGTTGGATTGACTAGGGGTTTTGATATTTTCTTGAGCGAGCGGAAACGCATAGCACGTATGCCCAAAAGCGACAGTTTACGACCAAGTCAGCTACCTCAGGTGAGTCTAAATTTCAATTAAACTTCGTCATTAAGGACTATTGCGCATGCGCGTGTTTACATATAAGCAACTTTTTTTTTTTCAACGGATTCGTGTTTAGTGCATCAAAATACGTGCAAACTATGAAGAAAATCGGTGCTGAGGACGCTCTTTTTCAGTTTTACCGAAGTAACTTCTAATAAAATTAAATGAAGATTATTTCATCAGTGATCCCGGAACACGATTGAAATAAGGATCCAGTCTCTCACAGCTGTTGCAATTTGACAGGACACACCCACGTGGCATTGCGTTAGATCCATGCGATCCTCTGAGATATTCGCTCTTATCTGAGTATTTCTTACAGCTGTGAGAAACCTCACTCTTACAATCTCTGTGGAGATCTGGAAAGCCAATCCATTCTGGATACTTGCAAAATACTACCTGGTAAAGAGGAGTAATACACTTGCTTATATGGTGGGATTATAAAACATTTATTAAGAAAAGCTAAAAACATAGATAGGTATATGACGAATTATGGTGTTGTTAAGTTATTAAGTTTACTTTTCAATTACAACTTTATTTTTAGAAACATTTTCTCATAATTAAGCTCTTTTAAATGAATGTGCATACGGGTTTTTGAGAAAAAGTTTAGCAATCTTTTTTGTTGAAAATCGTAGCAAGTATAGCTTTGCGATATATGCGCATTTATTTGTAATTTGACGTGCTAAATCGAATGATATGATTTTCAAAGCAATATCTTTAATGTTTTTTATAAACGTGAGATAACCTAAAATTCGCTGGAAGTGTCGTTTTGGAAACTTCAAGATGGCGGAGTTTTCAAACATTTTTCTTACATTTGACATTTCTAGAAGCAAAAACATAAAACAACCTTTTCTAATAAAGGTAGAGGTACGTAAGGAAAGCCACGATTTCCAGTGTGAATCGAACTTTGTAACTTTTGTTTTACCATTTCCATTTTATGGGGTTGAATACTTCCTTAACTAATCAGCAATGATATCAAAGAGTTTTTGTTTGGCAAAACAGTCTTTAAAAGTGCCAAAATTCTATTTTTCAACTTAAATCAGGTACATTTCGAAATAATAAAAAAACATTTTTTTTTTATCTTTATACAAAAAATTAAAAAAATAAAATAAAATAAAAAATTAACATTTCAGTACATTAAAATCTAAAGTCGATTTTCTGAAAACTATGTTTTTGAAATCGGGCGATACGTTAGTGCCTTCAATTTTCATCCAATCAACTTCAAATTTTAACTACAGCATTCTAATATTTGCTAGTAAAGTATGTAGGATGTTTTCCATTCTTTGGAATATTATAATTTTATGACCGATTTTTGACGGATTTGTTAATAGATTTGTTCTCTATTTTTGAAAAAATAATATTTCTTAAAATTCCTATGTACTTTAGTAGATTTTATCTTCTTTTTTTCAAAATAATTTTAGTTTTTTGTTCTAGATTAAAAATTGCCACCTGCAGACTGTCGTTCGTAAAAAAAAAAGAGGGTTTGCGTTCGCTAGACACAAGGCCGTCATTTTGTTTTCGAATAATTAAAACTTATTTTTTGTGGATACGCCTTAATTAAGGACATCGGGCCTCCTATATCATTGTTATTTGTCAACCTGGAGATATTGTGATATCTTCACGACGCACAGTGGTCAAAAACCGCCCAAATGCGCTCAAAACTCAATAAAATGTGATATTGTTGATTTAGAAACCTGAAAATAAATATTTCAAGTAGGACACGATTTTTCACTCGGATCACTTCAGACATTTGTTGCAGTCAACACTGACTTGAGTACTGCAAAAAAAAATCCATCTTCGATTTGCTTCCAATGTTTACATAGAGATAACGCGCGTCTGTCTTACCGAGTTCGTTCACGTCTAGCACCGAAATAGGCAAACTTATGCAGCCAATTTCGGTCTGGGCTCTTTCTATACGTGTCCACTGAAAATGTAAGCCCAAAATTAGAGAGACGCAAAAAGTATAAGACAAAACGAAATTTGATACGTGTATTTTTTTTACTTTTTAAGTATCCCCGTCCACGTCGACGATTCTAAAAATAAAAAAATATTTTTTTTTCCCTTCGAACATCCCATTAAAACAAGAAAAAAATGCTTCAATCTTATTGGTCTGAACAAGTAGAGTTGCAGGAACGATTTTGGTACATGAGGATTTGGGAATTTTCTTCGTTTCTTGTACTTCAATGATTAACCACCGTCCTGCAATCAACGGTGGGGGCCTTAAACTCAAGAAATGACACTCTCAGGAGGTCATTAACATATATTTAAGGCCAAAATGTTCGGAGAAAATACTTCAAAAAATGAAGTTTTGAGCGCTTTTTGACTATTTTTGACCACTGTGCGACGATGCAGATCGTCGTTACATGATCGTTGGGAGTGACTGCCACAGTGAGGACGGTATCCACCAAAAGGTATGACATCAGAACCATTAGTGATAGATCCGTAATCCAGGCTACACACGGTCAGGCAGGCCCGTCAGTAAGACCTGAACAGTCAGCCTGAAAGCCGATCGCCTAAACGTGTATACAGGGTGGCCCAGATAAGCGGACCACAAGAAAAAAAACTACTAAACGATTTGAGACATCAAAATTGTAATAAGGGGCAAAGTTGTAGTTCCCGTCGAGATCTCTAAAATGGTGTCCTCGGAAATGAGAAAATAACACTTCTAAGGGCTCAAATAGGCCTTTGAAGGGAAGGGCTTCCTCTTTACACATATTTTGCTTCATATTTTTAAAATGTACTAACAAAACAACAAGTAGTTCTTTGTAAAAATACGTTTTCATTTTCATGTATTCGTCATGTGAAATTCCAAAAAAGGCACTTGAATTTATTTGAATAGGATTTTTGTTAAGGGAGGGGTAATTCAGCATAGGAGAATGTGTTCAGCAGTAAAAATTGTATTTATTGGGGGGAAAAAATCATTCATTATTTTTGATCTGTAATTTTGGAAACTCTTATGTCTAAAGGTCCAATTTTAATGTATTTTCTTTTTTAGTTTACACTAATGGGAATCGTTTTGTTGAGTGCTGAACACATTCTCCTATGCTGAATTGCCCCTCCCTTAACAAAAATGCTATTTACATATTAAAGTGCTCTTTTTTTTGGAATTTCAGATGAGGAATACATGCAAATGAAAACGTATTTTTATGGAGAACTACTTAACGCATCGAGACCCCATTTGCATGGTTCCTCCTTGTTTTTAGTAAATTTTAAAAATATAATGCAAAATATGGGTAAAGAGGAAACCCTTCCCTTCAAAGGACAATTTGAGCCCTTAGAAGTATTATTTACTCATTTCCAAGGGCACCATTTTATAAATCTCAACGAGAAAGCAACTTTGCCTTTTGAAAAATTTTGATATCTCAAACCGTTTAGTAGTTATATCACTTGTGGCCCGCTTATCTGGGCCACCTTGTATATTTCGGCTGGTCAGTCAGTTAAGTTTGTTCAGGAGACCGGCTTTCCGGCGGACTGTTCAGGTCTAACTGATAGGCCTGCATGACCGTGTGTTGTCTGCTTAAGATTACTTAATTCTGAGTAATCTTAAGCAGCTGCCCGGACACATGGACATCCCAGGGAACACAGAAGCCGACTTACATGCCAAACAAGCAACGACAAGATGTACAATAGACATAGAAGAACTGACAGTACAGGACCTACTCACAAACATAAAACACACATAAAAAATAAATGTCAAATCACTTGGACTAACACACAAGACAACAAATTAAGACAAATAAAAGAAACTGTTTGAGCCTGGTCATCCAGCAACCGAGCCACGAGGCGTGAAGAAGTAGTTGTCACAAGACTCCGCATAGGACACTCGTTGCTGACACACCGCTACTTAATGACGAAACAGGACAGACCAACGTGTGCTATTTGCAACACAGACTTCAGTATTAAACAAATACTAACGGAATGCAAGCAACTGGACGGTACAAACCTACCAACTGACCTACATGAACTTTTGACAGATAACAGTCCTCACATTAACGCAATTCTCATATACCTTAGACACATAAATATTTACACAGACATCTAACGCAAACATATAAATACGGAAAAACATGTATGAACTACTGTGAAATGAAATAATCCGTACTCTTGTGAATTATAGTTTTTTTTTTTTTTTTTTTTTTTTTTTTTTTTCGCTTTTAAATAACTTTAAACTTTCATCATATCCCATATTTTTTATGCCATATTATCCCATATTATTTTATCCCATATACATAAATGTAAATATTAATCTTAGTGACTCACTAACCTGTTGATGGTTTCTACCCATCGAAACTTTGTAGAGTGAATCGCTCGTTTGCGCTCTCAATAAAATTAATATAAATAATAAATAATTCTGAGTTTCTTACAATTGGCGGTTCTTCGAAGTAGAACTCCCTGGGTTCGTATACTTCTGCCATCCTCCCGTCTACTGTAACCTTGACATTCTGCCGCATAGCTCTCGGCCTGTTGGTCAGCTTCACACCTCCTATGTAGGGATGAGGTACCTCTATAGGATCAGGAGCTAGGCTAGCTGGGCATTCCGGGTATCTCTTCTTCGGATAGCACTCGTTACGGTGGCTGCAAGCAAATAAAGCAATATATCGTATAAAGTCAGCGTAATCTATATATATAAAAATCAGGTGTTTGTCTGTTCCTTATGAAAATCCAAACCATTTGACCGATTTTGTTCCAATTTGGTACATAGGTAGGCATGGATACGGCGAGTGTCATAGGCTAGGTCAAATTCGTCGACCAGCTGTCAGTCTGTATGTTACTGATACAAGTCCACACCGTTTGACCAATTTTGACCAAAGTTGGCTCACAGTTAAATCTTAATACGGGGAATGCCATAGACCAGGACAAAGTCATCTATCAGCTGTATGACTGTCTGTTTGTTCCCTTTAGAAATTCACACCGTTTGACCGATTTTGACCAAACTTGGCATACGGTCTTGATACGGGGAGTGTCATATGCTAGGTCGAAATCGTCTATCTGCTGTTTGTCTGTCTGTTTGTTCCTTACATAAATCCAGACCGTTTGACCAATTTTGACCAAAATTGCCACACAGGTCGGTCTTGATCCGGGAATGCCATAGGTTAGGTCAAAAAGGGCCTAGGACTCACAGTTCAGAGGTGACGGGTTCGAAACTGTGAACCCGAACAGTTACAGATTTGCGTTATTGGATTTTAATATTATTTATTTGGCTTTTAATTTATTTTTGCTTTCTAGATGAAGGAAGTAAGTGTAGCATGACACGACGTGTAACAGCTAGTATGATAATAAATAAACACTGGCTGGATATTGTCCAAAGATGTGTAAAAATGTTCATAGTTCTTTTAAGGAGAGGATTGAGAAATTCTATACTAATTGCGATTATATTGTAATTCACGAATTAGAAATAAGTAATAAACATTAAAGAAATTATATCATGAGTTGTAATTCCTAAATTTACAATTTTCGATTACTTTTAATTTAAGATACTAATTATAGTTCGACCACATAACAAATCCTGCAGGAAAAAAATAATATTCAAGTTGTTAGATTATGCTCGCTAACGATTTTTTTGTGCAACATTTCATCAAAATTAGACCATTGTTGAAGGTGGTAGAGTGCCAGGAGGAAAATATGTGTGTGTGTGTATATATATATATATATATATATATATATATATATATATATATATATATATATATGAGGAGCTTAGTATCAAAGTTGGACAACTCCATTTTTTTCAGTTTTGAGATTTTTGTCGATTCTTAAGTGGATTTTTATGCTGCATTCGATTTTACAACTGTTTTTCATTAAAAACGGACAGAAAATAGGTAAAATAGCGTTTATTTCAACCGTTCAGTATCAAAATATGGACAATTCCAATATAGTTTGGTTTCAAAAAATGACAAACTTTTGGAGGCCATGAGAGTTAAGGCGTGAGCAGTTAACACTCCGTGCTAAAGAGTCGTGGGTTCGATTCCAACTAGCGTAGCTGGCTTTTCTTTAGAAAAAATAAAAGGCATCAGCTCTATCTGGGCTAGAAAAGGTTGGACACCTATGAATAACCCGTACTCAAATTCTCAGTTAACAATAAATGTACGTTATACATTTAAATAAATACTTAAAAAAAAAAAAAACATTCTGATAATTCACGTATTACTTTCAAATTCAATCAAATTCGGGCCGAAAGTTATATTGCCAATACAAGATTTAAAACCGGCTAAACTGTTTTCAGCTTCATTCGTAAATATTTATTGGTTTTCGTATTAAAATAATGAGTAAAGAATTAATTCAATCTATCAAAGCTATATATATGAGTTAAAGATCAAGGGCAATTGAGGGGTTGGGAAATTTTTAAAGATTGTAGTCTAAAATGCAGCGTTTGGAGGTCTTGTGTGCACTTAGTAAAGAAGGGTAAATGTTAAAGACATTTTTCGTTTTTATCGGTTTTTTTTACACGAAATGTTCTTCAAAATCAAATTTTCGGGGTGGGGGGGGGGGGCACAACCCCCTCAGCCTCCCCCCTTATATACGCCCATGGTTTATGGTTGAATTATTTTCAAATTATTACGGTACTTGAAGAGCAGCCTAGCGGAGGAATTAGGATTCACATAGTTCGGAGAGTATCCGCTAGATAGCAGGGGCAGTCTTTCCTGTTCATTCATACAATCATAGAGGGATATTTGTAAATTTACTATATTTTAGCGCGTTTCCTCCCTCCATTGGGAGAAAATCCAAATTTGTCGACGAACCGATAAGGCAATCCTGATAGACTAGAACATTTTATGTTTTAGAACTCACTGATCACGAAAATTAAGTGTGCAAATATATCTCTGTCTGTTTGCTCTGTAGCTGGTTTTGGAAATCATCAAGATGATTTTTTTTTTAATTCGGTACAAAAATACTTTGTCGCCAAATAGCGAAATACCGTTTTTTGGGACAGCACGGAATTTGCGCGAAACATATGTTAGGTGGTATTAAGGCAGACCTGAAGATACGGCAATTTTTGATAGAGCGTTCTAATTAGGATTTTGGAGGCCCGGTGGCCGTGAGCGTTAAGGCGTGAGCACTTAACCCTCCGTGCAAGAGGGGGTTCGACTCTCACTAGGGGTGGTGGCTTTTCTTTAGAAAAAAAGAAAAGGCATGGTAACCTATAGATAATCCGTCCTAAAATTCGTAGTTAATAATAAATGGACGTTAAAAAAATATTAATAATAATTTTGATTTTACAGTGAAACAGGATTAGGAAATGAGGCGAAGATGGGGGTTCATGTAACAGGGAGTTTTTCGCTTTTGAGGGCCCGTTGAGAAGATTCTCTGCAGCTCCATGGATGTTAAGGAAAGGTGGTAACCAGTAGATATCCTGGGTCTAATGGAATAAATGTCGTAAAACAAAACAAAAAAAGTCCGTCACGCAGGAGCTGCATAACTAAGCACTTTCCTCAGAATATGGGTGGTGTCAAGAGCATTGGTGAATCATTTGCTTAAAATAACCCATATAAATAAAATAAAACTTGAATAGTCATGAACTTTTACATTCGTAATGAGAAACGGTTTCAATTATTTATTTTGTAATTAATTTCCTTCCAGAGTTTTGTGTACGTGTAGAACTACACTTCTTAATTTTTTATTTTTATTTTATTTTATTTGCTATACAAGAGTTTTCCTTAGCAAAGGAGTTGGCTTACATATTTATGTAGTTAGTCCTATTGTTAGTCATTTTAAATTTTATAACTGCTTAGCTGTTATAGTATATATTTGCACTATTTTACTAATATGAACAAACTATAATGAGCAAATGAGTTGCAAAATAACAATATCTGTATATGAGAAATAAATAATATAACTAATATAACATAAATAAAATCCTTCCGCTTATGATTAAAATAAATATAGTCATAATATTATAACATAAATCAAATTTAAATTAACTGAAAAGTGAATTATTAAAAGAACAAAAAAAAAAAATAAATAAATAAAAAAGTAAAGAATAAAAAATAAGATAAAAAATAATTAACTTTTATTCATTTAAAATAAATGATCGGCACTTTAGAATTTCCTTAATATATCTAGATATTCCTATGAGTTTATATTTATTATTGCTATTGAGTGCGTTGAGGAAATTAATTTCTGGATCATGATGAGTAAGAAAGGTAAGATGTTTAGCTCTTATCGGCTCATAAGCAGGGCAATGAAGAATTAAATGATTAATGTTCTCTAGAACATTTAAACTACAAACAGAACATTTCTTCTGCGGGTCTATTGTATATGTTAAATTGTTTATGTTGAATTTTATTGCGTAGTTACTGCAGGTTCTTAATTGGAAAATTGTTTTACATATGGAAAATGGTAGATTAATAGTGAGAAATTCCTGGACAGTACCTGGTTTTATGAGTATTATATTATAAAAAGGGCTATAATTGGACTGATTTTTTTTTTTTTTTTTTTTTTTTTCACACTTCTTAATAAATACATAATAACTTCACATTTTCCATTGATTTTGATGAATATTAAAAAAAAGTCCGTCACGCAGGAGCTGCATAACTAAGCACTTTCCTCAGAATGTTTGTAGTGTAGACTATGTTACTGAATAATTTGCTGTAAATAACCTATATAAATAAAATAAAAAAGTGAATAGTTCTGCTCATTTACATTTCTTATGAGAACTGTTCAATTATTAATTTTGTAAATAATTTGGTTCCAGAGTTATGTTAATACATGATACTGTACTACTTAATAAATACACAAAAACTTCATTTTCCGTCTTTTGATCTGACGCAGGAACAGGATACTGTCCCCCTAGTGGGAGAGAGCGCTCCTCGCGTCGGCTTTGGGAACATACTGGCGGGTTAATTCTAATGAAACAGAGTTTAAAGTAAACCCTCCTTTCCGATAGACCGATTTACTTCATTTTTACAACACTTCTTTCTGATGAGATACCCACGACGTATACCGCGTTTCATTACAATACAGCAGAAATTACGACCGGTATAAGTATATTAGTACTTTAGGTCCGGAGTAAACCCCCCCCCCCTCCAAATAACCCGATTTAGTTTATTTTTACAACCCATTTTTTTCTGTTGATTACCACCACGAATACCGAGTTTCGTTGAAGTGTAACAAAAAATACGGCTGGTAGTGGCAAATTGGTAATGTGGGTCCGGAGTAAACCCCCCCTCCCGGTGGACCAATTTTGGTGGTTAACGAACTCGTTCAATCGTTTGCTAATTGAACGCTACATACCATGTTTCGTGAAGAAAAAACCAAAACTCTGGCCGCTATCGTGTTAACAGACACATATGGTATATATATATATATATATATATATATATAAATTTTAACAGGGGTCATTTTCGGTGTCTACTAGGTAGGATCGATTAAGATTCGAAGAAATTTTTCAAAAATTCCGCCATGAGTGCAACCTCAACAGCTACTTTCCTTCGGAGGAAAGTGCTAAAAGGATAGAGTACGCAGGAACGGAGTACAGCACTCCTAGTGGCAGAGTTAGAACTAGTGGTAGCTTTGCCAACCTACGTCTGGCGGGTAAATTCTATTCAAGCGCAATAAAAATCAATTTAGACCGAGATAGGCCGATTTAGTTCATTTTTACATCACTTCTATCTTATTAGATACCACGATATAAGTATAACACGTTTCTTTACAAGACAACAGAAATTACGACCGGTATGAGCAAATTAGTAATTTGGGTTCAGAGTAAACCCCCTCCCTCCCCCTCCATTCTAATGAACCGATTTAGTTTATTTTTACAACACATATTTCTTTTTAGCTAACCACAACGAATACCGAGAATCCTTGAAAAATAACCAAAATGTCGGCTGGTAATGTCAATTAACTACTTTGGCTATTGAGTAAACCCCCGTCCAGATGGACCGATTTTGCTGGGTAACGAACTCGTTCAATCACTTGCGGGGGAAATTCTATATATATATATATATATATATATATATATATATATATATATATACATATATATATATATATATATATATATATATATATATATATATATAAATATATATTATTATTCTTGTGGATGACCCAAAATATTTCTTAATGCGTTTCGTTCTTTTAGGATAAGGGTCGGGAAAAAGTAGTACTTCCTTGTGTCACACCACTTTATTTTTTCTGCCCTACATGTTTCGTGCTTAATTCAATCGCACCTCATCAGGGGCACTTCTTGCTAAGAAGTCCTCTCGTCTCCTCATGTACCTTCTACGGAGGCAGGGGTACATGCCTCCGTAGAAGGTACATGAGGAGACGAGAGGACTTCTTAGCAAGAAGTGCCCCTGATGAGGTGCGATTGAATTAAGCACGAAACATGTAGGGCAGAAAAAATAAAGTGGTGTGACACAAGGAAGTACTACTTTTTCCCGACCCTAAGCCTAAAAGAACGAAACGCATTAATAAATATATATATATATATTTATATTTTAACGGGGGTCATTTATGGTGTCTACTAGTCAGAATCAAAAAAAGATTTGAAATAATGTTTCAAAAATTCCGTCTTGAGTGCAACCTCAATAACTACTTCGTACATGGCCACTACGCCAGCGCGAACTCCGCTGTGCATGCGCGAACGCTAGCGTACACTTTTTTGTGATCCAGTCTTCTTTTTTGGTCATGGCCACGCCACTGCGCATGCGCGAACGCCAGCGGACACTTTTTTGTGACCGATACAGTCTTCTGTTTCGTAAAGGGGCTCTGCGCATGCGAGAACGCCTCTTCGCATGCACGAACGCCACTGCGCATGCCCGAACACCAGCGGACACTTTTTTGTGACACATGCAGACTTTTTTTTCGTTCATGGCCACTGCGCATGCTCGAACGTCATTGCGCAAACACGAACGCCACTGCGCATTTGCGAAGGCCAGCGGACACTTTTTTGTAATGGCTTTTTCCCTGTTTATTCACCGCTAAAACATATTTATGCTAAAAAAAAATTACATATAACATGAGCGAAGATGTCTCTGCTCCTGGTAGTCGGTAACCTGTAATATCACATTTATTTATTTATAATATTTTAATGAATTACTTACTGTTTTTCCAGGCGAGCTACTAGCTTGGCCATTTGATCCAGTAGATCTTCTCTGGAGCATATTACACTGGCGTCAGACTCCATTTTCTGTGTATCGTTTTTATTAAAACTTGTAAATTTAAGTGGGAAAACCAAATTAAATAGAAACTTTTGTTGTGTTCGTGGATTTGTTAACTATATAGTAGGTATAGTTATGTTACAATTAATTTAGAATAACCTTCATTGTTGCCATGACAATAATTCACGTGGTTTATGTTATTTATTTATTTAAATTTTAATGTCCATTTATTATTAACGAAGATGGCTAGCGCCTTGGATTCATAAGCGGGAGATGGTGGGTTCGATTCCCAACCTCCGGCAGGAATTTTATCATCCCACGGCTCGCTGGTAAAATTCCTAGCGGCACCCTGGATGTCGGCGCTAATGACCTAGATGTAGATGCGCCGTAAAAAAACAAAAAAAAAAAAATTACTAACGAAGAATTTTAGGGCGGGCTATCTATCGGTTACCACCCTTTTATAGCTAGGATAGGGTTGATGCCATTTTTTCTGAAGAATAGCCACCAACGCTAGTGGGAATCGAACCCACGACCCTTTGGCACGGAGTGTTAAGTGCTAACGCCTTAACACTCACGGCCACTTGGCCTCCTGAGTTAAGTTTATTTATTTACTAGCAGTACCCGTGACTTCGTCCGCGTGGTTAGTGCCCTAGGGCAATTTTTTGGGATATATATTTTTTTTTTATTTTTGATTATAAGCACCGTTGTATGGGTGTTTAAAAAAAAATCTACTTTACAGTAATGCTTGTCTATACATGATATTAGGCGTATATCCATCGGAAACCAAGCATACAGGCTGCTAGGATTGCTAAAATGTGACAGAGCCACTAAGCTGACCCCTTAGGGATTGTTAAACCCTAGTGTGTATAGAGTGTCTTACAGAATGTAGACATAAAGACAAACGTCCTTTTTTTATTACTGAGATTATTCGGGGCGAGTTTTCCATATGTCATCACCCTATATTTATTTTTAAATTATTAATTTCTGTATTGATTATTACATTCTTTAAAATAGTTCAATTTGTAAAAGAAAATGGATTAGGAAGGTTCATTGTTCAAGGCCCCAGAACATCTTCCTGTAATTTTAACATGCGAAGGATGTTAAAAGGGTTACTGAAGCTCCCTTTTGCTCCGAACGTTAGCTAAAGTCCAAGAGAGTTAGGCGAAGAATTGACATAGCCGAATTTAACGGAAGAGAAAGCCATTGCTAAGACTTGAGGGTCACAGGGCCAGTTGTCTGGGCCACTGTCTTCTGAGTCACCTTGGTGGGGAGAGACCTAGTTTGATGTTGAAATGATTACTACTACCCCGAGTGGGAATCGAACCATCAACCTCAGATAAAAACTTTTTATAGTCTATCAATTACCATCATCGAGCTACTTTTTTGAAATCTGTAAATTTAAAATGTACGTCTAACATCTGATTATTTGGAAAACAAAACTATAAACTTGTTACGCTCAACTCAGGCCAAGTTAGTTAGCAGAAAAAGTCCATTTCACTCAAATCACCTTATTAGCATAAATATGCTTTAGCGATGACTAAACTGACAAAACATTGTTACAAAAAAGTGTCCGCTGGCGTTTGCGCATGCGCGGTAACCATGTACAAAAAATAATACAGTATTTTATATAGTACATTACATAGGTTTGTGTTGTAGGTGGACCAAAAGCATATTTATGTTCCTGAATTTGAGCAGAAGGCTCTAAACCATTTTTTTTTTTTTTTATATTTCATCATCTTTATTTATAAATATAAGTACAAAAAATATTCCTAGAGATCAAAATAAAAAAATTTCGTTAATTGATAGAATAAAGAACATTCTTAAACAAATGATTTTTGATAAAAATGTCATATTTGTACACACAGAGTATTAAAATGTAATAATATAGACAAAATTTGCTTTTCACTTAGAAATAAATGAAGCGTAAATATATTCTCTGAACTTATTGTTACTTATTAAAAATAATATAATAAGCACTGTGTATAATATGTGCCCTTAATATCTAAAAGATAGACACTATTATACATAATACATTTGAATTAATGCCTATATTATATGTAAAATACTTAAGATACACAAATATATAATAAATTTGATTATATTTGCTACAAGGCTTATTTAATGTGCTTTAATTTCATTAGCAAATTATATGCACAATTTGTAATTATTTTTTAGTTCCAATAATTTTTATACAAAGTGCTTTACATTTTATTCGCAAATTGTATGCACACATTCTTTGATAACTCAAATAAATAGTAGAATCTTGGAGTGTATAAAAATGTTAGTTACAATGCAAATATTCAAGCACCATAGAAGCAAGTAAGCGCGCTTAAGTTTATATTTGTAACATATAATTGATAAAATCTTAATATGCAAAATTACTTAGAATGTAATACGCCAAGCATTTTTGTAAAATAGTAAATTTTAACTTTTTATGATTTTATGTATAATTTAATATTAAAGATATTTTTAATGAAATATTTTCTTTATTAGAAACATGTAGTTTAGAATCAAAATGTTATTTTACATTTTTGAATAATTGTTCATTTTGAAAGTACCACTCATTTACCCGTTTTATATTTATTAAGATAATTTAATATAATAAATTTAGTATAGTTCTTATGTTTGCTTAAAAGCGCAGCATAATGGAGTAATTATTGTAGCTTACGTTATTTGAAGTCAAATATAAAAGTAGTTTCAAAGTATAATATAGTCTTTTGTCAATATATATGTATAATATTTTATTATTAGTAAAATTATATGTTCAAACATTATAGATATCACAGTTTATCTAAATTGAATATACAATTCATCTGCTTGTTTTATTTAGGAATTATTTCATCAAGGTGATATCGTCGATACAAATGCAAACTAACAAATGTGAAAAAAATCCATCTTTCGATACCAATCTTTACTAATTTCTGCTGGACTTATGTACGGCAAATTCTTGAATCTTAGATCACTCTATTAAAGGGAAAGTATTCCACTATCAAAAGGTCAAATCTGCCGAATATTTGACTGTCCAAAAAAAAGTTATGAATAAATGCTTTTCCACTCTGAAAAGTGGTGATTTTCATATTCGATACTTTGCATTTGTAGCGACGATATTATTGACTTTACACGTAGTTTGAGTTATTTTATTTTATTTGTTTTATTATTTTTCATTAAATATATAATTTTGAAAGACTGGAAATTATTTCATATTACAATGTTTTAACCGTATGACATTAAATCTTTTGATTTGAACTTATTCTTTAGGTTTGATTTCATTAAGCGATTTTTTTGTTGTTGCTGGTTTGATATGGATATGGATTTGAAATATTCCTAATGTAGCTTATTAAAAATAATTTTTGACATGGTTTTCATAGGTTGCTCTCTGTGATGTTTTTGCTTCGGGATCACATTGTTGCAAAGGAACATAAAATGTATGTGCTGATAAGGTTATCACTGCTGCAATCGCTGCTGCTGCTGTTCGTTTTCCGCTGGCGGTGGGGGTGCTGTGGCCAGGTATTCCAGAGACTTCCTGATGGCTTCGGGTATTGGTGGTGCTTGAGGGAGATGGTCACCAAAAGCGTGGTATCCGTTCTCGTCAGCGGTGTACTGCACGGTGTAAGTCACTCCGTCGGGTCCGACGTACGAATAGGACCCTTGAGACACTTCGCCTGCTTCGTTACCGTACGATCTCAGCTGGCCTTCTTGGTTGGCTTTAGTACCGTCTCCTCCTTCGAAGCTGAAAATTATCAAGGTAATTTAAATGATACATACCAATTATAAATAAAATACTACTACTAATAATAGATGTATATTATTAAAAATTAGCTGTCCCCGCAAATTCGTCCGCGTGCATAGAGACTTAGGGCAGCATTTTTTAGATATAACTTTTGGTTCATTTTGGATTATAAACACAGTTGTTTGGGTATTTAAAAAAATTGACTTTACCGTAATCTATACAATATTAGACATATAGCCATTACGGATCAAGCGTACAGGCTGCTAGGATTGCTAACACGTGACAGAGCCACATAAAGCTGACCCCTTAAGGCTAGTGCATACTGAGACTCAAAGTTGCGGAACATTGTAGCGCGTCAGTTTCGGGGCTGTCCCGCAACAAAGATAGCCCACACTAGATAGCCAGTTCCCTCGAACATTTCTCAGGACCTGGCCTCTCAGGTGTTTCTCTACCGTTGTTACTGTTAATTAAATATCAAATATGAAAAACCAAGAAGGTTGCGGTGTTGAAAATTGTTCAGAACCAACAATAAAGCGTACTAGCACATTGAGACTTGAAGATGGATCGGGATTTGTCAATTTTATAAGGATTACGACTCAAGAGTTTGAGAATCTTTTAAAAATGGTTGGACCAAGGGTGTTTAAAAAAGTCCGTCACGCAGAAGCTGCTTAACTAAGCACTTTCCTCAGAATTTGGGTAGTGTAGACTCCTTTCCAGAACAATTTGCTTAAAATATCCTATATAAATAAAATAAAAACATGAATAGTTCTCTTTTAATTTTTTTAATGAGTAACTGTTCAATTATTTTTTTTATTTTTTTTTTTTATTTTTTTTTTTTTGAACGGCGCATCTTGGCCATTAGCGCCGGGCTATCTACAGGTTGCCACCCTTTTCTAATGCCAACAGCACGTGGTCGGTCACCCATTCTGTTCAATTATTAATTTTGTAATTAATTTGCTTCCAGAGTTATGTTTACACATGGTACCTACTACACTACTTAATAAATACAAAAAACTTGAGATTGTCGTTTTTTGATCTGACGCAGGAACAGGATACAGTCCCCTAGTGGTAGAAAGCGCTCCTTGCGGCGGCCTTGCGAACCTACGCCTGGCAAGCTAATTCTATTGAAATATATTACAAAGTAAATCCCCCATTCCGATTGACCGATTTAGCTCATTTATACAACACTTCTTTCTCATATGTTACCCACGACGTATACCGCTTTTCGTTACAATACAGCAGAAATTACGACTGGTATGAGTATATTAGTAATTTGGGTCCGGAGTAACGCCCCCCCTCCTAATGAACCGATTTAGTTTATTTTTACAGCCCATTATCCTCTAAAGTTTACCACTACGAATAATGAGTTTCGTCGAAATATAACAAAAATTACGGCTGATGGTGGCAAATTGGTAGTGTTGGTCCGGAGTAAACCCCCCCTTCTAATGAACCGATTGAGTTTGAGGCGCTATCGTGTTAACAGACATATATATATATATATATATATATATATATATATATATATATATATATATATATATATATATATATATATAAATATAAATTTTAACGGGGGTCATTTTCGGTGTCTACTAGGTAGGATCGATAAAGATTCGAAGAAATTTTTCAAAAATTCCGTCATGACTGCAACCTCAATAGCTACTTTCCTTCGGAGGAAAGTGCTAAAAGGAACAAACTTTAGAAATTCAATTTCTCCTACCGTAAAACTTGCTACTACTCTAAGGTTCCTTGCATGTAAAGAATTGTTTGGTACTATTTATACTTTTAGAATTTCCAAGAAAAGTATATCTCCATTTGTTCCAGAAGTGTGTGAGGCAATAATCATCGTTTTGAAAACATACATTAAAGTAACGAAAACTTATTGTTTATTAACATAATAGGCACGGGCGTATATAGGAAATAATTTCGGGGGGGAGGGGGGCTGGGAGCATTTCGAGGGGGGGGGGGTGGAATACTAACAAACTAGAACTTGGAATTGTTTACCACCTAAAACTCTATTACACCCAACAAACATTATTTTTTCTAAACTAATTTGATCTTATTTAATTTATTTATAAGGTTTTTATGACAGCCCCCTCAAGCCCCCTTACATATACCCATGATAATAGATAGAAATAAAAATATATTTTTAGCCTTGTCTTTCTTTTCTTTTTTATAAATAACTAAAATATATACTACGATGATTTGGATACATACGATATTAAATTATAATCAGAGCAACATGTGGATTTGTAAGTCCTCTATTAACTTTATTGTCCATACAGTCGTCCACATATTGAAAGAAATTGAACTACAAGTCCGTAAGGTGAAACTGCCGGGGGATGATTCTAGGCTTGGGGCTGCTCCGGAACACGTCCGCACTCGAAATTTTGCGCAACAATGTATGAGTGAGTCCCGAAACAGTGGGACTCAGATTCTTGTATCAGGTAGACCCGCAATACACGCCTAATACACGGGGACAGAATCGCAACAATCTAGATTCAGACGAGATTCAGCTCTGCAACAATGACGCGCAACATTGTATCCCAGTGTGTACTAGCCTTTAGAGATTCTTAAACCCTGATGGGTGGGGGGTGAGGTTAGCTCAGTGGTAGAGCACTGGACTAATAAGTTGGAGGACCTGAGTTCAAATCCCGAGCATAGTACTAAAGATATTTATCTTCTAATGTCTTCGTTCATGGGTAGAATTCGGCCTCCCTGACCGTCCCTAGGCCAACCCAGCCTTTAATTAATTTAATTATGGATACCTTTGGGTGCTAATGACTCTAATAGTCGAAGCAGTCAAGGGGAAAATCAGACGGCCGGAGCATAGTGCTGACCATACTATCTCCCTAGTGTGCCGTATGGTCATAAATCAGATACCTCTATAGTATCTACCCCTCAGGGCCCTCGTGGCCTGATACGGGACTGATTTTTTTTCCGAGGAATAAAAAAATATATCATATTTATAAATATATTATATAACTATAATTATAATAAATTAGTAATTAGTAATTTAGGTCCGGAATAAACCCTTTCCCCCCTACTGATGAACCAATTTAATTTATGTTTACAACACATTTCTCTATTAAGATGGTCCATGCACAAACAGCGATCCGTTACAATTTCATTTGTGTATAGATATAAACAACATGAATAGTTTTTTTATTTTATATTTGTAATGAACAGCTGATTAATTGAATAGCAGAAGCCGGATAGAGCGTCCATGCTCTGCGCTCCAAGTGGGAGAAGCATCAACCAACACCCGTACCGCTTAGTTCAATTCAAACATAATACAGATTATGTAGGTAAATAACTAGGCCGACCTTCACTAGTTATAAAAGTTTTATTTTACATAGCGCTTTCGAGATTCAATCTCATCATCAGTGCCTGTTGACAACAACATAACAAATAAAATAACAAATCTACAAACTAGAATAAAATTTTAAACAACATTTTGAGAAATTTTTTAGTCACTAGAATAAAACCGTAAAAGTTAGAATTCTTAAGAAGAATGAAATAAATTAAAAATAAAAATTAAATTACAAGATTTGACGTCCAAGAATGAATAAAATATATAATTGAAGGATTAAGCCTTAACAACAAAAGATAAAAGGAAGCAAAAACAGGAATAAGAAAAAATTTGTGATGGGAATAAAAAATAAAAAATGGAAAAAGTAGGTGGGATAGAGAGAGTACGGACCTATAGATTGTGTCTGTGTACACGCGAGGCTCTCGCAGCAGACTGGCTTAACTTGCATATGCTCTGTATGCAGGCTGCTGGGACATTCCTGAGCACATCACCGTCTCCCTTAACATTAATATTCCTTTGGGAATGCGCCACATCCGCTCTAATTTCAATATTCTCCAACCTGTCCATTTTACTGCCCTTGTTTAATCTATGGAGGAGTTGAAAATCAAGGGCGTTAGCGTCATGCTCTTCCTGAATCACATGCTTTTTAAATATGGAGTCCTGCCTGGTGAAATGTTCTTTAAGTCTTGTCCTGATTTTTCTCCCACTCTGACCCACGTATGATGAACCGCATGTAACACAGGATACTCGATACACTCCTGATCTGTCGAGAGGATCGACCAATAGGGAGCCTAATTCCACTAGAGCTCGTTCTACAGATAGTAATATCACTCGTAGCGGACCTCAAAATGTAAATAATAATATTTCCTCTCAAGATGCTTTAAATTATTCTACTAATGATGTACCTGATAGTAATTATAGTTTTAACACATTTGCTGGAGCACCTCGAGTAATTAATCTAAGTAATATAGAGTTTAATGAGGATGAAATTAGGTTACTAAGTAAAGGTCTTCAATATGTACCACTAGATGGACCTAGGAGGAGTGATATTGTTGAGCTTGTGGCAGCCATCGAGTCTATTAGTATTGATAACCCTATGATTAGAGAAGCGGGGATTGAAATTGAAAAATTTTTGCGTTCGGACTTTTCCAAAAAGTACAAACGGAGCCCTGAATTAAGAATAATAA
The DNA here is from genome assembly GCA_946811695.1 of Gonocerus acuteangulatus. NCBI lineage: Eukaryota > Metazoa > Arthropoda > Insecta > Hemiptera > Coreidae > Gonocerus > Gonocerus acuteangulatus. The sequence continues at coordinate 86,458,377 of OX328127.1, forward strand.
GAGGTTTAAAAACAAAAATTAAGGATCATGATCTCATTATCACGAAAGCCGATAAAGGTAAATCTTGTGTCATCATGACCAAAGATATGTATGAGGTTAAAACATTTGATTTACTAATTAAACAGGGATGCTTTCAATTAGAGGAAGACCCCACGGAAAAATACAACGAGGAAATAAAAAATGCTATTAAAGATAGTACCTTTATTTTTACTAAAAAAGAAAAACCATCTCTAATCCAAATGAATCCTTTACCTCCCCTTCTATATTGCCTCCCTAAGATTCATAAACTGGATATCCCGATGAGACCTATAGTTTCCTTTAATTCCGCACCCACTGAGAAAATCGCGAAGCGTTTAGTAGTAATTTTTAAAAATCTCACAAATTTTAACCCTAAATACTCGTTAAAAAATAGTAAAGAGTTCATAGACAAAATTAACCAAGATGAAAATAATTTCCCGAATAATCGATCTCTAATTTCACTTGATGTGGAAAATATGTTTTTGAATATTCCTCCATCTGAGGTTATTCAAATTTGTGAAATCTGGCTTAGTGTTAAAAAAGTCAACCCAGTTATGGCAAATGAATTTATAAATGTCCTATCCATATGCTTAAAACAAAATTATTTCAAATTTCAAGACAAATACTTTTCCTTTCGCACGGGATTAATTATGGGCTCAGCTTTCAGTCCACTGGCGGCCGATATATTCATGGACTATATAGAGGGGAGATTCATAATGTCGCATAGAAACCCCTTCTTGAAATACATTGACTTCTATGGAAGATATGTTGATGATATATTGATATCTTTCTCCGGGAATAAACAAGAATTAAATGCCCTACACTCCTATGTCAATGGCTGCCATAACTCTCTCAAGTTTGCTCTTGAAGTTGAAAACGAGGGAGTCATAAGATTCCTCGATCTCGAAATAAAGAGAGAAAACAATAAGCATTCGTTTTAGATCTTTAGGAAGCCAAGTGCTACAGACATTTTAATTCCAAACAACTCTCACCACCACCCACAATACAAGATGTCAGGAATCATATTTATGATTGATCGCCTAATAAACACCCCATTGTCTCCCGATAATTTTGAAAATGAACTCTCTTGTATCAAAAACATAGCTAAAAGCAATGGATACCAGGAATCACTAGTTAATAAACTAATGGAAAGAAGGTACAAGAGAAAAATAGACCTACAAGTATCAGGAGAAAGCACCGCCCGGATAAGCGACGTCTACCCTGTTAGCTTACCTTACCTAGGTGAAATATCTGAAAAGGTAGGAGCTAAATTAAAAAAACTGGGAATAAAAACTGCTTACCGAAGTAGAGGCTCTCTTGCGAGTAAGCTCTCGAACAATAAGGACACGGTCGATCCTCTCGACAGATCAGGAGTGTATCGAGTATCCTGTGTTACATGCGGTTCATCATACGTGGGTCAGAGTGGGAGAAAAATCAGGACAAGACTTAAAGAACATTTCACCAGGCAGGACTCCATATTTAAAAAGCATGTGATTCAGGAAGAGCATGACGCTAACGCCCTTGATTTTCAACTCCTCCATAGATTAAACAAGGGCAGTAAAATGGACAGGTTGGAGAATATTGAAATTAGAGCGGATGTGGCGCATTCCCAAAGGAATATTAATGTTAAGGGAGACGGTGATGTGCTCAGGAATGTCCCAGCAGCCTGCATACAGAGCATATGCAAGTTAAGCCAGTCTGCTGCGAGAGCCTCGCGTGTACACAGACACAATCTATAGGTCCGTACTCTCTCTATCCCACCTACTTTTTCCATTTTTTATTTTTTATTCCCATCACAAATTTTTTCTTATTCCTGTTTTTGCTTCCTTTTATCTTTTGTTGTTAAGGCTTAATCCTTCAATTATATATTTTATTCATTCTTGGACGTCAAATCTTGTAATTTAATTTTTATTTTTAATTTATTTCATTCTTCTTAAGAATTCTAACTTTTACGGTTTTATTCTAGTGACTAAAAAATTTCTCAAAATGTTGTTTAAAATTTTATTCTAGTTTGTAGATTTGTTATTTTATTTGTTATGTTGTTGTCAACAGGCACTGATGATGAGATTGAATCTCGAAAGCGCTATGTAAAATAAAACTTTTATAACTAGTGAAGGTCGGCCTAGTTATTTACCTACATGATGATGAACCTTCACCAACCAGCTCCCAACACCTGTGGTAATACAGATTAATCCCAAACTTCTAATGAACCCTCGATGTATACCGTATTTCTTTACAATACGCGAGAAAGGGGTCTCCCGTGGTCTAGTGGCTAGCGCGCTAGATTCATAAGCGGGAGGGAGATGGTGGGTTCGCTAATAGCCAAGAATTGTTGATGCGCCGTAAAAAAAAAAAAAAAAAAAAAAAAAAAAAAAAAAAAAAAAAAAAAAAAAAAAAAAAAAAAAAACGAGAGAAAGAACGGTCGCTATGAGCAAATTAGTAATTTGGGTCCGGAGTAAACCCCCCTCCCCCTCCTAATGAAACGATTTAATTTTTTTTTACAACATATTTTTCTTTGTTGATGGTCACAACGGATACCGAGTTTAGTTGAAATATAACAACAATTACGGCTGGTAGTGGATAATTGGTAATTAGGGCCCGGAGTAACCCCCCCACAAATGAACCGATTTAGTTTATTTATTCAGCACACAAGATTACCTTGAAGAATACGGATTTTCTTTGCAATACAACAAAAAATACTGCCAGTATAGGCCAATAACTGCTTTGGGTCCGGAGTACCTCCCCCCCCCCAAATGAACCGATTTAGCTTATTTAAAAAAAAAAATGATTCTGTAGATCATCACAACGAATGCCGAGTTTCATTGAAATATAACAAAAATTACGGCTGGTAGTGGCAAATTGGTAATTTTGGTCCAGAGTAAATCCCCCCCCCTCTCCTAATGAATCAATTTAGCTAATTTTTATAACATATATTTCTGTTAGAATTACCATAACGAATACCGAGTTTCGTTCCAATACAAAAAAAATTGCCACCGGTATGGGCGAATAACTACTTTGGGTTTATTTTATGTACCATAGATAAAAAAAATGTTGTTTTTTTTTGCTTATATGTATTAGTGCAATTACGTCCTCCTCTTTTGTAACTTAATAAGAAATTAAAGTAAAAAAAAAAAAAGGAGGGTTTTTAACATATTTTTATGATCTAATACTTTGTTTATTAGTTTCATTATTCTCTTCGTTAATTTTGTATGATTATTTTTTAGCTGGCGAAGGCTTCCAAAGAGCATACCAGACGTCCAAAATATAGATTTTTCTAGATATTTTATTGTAAAAAAAATATCTGCTTTTGAATGTTAATTGTTATTTTTCATCACTCACCTGTATCTGTATGATCCGTCATAGTTTACATTGTTATCCAGAGAAACGATAGGAACTGGGGGTGTGGTCTGTCTGTTCCCTCCTTGCTCGCTGTGCTGGGGGAAGGATGCTGCCAGACCTACCAGGCAAGCTGCTACTAGTGTCTGAAGACATACAAAAAAAAAAAACATTATTATAGAAATTAATATTAATGTATTATTCGCATTTCAGTCGAAAAGGCCACAGTCCATGGTTTTGCTGTAAATAATTATGCTAGTTTCAGAAATTATTCAAACTGTCAGGAGAAGAATAGACTTGTATGAAACATATATTTTCTCTAAATTACGTTATTTAAAAAAAAATCAAGCATAAAGAAATTAGAAATAAAGCAAATAAATCTCTTATTTCGTTCTAATGCCTTCTTCGTGGCGATGTTGGCGCTAAAGTCAAATCGTTCGAAAATCGAGGATACAGGGCTGTAGGGGGACTTCCCCCTATTGGTAGAAAGCGCTCCTAGCGGCGACTTTATGAACTTAGTTCTGGCCGGCTAATTCTATTAAAATATAGTACAAAGTAAACCCCCCTTTCCGATAGACCGATTTAGCTCATTTTTACAACACTTCTTTCTTATGAATTACCCACGACATATACCGAGTTTCGTTACAATACCGCAGAAATTACGACTGGTATGAGTATATTAATAATTTGGGTCCGGAGTAACCCCCCCCCCCCCTTCTAATGAACCGATTTAGTTTATTTTTACACATTTTTCTCCGTAGATTATCACAACGAATACTGAGTTTCGTCGAAATATAACAAAAATTACGGCTGGTAGTGGCAAATTGGTAATGTGGGTCCAGAGTAAACCCCCCCCCCCCTTCTAATGGACCAATTAAGTTTATTTTTACAACACATTTTTATCAGTAGAATACCACTACGAATACCAAGTTTCGTTGAAATTTATCAAAAACTACGGCTGGCATTGTCAAATAAGTGTTTAGGGTCCGGGGTAAACCCTCCCTTCCGTTGGACCGATTTTGGTGCTTTACAAACTCGTCCAATCGTTTGTTAATTGAACGCTGTATACCAAGTTTCGTGACGAAACAACCAAAACTCTGGCCACTATCGTGTTAACAGACACACACACACACACACACACATATATATATATATATATATATATATATATATATATATAAATTTTAACGGGGGTTATTTTCGGTCTCTACTAGGTAGGATTGATAAAGATTTGAAGAAATTTTTCAAAAATTCCGTCATGAGTGCAACCTCAATAGCTTCTTTCCTTCGGAGGAAAGTGCTAAAATAATTAAAAAATGAGGGAAAACAACACAGCTCATATTTCTCGCGATCCAATCGAATTTTGTTTGACCGGCAACGGACGACGTGAGCGCCTGCACTGTTCCCGAACCGATCCGATCCGACCTAGTCGCGGCTCGTCGGTAATGACATCGGGGGTCCCTCCCTATGGAGGGAGGGAGGAACCGCACTAAATGCTTTAAAAGTGTTTAACACCTTTGGCATATATCTGAGTGTGTATAAAATTCTGTCTGACGCCCAGCCATAAAGACAAATCAATTTTAAAAAAATATTTTTTTTTCTTTTATACAATCGTCAAAGACAGATAGGTGAGGTAAAAAAAATGTATACATTACTTAAAAATCACAATATCGGTTCCATTTATTGTCCTTATGTATTAGATACCGTTTGCTGTTCTTGGAGACTTTAACGCTTCGTTAAAGTTCCTCAGGACACGACTCCTGACATTTGATCGTAATAACCGTCACGATGCAGCAATCTTAAATGTTTACATAAAACCCTCTGTTTCTAATGAAATATATTTAGATTCCCAAGAAAGGACCTTCCCTTGTGATTGGAGTTACATAAGACTGATTGAGGACTCGACGGGTCACTCCCACGTCGGTCAGGTGAAAGGCATTACCTCCAGGGTTTAAACCCTGCTCTAAAGCATCTTTCTTCTGAGTTCTCGTCTCAAGGGCTTTAGGCTCTTCCGTTTCAGTCCGGCAATTAGAGTTACTCAACTTAATTGGGCTTTTAAGATACAAAATTGTTTCTTGAGTCGCAAGAGAAGAAATTTCTTCACTCATGGAAAAGAAAGATGATCTTTCCCCGTCAAGACTTGTGGCCATCATAGAGTAAAATATTTTCCCTAAATTTCGGCTGGGAGCTCCTCACAATGGTGGTGATGCGTGATCAAGAAATCTCTGTTAGCGTCATATTTTGAACCCGTAAGAAGAAATCCGCCTTTGAAGTGACACACCCACACACACATACATGTACGAGTATATTTAATACTTTTACGTCAAGTATTAGATGATCTTAATAAGAAAATTTAAAACAAAACAGATATAGGACATTTTTGTTATATTATAAACGCTAATTTAAACAAAATATTTTCATGAATGAAATGGATAAACGTTTAAAATATTCATAGAAGTATATAAATTTTCTATAAACAAAAAGTATATGGATATTTTAATGAAGATGTGAAATGATTTTCATCTAATTATTTTTTGAGAACCGTGACCGACATTTATATTCAACTAGCTGTTACCCGGCGTGCCATGCTACACCTACTTTCTGCATATAGAAGAGCCTAAAAAAATTAGAAACCAAAAGAGTATTATTAAAATCTAATAACACGAACCTGTAACTGTTTCGAACACGTGACCTCCAAGTCCGTATACCAAGTTTGGTGAAAATCGGTCTAACGGAGTGGATTTATATATATATATATAAAAAAAAAGAAAAAAAAAAGAAAAAAAGACATATAGACTGCAGCTGGTAGAGGTTTTTGACCTAGCTTACGGCACTCTCCAGATTAGGATCTACCTGTGTACCGAGTTTAGTCAAAATCGGACGAACGGCGTGGATTTGTATAAGGTAGAAACTTACTGACAAACAGCTGGTAGACGTTTTTGACTTAACCTACGACACTCCTCAGATTAAGATCTACATGTGTACCGAGTTTAGTCGATATCGGACGAACGGTGTGGATTTGTATAAGGGACAAACATAATCGAACGAACGGTGTGGATTTGTATAAGGGACAAACATAATCGAACGAACGGTGTGGATTTGTATAAGGGACAAACATAATCGAACGAACGGTGTGGATTTGTATAAGGGACAAACATACAGACAGACAGTTATAAGACGTTTTTGACTTAGCCTAAGACACTCCCCAGATTAAGATCTACATGTGTACCGAGTTTAGTCAAAATCGAACGAACGGTGTGGATTTTTATAAGGGACAAACATACATACAGACAGTTATAAGACGTTTTTGACTTAGTCTACGACACTCCCCACATTATGATCTACATGTGTACCGAGTTTAGTCAAAATCGGACGAACGGTGCGGATTTGTATAAGGCACAAACATACAGACAGGCAGCTGGTAGATTTTTTTGACCTAGCCTAGGAAATTTCCCGTATCAAGACCTACCTGTCTGCCAAGTTTGGTCCAAATCGGTCAAACGGTGTGGATTTGTATAAGGAACAAACAAACAGAAAAACAGACAGACACGTGATTTTTATATATATAGATTAAATGCCGTAAAATTAGATCACATTATTAAAGTGAGGTGAAACTGGTACAAACCTATTCTGATTATATATTTTGTTGAGTGAACAGAAAAATCTTTAGGTATATATTTGCCTGTTGTCACTGCTAGGACAAAGTTGGACTCATTGGTATCAGTTAAATATCCATGGGTGTATATAAGGGGGGCTGAGCCCCCCCCCCGAAATTTTGAGTTGATCGGTAAAAATTTGTCATAAACCGTTAAAAAAAATAAATAAGATCACTTAGCTCATAAACAAATATTTTATTTTGTGTGTTATAACATTGTAGTTGGTTAAAACTGTCCCAAGTTCTAAATTATTAGTATTCCATTACCCGGAAATGGTCTCAGCCCCCCCCCCGAACTTTTCCTGGCCCCTCCCGAAATTATTTTCTATATACGCCCATGGTACGAGTATAGGATTAAACCAATTTTTAACCACACTGTACTAAAGTGACCCCCCCCCCCATTACGGTCCCTTCTCAAGCATTTTATGGAAAAATATTTTATTTTTGAGAAAATCATTATAATATTTATCAAAACATGTATTGATAACAAATATACCTGGAAACTTGTCAAGAATGCTTGTCTCGAAGCCTATCATCTATTTAAATAAAAGGTTTAAGAAGAGAGAAGAAAAAATTGTCACTGAATGTTATTCACTGTCACTCAGGAACTGTGTTGAACTAGCGCATTTCCATATCACCCTATTCTTAATGTCTTTAGGAAACTTTTTGAAAATATTGTATTTAATATCTCGCTATATTTACCGGAAACTTAAATTGCTAAACTCACTTTAATGTTCCAAGGATGAAAAAATGGTCGAAAATTCCCACAAGTGTTTTATTGGCAAAACGTTTTCAGGGACTAAGCCCCATTTTCAATGCCCATGCATTGGCTCTTATTCAGCCGAGCCTTGCTCCTAGACTGCTGAAGCAGTCAGCAGAGCAGAAAACGTTTTGCCAATGAAACACTTGTGGGAATTTTCGACCATTTTTTCATCCTTGGAAGATCAATTTTCCACCATCCAGCATTCTCCAACAATCACTTTAATGTTTCTTTTTAAATTTTCTTAAGGCACAGCGAAAACGTATTATAAACTCCTGGCTTCTGACTTCCGTTAGTAATTAAGGAATGCTATATAATATATATATATATATATATATATATATATATATATATATATATATATATATATATATTGAAAGAGCAAATGTTAGCTCAGTGGTAGAGCACTCAACTAATATGCTGGGGGTCCCGAGCTAGAAAACACAAGCACACTAATCATTTCTTGTTCTAGTGACCTCGTTCGTGGGTTGGATTTGGGGTCCCAGATGCTCCCTAGGTCTACCTAGCCTTTAGTTAATTTATTAATGGGCACCCGCAAAGGGGAAAATCAGAAGGACCTTCGTTTTGCCCAATTGTATTGAAATCGTAATGAATCCCAACGGAGTGGAGAGGGAACCTCTAAAATGTTAGTTTCAAATTCAAACATTATAAGATATAATGCCATAAAAATAACTAAATAAGACATTTACAAAAATTATATATGTCGGAATTAAACGGTTTTACAAGTCAAATTTCTTAAGATCACTTGGTTTTCATGATTCTTTGGCGTCGTTATGATTTATATCGTTATCATTAAATTTGATAACGGCCTCCAGGAAGTAATTAAATTTTTATTTGTCGGAACGCTTTGAACTAACAAGCGTGAAATAGGACCATTAATAATCCTAGATATTTATTACTACTCAATCGCTTATTAAAGGTAATAAAGATCAAACTGAATTACCACACCAGTTCGACCTAACCTATTAAATGAGCGGTCATAGTAATATCGAGTAATCTTACGTTACCCCTTGCGTTTTTCTGCTTATAAGATGTAGTCAAAGCGAAAAGCATTTAACAATGATCATTTATTCATTTTTTGGAGAGGAAGCTTAATTCTTTTCTCCTTATATGGAGAAAATATGCTTTTGGAGTCAGCGCGATGACAATCCCGAATTCGCAAACTTCTGAACGAAAATAAATTGTCTAAAAAAGCAGGTAAAGTTTATTAACCTGCAGAATCCACTAATGCCGTTTATTGACCTGCAGAATCCACTAATGCCGTTTATTGACCTGCAGAATCCACTAATGCCGTTTATTAACCTGCAGAATCCACTAATGCCGTTTATTGACCTGCAGAATCCACTAATGCCGTTTATTGACCTGCAGAATCCACTAATGCCATTTATTGACCTGCAGAATCCACTAATGCCGTTTATTAACCTGCAGAATCCACTAATGCCGTTTATTAACCTGCAGAATCCACTAATGCCGTTTATTAACCTGTAGAATCCACTAATGCCGTTTATTAACCTGCAGAATCCACTAATGCCGTTTATTAACCTGCAGAATCCACTAATGCCGTTTATTAACCTGCAGAATCCACTAATGCCGTTTATTGGGGTGAATTTTTACACCAATAGTTGGAGGTTTCCTCATCATTATTTACGTGTGAACTTAGTTGTAGGTAATGAACGAAACACATTTAGAGACGTCTAAAAATATCGAGATAAAACATTTTAAATCGAGTGCCCAGATTGGTGAATACAGTTAGAGGGACCAGATTCTTAACTATACGAGACACTATAGAGATACAGAGGTCAGTGTTGTGCTTGAACGCCTCATTGTTCCCTTTTCAGGTAACTATTAAATTTATTGAAGGCTAAGGAAATCCAACCCTCGAACGACTACACTAAAAGCTAAAATTTAAGTGGGCGCTCGTTTTGAACTCAGGTCGTCCAGCATATTAGTTGAGTCTACCACCAATGCATGTGAAAGTTCATTTTCCCAACGAGCCCTGAGATGAGAAAATTCCCGCCGGAGGTTGGGAATCGAACCCACCATCTCCCGCTTATGAATCCAAGGCGCTAACCATTAGACCACGGGAGACCCCATATATAATTTTCCTAAAAAAGGCTCTTTTAGATATTTGCTTAGAATGGTCCTAGTTGTAAAAAACAGTACTAAAATTAAAATGTGTTGTTTTGGTTTGGATATAGTGCTCGATTCCAAATTTGCTTACCAGTAAAAATAATTTACCATTCCCAATATTGAAGAATAAAAAAATCAAAAAGAAGTTTTTTTGCTGATGTAATCGGGTACATTCGTCTATAGTCGAAAAAATTCGATTGTTCTCACTTTATTGCTCGTTTTTCTACTAAATATCTTTGGTTTTTCTTTTATATTTAACTCCTGCCTGTTTATGTGGACAGAAAATGAGTTTGTCCATAAAGCAAAATTACCACGCAGTTCTTTAGTTTTGCATCCAATGCATTATTTCTTTAACGATTAATTATGATTATTTGAAAGGTATCTAATACAAGGATTGTTAAATTGTTTAGCATGGATTACAGCTTCTTGTCACTCCCGGATAGAAGAAGTAGTTTTGGCAGGATAGCGAATAGGCCACAGTGGAATGACCTATAACTCCTCAAAATTCTGCACTCAGACACCCGTCGAATTCTGCAATATGACAATTATTACAGAACAAGTTATCAGTGGATGCAAAAAGTTCTTTCGAAATCAGGCGAATCTTAGTATTCTATCATCTCAATAAGTTACAAATTTCATCATAATTATCATTTTGAAGGACATCGATATAAATAATGAAATTTTGTGCCTGTAAGTATTGTCGAGGATCCTCACGAAGAGGCAAAATAATTTAAGTAATTAAATACGTTTTCGACTTAATTATGCAGAGTTTCAAAGAAATATCTTAGCTTGATAAAACCTCGCCTAAAATTCCAAAAGAACATTGTTAAAACGCTGGTATCAATGTTCTGAGCTCTACAGAACATTGGGGAAGCCAAAAGTTTATGATTTGTTCAGATAAAGTAGTTATGTCATATGTCCAAGAAATACTTAAAGTTAAGAAGTTATTGTGACACTGTAGGTATTTTTACGAGGAAAAAATAAGTATGAAGTTATCAATTGTTTCAACTGTTATTTTGGAGAATGTTTAGTAATTTTGGGCACGAAACAATTTTTTTGTAGCTGATTTGAATTTTAGAGGGATTTACGATACCTGAAAAAAATAATTGATTTAATATTAGGTGAGATATAAACACCAACATTTAAATAAATCAAAAATCAAATATATTCCGAATGAAGTTTACTACGCGGTTTTGTATTCACTTTGATCCTAAAAGTGAGTAAACAGTGGTCAACTCCTTACCAGTTTGAAGTAATTATATGAAATCGATAAAACTTTTAGACCGTAGATATAAATTTAACTAATGAATTATTCGATAAAAAATTAATTACTTTATTTAAAGTACTGCGAGGATTATATATAGGAAAATATATATTAAAAAACACGACGGATATGATATCTAAAAGGCCGTACTCACCGATATCATGGTGGCAGTGAACTAGAACGACCCGAGCAGAGACGAGCCAGGTTATATAGGAGGTTTCCAAGGGGAGGGGCGCCATCTTGCGTCACAACCCTCTCTCACGACTGTCCGCTTCTGGACTTCAGAGGATTTTGGAAATTCGTTCTTTGGCCGGAAATGAAGATTAATACGAACAAAAATTAGAATATTGGTGAAAATTTAAAAACAAAAATGAATCACTATTTATTAGCATTATTATTAGCACAAACAAATATTTTCCCCCCTTGAAACTTGGTATGTAGCATTCCCATGTCTAACTCCATAACAAAATTACTAATTTTTCCGTGGTGGCCGTAGGTTTTGTTATATTAAGACAAAATATGGTATTCGAGTATTTAGTTGGAATCTAAAGGGGAAAAATATTTTAGAAAAATAAACCAAATCGGCCAATTAGATTCTGGAACAAAACTGAAGAAACATTATTAATTGAGTGAGCTGTTCATTCAAATATAAATTATCAAAACTGTAATTTGGTGGCCTTGAGCAATTACCACTCCGTGCCAAGGGTCGTAGGTTCGTTTCCCACCATGGGTGGTGGCTTATGTTAATAATAATGGAAGTTACAATGGTATTACACTTGCCACAATGGTATACGTGGTAGTGATAAAGCGGATGTAGCAGCCAATCAAGCTATTAAAGGACCAGGTCCGGTCGCCTAGTGAAGAGAGTGTCATTTTGCGAAAAGTGACTCCGTCACTAGGGGGGGGAGTACTGTAGCAGCAAGAGACTGACAGAAAGCATGGTTGCTAGGGACTTGCCTAAGTGAGCAGTATCTAGCAACCAGCTGTTCTAATTAAACTTTTTCACACAGAGTACTATAACCTCAGTCTTGTTTCTTCTTCTCTTGTGAGTGCATCTATAAAAACAGACACAATTTAAACTGCTCTGGACTGTTCGCGGTAGCCTCAGCAAACACAGCAGCCTCCAGGAACCCATAGCCAGCTCATAAAACTACAAGTAATCTACTCAATTTTTGGACTATTTAATATTTCTATTTTCATTTCTGCTCAAGGCAGTTTATGTAAATATGTTATTTTTATTTTACATTTAATTATATACTGTTGACGTTCTACATGTTTATTTCCAGTTTCTTTTGTTTATTGTGTTATTAGTTAATTTCATTTCTGAACATGCAATAATATTCTTGTTGGGACCTTCTGATGTAAATAATCATGCACAAGTTTACATAACCCAACAAAGGCATTCCTTACTCGTACATCCTGCCCTCAGATGCTGTGGCACATCTAAAATATCATATTTTCTCAAAGTGACAATATAAATGGTTCCAAAAAAGAGAAAATAAGTTGAGGGAGTTTAAATCAACTACCTCGGCATGGAAGACCTCATCTCAAGACACTAGGCGAGATGAGGTGGTCCTGGTGAGGATTAGAATTGGACACACTAATCTCACTCATGCATATTTATTTAAAAGAGAATTAAGGCCTGAATGCAGAGCTTGTGGCGAATATCTTACTATCAAACACATTTTTACTGAATGCAGAGCCTACGAATCCGCTCGGAACCAAATGGACATTCATGGTCCTCTCTCTGATAGACTTGGGATGTATAGGGGAAGGTGTTGTACCTCTGTCCATATTGTACCTTTGACCACCGAGGCTGTGGCGGCATGTAGCAACATTTTATAAATTTTGGTGTAAATAGTGTTTAGCTCCTTCACTAGAGGGGTTGTGTAACCTACTTTGGATTAGTCAAGTCAAAGAGGATTCTTGCAAAAATACTCATCCGTTTCTATCTTAAAAATGTAAGTTATTTATTGATGATGTTTTGCCTCATAATATTTTTTGTATTATGTCTTTTTAGATGTAAATCATTTGACAAAGTAGCTATTACAATAATAAACATGGTGTAGCTTCTGAAATTAATTTATCTTTTGCCTACAATTTTTAGCATGCTTTTTAATTTGCACTACCAGGGTGTTGTACCTCTGACCACGACTAGTTGTTGTTCCTTTGACCAGGTACAACAAACCTGTGAAATTTTTTCATAATTCCACTTTTATGTTCTTCTGCTACAAATTAAAAAAAAATTAATATTGGTTGCTTGAATTGTTCAAAAAATTTAAAAAATAAGCAAACGTCGCGGTTGTTTTATATAGGTTTGAACTTATTTAATGAAATAAGTTCAAACTGACTTTATCAATCCTCAGTGTACAAGTTCAAACCTATCGCCCCTTATTGTTTCATTTGAAGTTGTATGGCCTCATCGAAAAATGCAGGCAAGGAAAATGTCAAATAGGAGCCTAAAGGGAAACCTCTTATCCTGACAGATATTCCTGAAAAGCTAATTATTGAAGGTAAAAAAAAAAAAGAAAAAGAAAAAAAAAACACCACTCTAAACGTAAGACACCACATACAAATAAACCCCTTCTTAAAAAAGTGGTAAATAAAAAGAAAATTATTCTAATGACAGTACAGATTCTGCTAGTAGAGGGATAATAGGGTTTCTGGCGCAGTCTTCAAAATTCCCTATTTCCCCGAAAAAACCTGATCGTCGATTTTTGTAGGATTTTTCATTTTTATCTCAAACATCTAATTTTTTTAAAAAATATACATTTTCTAACATATTTCTTTAAAACCTAACAAATAAAAAAAAATACATATTTTTAACATATTTCTTTAAAACGATACAAAAATTGGGATCACCCCCAAAAAGTAAAAATATTATATAATTAATTTAATTATTATTTCCATTTGTTATACACGTTTAATCATCAATATCACTTTCAGATTTCTTAGATTTAGATCTATTTTCATTTTTATTTTCTCGGAAGTCAATAATATGAATTTTCTTCCCATCATTTAATTCTTTTAAACCGTCATAAACGAATAATAGTTTTTGTGAATTTAATTGTTGAATATCTTTTTTATTTAATTTGTCATTAAATCTATCTGGTAGATAAACTTGAAATTTATCTTCCTTATCTTTTAACGTAACAACTATACGTTTTCCAAATTTTGTAATAATTTCTTTAAATTCTTTAATTGAATAAGATTGACCACATTCCAATTCCGTTAGTTTCTTTATTGGATTATTTTGACATTGACCAACTCGTTGGATCTTTTTTAATACTTCCATTTATTAGAAATAAAATTTATCAAATAAAATTAATCAATTTATAAGATTCTTATTTAAAATTTATTTAAATATTTTTATAATGTCCTAATGCTCTAGTATGGATTCCATCTTCTAAAATATAACGTTTATCATCATCTGGTGATAAAGCTTTTTTATTAACTTGAATTGAATATATCTCATGTTTATAACTCCTGATTTGATTCATTGTTCTATAATGAACTCTTTTATTGAATAAACAATCTTTATAATCTTCAAATGATATATTCTTATTTACAACGGATTTCTTTACACCTTTTGATTTCTTACAAATAGATATCTCATTTTTATGAGAATACATTTTAGATCTTAATCCAATAAATTCTGTCATAATAACTCCATTATTTTCATCTTTCATTTTACCTAATACTTTCTTATTTACTCTAGGTATATTGAATCTGTTATCAACAGGAAAATCTGAAGTATCGAACAGATCAATCATTTTTTTCATGTCTTCATAAAAATCGTCTGTTTTAATATTATATATAAGACTGTCTGTGTCCATGTACATTAATTTAAGATCATTTCCATATTTCCGTTTCATAGTATTGTAATGAAAATCATACATTAAATGTTTCGATAAATCTAGAATACTCATTCCTACATAAATCGGTTTATTAAATTTAACTTTTGTTTTGTTCATATGAATTGCTGATAGATTTTCATCAAATATTGTTCTTCCTTTAAAATTTGGTTTTGATATTAATTTCTCAACTTTCCCATAATTATTACACAATTTCACATCAATTCGTTTTCTTATATTTTCCATAGTTTTTCCAAACACTGAATTATTCATTAGTTTATAGAAATCTTTTTCAAAATCATTTACAGCTCTAGTTCTCATTTTCGTATTGAGATCAATATATTTTTGTAACCAATTCGATTGTTTAAATTCTAATACCCTATGAACTTTTTTTAGCTTTAATCCCATATCCAAACATTGTTTTAAATTTCTGTAATGAATCACATATTTTTCTTTATCAAATAATGTCGTTAATAATTTTACATGTTTTGAATTACCTGGTATTCCATTTTCTGGAGCTAGAGGTAAATCAGAATGATCATCATGTAACTCTTTTGGATATTCAAGATCAACTTCTAGTATATAACCTTTCTCTGAATCATCATCTAAATTTTCCATTTCTTCTGGTTTTATCCATTTAAATCCTCCATAAGGTAAATATTGACTCATCGCCCAACCATATAAATTATTTGCATCTAAATACATTAAATAACTAGATGGTAGATTTTTATCATATTTTTTCATATATTTATTATTTGCTTTAGAATATCTATTACAACATTGAGATATTCCACCACGAGTTCCTTTTTCCAACATCAAAATCATATCATAATCATTTAATAATTCCAACTCGATTTCTGTAGTTTTTAACATTGCATCCCAAGATAATCCTGGAGCTGTAAAATACCAAGCTGGATCAAGTTTATAAGTTTTTAAACAGACATCTCTAAAATTTTCAAATATATCAGACAATATTAAAACATCTGATTTAACATATAAATCTGAATACTCTCCTAAATTTCTAATTTCAAATGTTTTCCATACCTTTTTTGCATGTTTATAATCGTTTTCAGAAATATCACAATCATTCAATTTACTATAAAATTCTTCGATTGAAGGTAATTTTGACTCTTCAAATTTTTCTTCTGAATCCATGTAATCATAAGGATACACACCTTTTCTCGTAATCAAATCTAATTTTTCATCTTTATAATATTTACTGGTTTCTCTAAACATAGATTTCAAGAATTTATATTTTTCTAACTTTTTACCTTTCATTTCTTCAGGAATTTTTCTTAAGTTCGTAGATAATGAATCTAAACTCGAAGCCATAAATCTGAATGAATCAACAAATCTAATTTCTAATTTATCAACTTTCTGTGTGAATGAAATATATTTTTCTTCAGTATTTGGAATTACCTCAATATTTTCTTTAAATTTCCCCATCGCTTTAACAAATAGATGTGCATCATATCCAGATAAATTATGAATGAATACTGGAACAAAGGAAGGATTTTTATAATTCAAATTACAAATTTCATGAGCTGGACCTCGATATTTTCCAGTTAAATGATCATGATCTCTTACCTTTTTTCCTAATATCCCAATAGGTTTTTCCCCATATTTCTTATAATTATTCCATGTTATTATATCCTTTTCACATATATGACAAATATCAGTTTCCTGAAAATGTTTTTCTTCTTCAAAAGTCATCTCCAACGGTTTAATTTCTTCATAAATCTTTTGAATATTTTTAACTTCCTCATGAATCATTTCTACAAATTTATCAGTGCAATCAGATCCTCTATATACTACAGGTTGTTTGTAATCATAATTTTGATATTTTATATAATAACAAAAACTATTTGGTTCATGTTTTTGATATTTCATAGTATAAGAACCTGATGAATCAGGTTGACAATTATCAATTTTTTTAGTTAAACATTCAAAATCTGCATATATTACGAAAGGAACTCTTAACGATCTGTTATAATTTTTGAAATTTAAATATTCACCTTTTTTCGGCATTTCAATTTTTACCGCCGTTTTAGTTTTACAATCAAGTTCATGATTTTCTAATTTTTCAGCTGAATAGTAATATCTTAAACATCTTTCACATGGATAAATTTTTACTTTCATATTTGTTAGTTGTGTTTTGATCAATCGAGAAAGATCTTTAATCCAACAGTAATGATCATTTTCATTATCTTTAATATAAAATAAATTTACATGTTTATCTAATTTATGTTTTGTAATTCTTAAAGGATGAACAGATTCTTCATACCCATATACATTTATAGATATATCGTTTTGTTTTTCAAATTTACTAATATCTTTAAAGGAAACTGGGAAGTTGATTCCATCAAAATTTAATTCATCTTTATACATTTCATATTTTGTAACTCTTTGAGGATCCTTGTCTACTGGATGTAATGCTGATAGAACTGACCACATAAAACATTTATTATCATTATTTTTTACATTAATAATTGCTTTTTTAGATTTTATTTTTTCTGGTAAATCGATATATGAAGAACCTCTCAATGGATTATATTTATTGATTCGAAGTTCTAAATAATCAATACTTACAAACTCCCATCCTGAACCATTTCTTTCAAAATCATCCATTTCTTTTATCAATTTCTCAATAGCACTATCATAAAATGTATTTAGATCTGAAGATTGTAATATGATTTCATTTTTAGTTTTAAATGAAAATTCTTCCAGAAAATAGTGTGCTCCACCAAACCATTTTACTTCCCCCCTTTTTTTAAAGGTAAGGAAAAATTTAAGATTAACTTTCAAATCCATATTTTTTACATTTTCAGTTATCTTATCGATTATTATATTTCTTTTATCTTCCAAGAATTCTCTTGGATGAAAAATTCCTTCCATATTCCTAACTATATAGGTTTTTAATCTTGATTCATAAGCTGTTTCAATTTCCTGAATTTCTTGTTCATCATTAATGTTTACTTTCTTGTGTGCTAAAGATTCAATATGTTTCTCTTTATATGATTTTTTATAATATTTATTACAATCATCACATTTGATTTGTTTTTCCCTAGGAGGTTTAGGTTTTGAAAATAAACTTGGATGGAAATTGAATTCATTTATTGATGTTTTTTTGGATTGATTTATCGATTTTTTAATGGATTCATTTATTAATCTCTTTCGGTTTTTCTTTCTTTTTTCATCATTAGTGATCAACTTAATAAGATCAGATTTATTCTTTAATTTTGAAAATCCTTTAATATTACGTGATCTACAATAATCTTGTAATTGTTTCATCGTCCATAATTCAAAGTTTTTATCAGGTTTTGGTCTAGAAAACAAACTAGAATCAAAATTGAATTCATTTATAAATTTCTTTTTCTCTATTTCATCAATAATATGATTTATAAGATCATCTTTCTTATTATATTTAAAATATCCTTTAATATTGTGAGATTTACAGTAATCTCGAAGGTTTTTGAGAGTTTGACTTCTCAGTTGGTTCTCCATTTATTAGAAATGAACTTTTTAAATCCTGCAAATTTTTCCATCCTAGAAATTAATACATTTTTTTAAACTGATTCAAAATATATCCTCTAAATTGGTTTTTCTTTTCAATTATCTCAAATGGTTTCATCTCTAAAAATTCATTCCACAATTCTTCATTTCTCTTAAATTTTCTTATTCGAACATTATGTTTAATTTCTAATAGATCTGCAATTTTTGCGATAAAAAATTTATATGGTAGGGCTTTTCGTTTATCATTTTCATTAAAAACTTCAAACACTTCTTCAATTTTAATTCTATCTTCGGGTTCATCTATTAATTGTAATAAATGTTCATGAAAATATCTCTGTCTATATTTAAAATTATTATGAGGATTTCTTGTTGGTGGATAACAACTATAACAACGATTATCTAATACCGATTGTTTACAACAGATCTGACAAAATTCGAAAGGTTCTAATTCCTCCATTTATTAGGAACGAACTTTTTTAGATCTTACAAAATTTTACATCATCATTTGTTTTAAAATATACTCTCTAATAGATTAATTTATATTCAAAGTTATTCCATATTTTCACCATTCTCTTAGTTTCCTTAATTTCAATATTATTTCCTACTTTTAAATAATCTGCAATCTTTTTTACTAAATATTTATAAGGTATATATTTACCTCTATAATTATTAATAAAAGTTTCAAATATTTTTTCAATTTCAACCTTAACATTAACATTTTCTATTAAATTATTCAATTTTTTACGAAATCTATTTATTCTATACGATTTACGATTATATTTACCTATTTTAATGTCTGTTACACAATTATAACAATTATTATTTAATACACTATACCTTCCACATATACTACACATTTCCATTTCTCCATGATCCAAATTTTCATCTATAAAGTTTCCTTCTGTATCCGAATTTTTTAAATCGTCTCCATAAACTGAAGTTAATTCAAATTCGTCTTCGTAATGTGGAGGTAATTTAAATTCTTCCATAGATTCTTTTTCTTCTAATAACTTAATTAAAACAGATTTCTTCATGTTATAATAATTTTTTATTTTATACTGACTTCCCAAACGTCTTAATTCAACTATTTTTTTATCACTTAATTTTTCTTTAGTTTTAGATTTTTCTAATATTAAATCGATTAATGCTTGTTTTCTCAATTTAGAAAAACCTCGATAATTCTTTTCTTTACAGATTTTTTTTAAATCTTCAACTGTCTTATTTTTCAAGTCTTCCATTTATTTAGAAATAATTTTTATCAATATAAAATTTATCATCGAAATATTTTGTTAAATATCTTTTCAAACTCAAATATTCTCATTTTAAACCTCTGATTATTGATTAAATTAAAATTAATTCTACATTCATAAGGTATTTCATAAATAGTTACAAGATCATTAAATCTTACCTTCTTCATTTTATAGTTTTAAAAAAGTTAAAGGTGACAGAATCGGTCACGTTAAGAGGTAATGAGAAATCTACTGAAATATATCAAATTCTGAATGTATCAAACCCATTCCTAAATGTCTTTTAATTTTCATTGCATTCGTTGTCAAATATGCCGCAGTTCTTTCTCCTATATCAGCATCACTCGAAATAACTCTTTCCCATGCTTTATTTTCTAAAATTTTGTCTGCGATATGTCTATCTGATACTTCTTTATGATCTCTATAAGATATATCATGTTCTTTTGCAGCTTCATCTAATTTATTAATTGGTTTATCACCTCTTTCCAATCTTTCATTTAATTTAGTACCTGGACCTAAATAGTTATAACCCGGATAATGTAATTCGAATGGTAATCCACTTAATATTTTATTAAACAATCCAGATCCTATAGTTTCATCCTTAATTATTTTATGTGGAAGAGCATTCACTAATCTTATTAAATATTCAGTTCCTTTTCGATCATCAATATGTTTTTCTAAAAGATTTGTTAAAAATCTGATAATACCGACTTTTTCATTATGAAAATTATTATCTCCAGCCAATTCTGAAGCATATATTAAATTCAATCTTGAAATCAATTCATTCAAATTTTGTATATACATAACAGAATGTTCATTATAATTAACTATTCCTCTTCCGGTAACCGGAATTGTCTTTAATTCTTCGTATATAGGTTTTAATAAATTTTTATATTTTTTTGATTGTGGAGCTTTTGGTCTATTTGTTGACGAGTTATTTTTGTTATATAAAACCTCACTATTAATTAAAATTTCTTTATAGGTATTAAATTCTTCTTGTGAATATAATTTTTCACCTTTATTATCAAATAAGTTTTCATAATTTTGTGTTAAGAGAACCCATAATCCTTTTGTTCCAATATATTTTTTTCCATCAATAATTAAATCATTTCCATCTATATTAACTTTATTCTTTCCGATTTTAAAAAATAATTTTTTTTCATCGTAAGTAATTCCATAATGTTTATCAGTTAGTTTTGGTAAATATGTTGCTCCAAGAGGACCAATTATTTGACCGATAACAGATGATGAAATATTCAATGGAGTATCTGATTCATTTAAACTGTCTTCACTTAAATCCGACTCGTCTTCTGAAACTTTTTCCATTGGAACAAATGTAACTCTCTTTTTGTCTTTTGAAAAAGGTGTACTTTTTGCAAGTGGTGTATCTTTATCGTATAATTCTCGTTCAAAACATGTTTCTTCTTCTGAAGGTGGAATTTCCATATCTGCTATGTTTCTTGTAAACGGTACAAGATCTGTAATTAATGTTTTATTTTGTTCTAACACATTTTTTATACTCTTGTCGACTTGAGAAATCTTTTCATTAAAAGTATTATCAAGTTTATTGATTGCACTCGTTATCGGTAAATATTCTTTACCTTTTAAATCTTCTTCAAGTATTCTTTGTTTTCTGGCATGTTCAAATTTTTTAATTAATCTATCTCTTATCTTAATAGTTTGTTTTGGATCCATTTATTATATTAAAAAGTTCAGAACGGTTTAACTAGATTTAACTATGTTTAACATTTCGTTAAGTTTATTTGTCATGAATCAGACTTAAATATATAATATTATTAACATTTTCATTATTTAATAATTCATGTCTTTCATTCCTAATAGTTACATTTATTTTTTGAATTTTATGAATATCGTTTCTAATTGGAACATAAACAATTTCTAAGGGTTTTTCTGAAATCTTTGATTCAAAAGGAACATTCGGGAAAAAACTATATACTAAATCAGTTTCTTCATGTATGTGTTCATTAGAAGAATGACTCACTAAACTAGATTCGACTAAATTACAATGAATTTCGATAACATCAAAAGGTCTTAATTTAGGTCTGAATTTTCCAACATGTACTGTGTTACTTGCATAATCTGTTGAAATTTCATTTTTAGTTGGTATTTCGAAACCAAAAATGTTTTTAAGATTTACGTCCAGATCAAATGGATACGGTGAAAACATTTTTACCTTTCCATCATTATTACTTTTTATATAGAACTTTTCGTTTACAAGTTCTTTCTTTATTAGATTATCGATTTCTTTTAAACTCCAAAATCCTTTTTCAATTTTAATATGTTTTCTTGATTTATTAATATCGAATGAAATGAATGAATCTTTTTGTATGTTAGGAATGTTATTATCCGAATAAAAACCAACAAGACCTATTTTATAATTTATATTTTCGTCTAGAAATATTGGATGTGCTAATTTCAAAGTCAACTTAGAAGTTTTACCAGTTATTTTTAACAATTTCATCTTATATAAATTACTCTATTTATAATGGAAAAAAAGTATCGTATAAAAATTTACCACGAAGATAAAAATAAGACTAACAATAAACCTTTTCCATTACCATTAAGATGTATAATTATCGGTAGTAGTGGTTCTGGAAAAACAACTTTATTAACAAATTTTATTTATGGAGATTGGTTAGATTATTCTAAATTATATGTATGTAGTAAATCTTTAGATCAAGATATTTATCAAGAAATGATTGAGTTGTTTAGTGATATTGGAAATAAAATAGGAGAGGATGTAGGGTGTTTTTATAATGATATTGAAGAAATGGAAAATGTAGATACTTGTGAACCGAATAGTTTAGTTATCTTTGATGATATTATATTTGAAAATCATGAAAAAATTAATGAATATTTTGTTAGAGGTAGACATAAAAATATTTCTTGTATTTATTTAAGTCAATGTTATAGTAAAGTTGATAGAAAGTTTATTAGAAATAATGTTAATTTTATTTGTTCTTTTAAACAATCTCTTCATTACACTGAAATGATATATAAAGATTTTGCTGGAAGTGATTTTTCATCCTTTGATATTTTTAAAAAAATTTGTAATGATTGTTGGGAGGATGATTATGGTTTTCTATCGATAAATACATATAATAAATTAAACAATGGAAAGTATATCCATAAACTAGAGAAATTTATCTATTTTAAAGACTAGATTTTATCCTATAATAAATGGTACTTATATATTGTGTAAAGTGTAAAAAACAAACAGAAAGTAAGAATTATCATGAAGAAACTTCTAAAAATGGAAAACTCATGGGTAAAGGAATTTGTGAAATTTGTGGAAGTAAAAAGAATACTTTTTTAGGTCAAAAAATGAAAAAGAAATGAGTGTAAAAGAAGGAATAATTGAAGAAATTCATAAACCGGTTAGAAGAAATTTTGAAAGAACAAAAATTATAACTCGAGGAATAAATGACCTGTGGCAATCTGATTTAGTTGAGATGAATACTGGAAGTTTAAAAGGAATATCAAAAATTAATAAAGGATTTAAATATATTTTAACTGTAATAGATACATTTTCTAAAGTTTCTTGGGCAATTCCTGTTAAAGATAAAACTGGTAAATTAGTGACTGAAGCATTAAAAAGTATATTGAACGATAAAAATAAACCAAAGAATTTACAAACGGATAACGGAAAAGAATTTTATAATAAAGAATTTCAGAATTTAATGAAAGAATATAATATCAATCATTATTCTAGTTATAGTGAAATAAAATCTGCTATAGTAGAAAGATTTAATAGAACTTTAAAAGAAAAAATGTGGAAAGAATTTTCTAAGAGAGGATCATATAAATGGATAGATATTTTAGATGACTTAATTAAAGAATATAATAATTCCTATCATAGAACTATAAAAATGAAACCTATAGGAGTTAATAAGAAAAATGGAGAAGAAGTATTAATGAATATTTATAATGATAACAATGTTAAAAATGAAAAACCAAAATTTAAATTAAACGATTATGTAAGGATAAGTAAATATAAAGGAATATTTGAAAAAGGATATACACCTAATTGGTCTACAGAGGTATTTAAAATAAGTAAAATAATACATTCAGTTCCTATTACTTATAAATTAATAGATTTGAAGGAAGAAGAAATCGAAGGTAGATTTTATAAAGAAGAATTAATGAAAACCAAATATCCACATGATTATCTTGTTGAAAAGGTTTTAAAAAGAAAAGGAGATAAAGTTTATGTCAAATGGTTAGGTTTTGATAATTCACATAATACTTGGATAAATAAAAAAATGTTGTGAATTAAATTTCTTTTTCACTGTGTAATTCCTCTATTTTTATAATTAGATATTCCTCACTAAATTCTTCATTATTTATTCTAAAATAATTACCATGAAATTCTAAATCATTTTTTAATTTTTCTTTTATTCTAGAATATAAATTAACACTATTTGGATCATAGAATTTTATTATCTCCTCACAATCTTGATGTTCTAAAACTATTTTATCAACAGCTCTTTTTAAATATACTTTTTGACATCTTATAACATAATAACTATATTCACATTCATAGTCGTTTAACTTAAATAATAGGAAAAAATGTCTTAATTTTTCATCTTTAGTTTTAGGTACAACATCAGATTTGATATTTGTTATTTTATTATTTAAATTTTCAATTTTTTCATCTTTCTTTTTTATAATTTTGTCTTTACTGTATAATTCTTCCTTCAATTTATACTCCCCTGTTTTTCTAATTGTTTTGATAACATTGTAAACCCATTTTTGAAATTCTTTTGCTTGAGGTAATTTCGATTTCATAATCAAAGAATATAAACCTAATTCGTTAATAAAAATAGTATGTGCTTGCATATTTGAAGAGTGCTCTTCTAAGGAGCACCCTTCTAAAATAAGATTTAGATTTGTTTTATGTTCTTCATCAACAAGATTATATGCTTTGGTTATTTTTTTATACTCTAATAATTCAGCAATATCTCTAGCTTTAAACCAAGGATCGTTATTTTCATCTAAAATCATAAATATTTCTTTATTATTATAGTTAAGTTTGTTGTTCAGAATATTTAGAATCCCCTCCATTTATTAGAAACGAACATTTTTAAATCCTGCAAAAATTTCCAGTAGAAAGAATTTATATTCTTTTTTATTCATTATAAATTAAAGAAAATGAGTGAGTATAAACCTTTTAAAATTTCACTAACGGAAGGTCAAAAATCTAAAATTATTGGTGCTGTAAAAAAGAAAACTGATGTTACAATCGATACAAAAAAAGGAAATAATTCAATTTTGTTAACTCAAAGACAGATCGATAAGATTAACAGAAATGCTAAAGACGGAAAGGGAACTAGAATTAAATTAACATATAAACAATTAAGAGAAAATGAAAAAGATGGTGGAATACTTCCTTTAATTTTTGCAGGATTAGGAGCTTTAGCTGCTTTAGCGAGTGGAGCAAGTTCTATTGCAAACTCGGTTATCGATAAAAGATATAAAGATAAACTAATAGAAGAACAAACAAGACATAATAAAGAAATGGAAAAGAAACAGGGAGGAAAACTTGTAACAGTTAAAAAAAAAAAAAAAAAAAATAACTCCTTTATCTAATTTTGATATCGAGAATATCGTTAAGAAGTTAAACATAAAACATTTTAGAGGAGTTTTTATGAAAGATGAACTTCCGAAACATCCTAGAAATATTGAGTGTGGAATTGTAAACATTGATAATTCTTTCGGAAATGGTACTCACTGGGTTTCTTATTATAAAAATGGAAATAAAAAATATTATTTTAATTCATATGGAAACTTACATCCATCAAAGGAATTAGTTATATATTTGGGAAAAGATAATTTAATATATAATGAAGACAGACTTCAAGAAATTAATGATCCACCTATTTGTGGACATTTATGTTTGTTAGTTCTTAAATTCTTTTCTAAAGATATGGATTTTAATGAAATTTTAAATATAATAAATAGAAAGAAATGGAATCTTATTCAAGAGTTATTTTAAAATTTGATGTTTTAGGAAATCAAATTGTTTTTCCGGAATCTGGCGATATTGATGAAACGAAATTAAAAAGTGATATTGTAAATGAACTTTCAAATTCTTTTAGAACAGAATTCTCAACATTCCAAACAAAATTAAAAGATGATGAAAATAAATTAAAGAATGATTTAAAAAATGATTTTAATAATAAATTAAAGAATGAATTAAAAGTAAAAGTTGATGAAATTATCGGTTCATTGTTTACATTTACTAAAAGTTATATTGGTTTTAATAAAAAAAGACTTGTCAGTGTTTCAGAAGGAAGAGATAATAATGATGTAGTTATTATGAAACAAGTGAAAACGATGATAGAGAAGGCAATTAATGAAAATAAAAGAGATAAAAGAACAACTGATACAAAAGAATTTGAAGAGATCATCGATGAGAAATTATTTGAATATACAACTAAAGAAGATTTAGATGAAAAGATGAAAAAACTCACTCAGGATTTAATTAGTGATGTTATACCAGTACAAGTTGATAGTGATATAAAGAACAAAATGGAAGAATATTTGACAGAAACAGAGTTAGAAAAACATCTTCAAATATTTTCTGACACTTTATATAATGGTTATTACCCACAAGTAGAACAATTTATGAAAGATTTAAACAATAAAATAGAAGAACTGGAAAATAACATAACGAAAGAAGAATTTCTTAAAGAAATAGAAATAATAAGAAAAGAATTAAACACAAAAGTATCAGAACTGCGAAGAGAACTTCATTATATTGCTTTACCTTCCGAATAATATTATTTCCTAAAGTGGTGACAATTTTGAAAATTAAAAAGATTTTTTTCTTAATAAATGGAGACAACACAAAATAATGATTGGGATGAAATATCTTCATTTCCTGGTTTAACAACAGAATTTTTAATTGTATTTCAGAATAAATTAAATTGGAAACTTGTTTCACAATACCATCCGTTTAAATTAGAAGAATTGGGAATGTTTTCAAATAAAATAGATTGGAAAATCATTTCGAGATATCAGAAAATCGATGAACAAAAGATCGAGTTTTATTACTCATTATTTGATTGGAACATTATGTCTTTTTATCAAAAGTTTTCTCCAGATACTTTAATAAAATATAAACATTTGGTTAATTGGATAATAATTTTCGAAAGAACTGATATATCAAATGAATTTAAACAAGAACATTATGAAGAATTTTCGAAATATTATAAAAATAGATTTAATGTTGATACTGTACCTTTATTAATAAATTATGTTTTTTAAATTTTCAAACCTCGTCACTGAGACGGGGTCTAATAATTATAAACTAGTTTTTAAATTATAACGATTTTTTATCTTAATAAATGGAGATGTATTCAAAATATAATCCTAATATAGAAAAACAACAATTTAAACATTTTTTCCCATCGAATAATACCGAATTGAATTTTAATAAAGAAAATCAGAGAATAGAATTCTTAATCGATGTTGGTGATAATTTTTTAAGTTCCCATTTTCAGTTTGTTATTTCAGGTTCTTTCAATGCCAAAGATGGTGAACACTATGGTATGAATTCGGGAACTAAATTAATAGATAATTTTATTCCTTTCTTATTTCGAAGTATAGAAGTAAAAAAACATAACAAATTAATTGATAGAATTGAAGATCCAGGTATTATAAGTACTGTAAAACATACGATATCACTGTCTCAAGATGAAACTTTGTCTAAAATGAATGGTGCAGTGAAATGTGATCATAAATATGGAAAATTTAATTATTGTGGAACCTTAAACGATTTAGGATTAGGATATTTTGGAGGTATAAACATACCAATATACAAAGGAGGATTTTTAATAACATTTCTTAGAAACACTGATGATGACGGGATTTTTCTATCACTTCAAGCAGATGGAAAGTCTTATGCACCTACAGGTAAAATTACAATAACTGATTTTTATTTACGTGTTCCTATCATAGAGTATTCAACACCTTCAAAAATTGAATTAATTAATGAGATGGACAAGTTTGGTGGAACACAAGAATTTGTATTTAAAACTTGGGAGTGTATTGAAAAAACTGGTATTATGGGATCAAATTTAAGTTTTGATATAACTAATATTTATAGGAACATTGATAAACCGAAATTCATAATTGTAGGATTCCAAACATCGAGAAGAAATGATCAAAAGAAAGATTCTTCTAAATTTGACCATGTTGATGTTAGAAATATTAGAGTTAAAATTAATGAAACATATTATCCGGAAGAAATGTTAAATTTAGATATTAAAGAGAACAATTATTCATTATTATATGATATGTATAAAGATTATAAAAGGTCTTATATCGGAAATATGAATATGCTTTATGGTCCTGATGATTTCATAAAAAATAGACCTTTATATGTAATAGATGTTAGAAAAGGACCAATTAATATTTCAAATAGTAAAAATAATATTATTCTGAATGTTGATTTTCATAATGTAGTTCCTGGAGGTACAAATATATACGTGGTTATTTTATCTGAGAAAAAAATTAGATACGATTTTCTTAAAAACGATATATTAGAAGTTTAGTATGTTAGCAGTACAGATAATAGACAAAGTATGTTCTCAGAATAGATGATAGAACTTGTTCATTTTTCCTCTACCCTTGAAATAGAAGGAGGATAAAACAACATGATAACAACCGTCAGTAGTTCTCGGGAGTCCGTCGAGTTTAGTTTAGAGCGATCATGAATTATAAAATAGATAAAATTATTAAGGATTCAAATACATTAATAAAAATTCTAGAAGAATCTAAGAAAGACTTCGATGGAGTTAAAAAAAAAAAAGAGTAGTTGATGGATCTTTAAACGAAAACATGGTGAGGAGTTAAATCTTTGGCTTAAACAACATATATATATTGAAGAAAGAACAGAAATAAGTATCAACGACTAATTTAAACTATGAAGAACTGGAAAGGTTTTTATTAGAAGGTAAACATCATCTCGACTACAATTCTAATCAACTGTCATCCCAATATAAAAAAAGAATGGATGTAAAAAATACAATCAAGAGAAATTAATCACAACGAGGAAAAACTGTGCAGTATTGTTTGGAGCCGAGCAATCCAAGGACATTGTTCGAGCTCGAGCAATCCAAGGTCAGGTGACGTATGTACAAGGGAAACTGAAGTCAGATTGCATCTCTACAAATGACCTTTTAAATTATTCCAATGTTTTCTTCATGTTAAGAAATGAAAAATTTCATTTCTAATAAATGGAAGTATTAAAAAAGATCCAACGAGTTGGTCAATGTCAAAATACTCCAATAAAGAAACTAACAGAATTGGAATGTGGTCAATCTTATTCAATTAAAGAATTTAAAGAAATTATTACAAAATTTGGAAAACGTATAGTTGTTACGTTAAAAGATAAGGAAGATAAATTTCAAGTTTATCTACCAGATAGATTTAATGACAAATTAAATAAAAAAGATATTCAACAATTAAATTCACAAAAACTATTATTCGTTTATGACGGTTTAAAAGAATTAAATGATGGGAAGAAAATTCATATTATTGACTTCCGAGAAAATAAAAATGAAAATAGATCTAAATCTAAGAAATCTGAAAGTGATATTGATGATTAAACGTGTATAACAAATGGAAATAATAATTAAATTAATTATATAATATTTTTACTTTTTGGGGGTGATCCCAATTTTTGTATCGTTTTAAAGAAATATGTTAAAAATATGTATTTTTTTTTATTTGTTAGGTTTTAAAGAAATATGTTAGAAAATGTATATTTTTTAAAAAAATTAGATGTTTGAGATAAAAATGAAAAATCCTACAAAAATCGACGATCAGGTTTTTTCGGGGAAATAGGGAATTTTGAAGACTGCGCCAGAAACCCTATTATCCCTCTACTTCTGCTACTGGCACCAAAAGTTCTTCAGGAGAAAGTGACGTTGATCTGTCAGATAAATGTCCTGAGTTAAGTCGATAACCAGCAACAATTTGAAAAATATGATTTGGAAAAAAGAAATTTTATACTTGTTAAAAATAAAAGTAAAAAGACTATTACATATTTAGTCGCCGAGATCTGTGGTATTAAATGTCCAATGTTTAAGATCCAATATTTGAAAAAAGCAAACCTTACGAGAGAAGATAAAAATTTGTATGATATTGATGTTGAAGACATTGTGGCTGAACTTCCATACCCTACTATTGCTAGTGGATCTGCTTGACAGTTAAAACGTGTATCGATTGGACTGGATTTGTCAGCATATTAAGCATAACATAATATCAATAATAGCTTTTTTATTATGCTTACATAATTGTCCTGTATTTATTAAACTTACAATTAATTACAATATTATTGAATACAATTTTTTTTCTGCACTGCTGTATTGTTTTTAGGTGGTCGGAGGTATAACACTCCATGGTCAAAGGTACAACTACATGTTGTACCTTTGAGCACTGTACGATTATTTTTTTAAAAAATTAATAAAAAATATTATATGTAAAGTTAGAACCTTGAAAAAATTAAATATGATAAGCAATTGGATACTAATTACAATGAAGTAAAAAAAAATTAATTTAGCCTTAATATTCAATATAAAAAAACGTAAATTTTGCAAACTGGTCAAAGGTACAACACCTTCTCCTACATACGTACACATGTGAAAACTAAAATTTATATTTATTAAAAAATAATGAATGGAAGAAAATGAAAAATAAATTAAAATTACAAAAAATATTGATTTAACAAAAATATGAACATATAAAAATGTATTATTTTTAGTACTTATTGTTATGTTAATACATCCGAAACTAGTGTTTATATGTTTCTACAATAATACTATTATCTTGAACTAATAATAAGACGGGATTCATGTAAAAAATCAAGAAAAAAAATATGAAAGAATATTTCCTTTCTTTGCCAATGCTGTGAAGCTGAGAGAGTTTTTGCGAGTTGATCTCTAAATTCGTGAATAAGGCAAGTCGACGCCTCACGATCCATCTATAAATTTCGCCTAAATACCAGCCTGTAAAGGTTAGCTCTACCTAAAACATCACCTGTCGATGTTACAAAGAAAACAACCACCGAACAGCAATCGAATCCTGGGGGATTTAGGAAATAAAATGCCGACTTCTACCCAAACGGTATCGGCTTCCTAATATATGCTAATATTCATATTTTGACAGTGATTAACCGCTGTAATGGTAGCTGGTCAAGGGGCCAAACTCTCTTAAGCCTCCTGGGAAGGTCTTTAGGATGGGTCCGATGGTGGGATGAGAATTTGGATTGAAAGGTTAGGAATCGGAATTTGGCGAGATCGTTTTCGAAGAGGATATTTAGATCGTTATGTAGGGTTTTGTTGGAGACATAAAAGGGAGCATTGACTATTCTACGAAGGACTTTGGATTGGAATGCTTGTATTCGTTGTATGTTTGAGTGTTTTGCTGTTCCCCATAATTCGAGTCCGTAAGTCCAGATAGGTCTAATTATAGTTTTGTAAATTGTGAGTTTGTTTTGTGTCGTAAGCTTTGAAGTAGGTCCAAGTAGTCGTCGTAGGAGTCCAAAACTCCTGTTCAGCTCTAGTTTTTTTAGTCATGTGTGTGGGTTCCATGTGAGTCTGCTGTCTAGTAGAAGTCCCAGGTAACGTACCTCATTCGATGTAGGGAGTTGACGTCTGCAAATGAATACAGGAGGGCCGGCGCTCCTATTAAGAGTGAATGTAACTTGAAAGCATTTTTCGGGGTTCACCTACTTGTATTACGGAGTATAGCATCAACCCCGTCACGCAGAGGACGAGCTATCTTTGGTATCTAAGATATCCTCTTTTGAATGTCTGTAATTTTAGAAAAAAAAACAAAACACTTTTGTAGCACAGTTTTTGCTCATTTTGACCAAATAACTCTGCAACTAGGCCACCCAAAAATAAGTGCCGGTTATAGGGCTATAGAGCATTACATTTCCTTCAATAATATTTATTACTTTACTATTTTATGTAATTTCCTTCAAACGTTAAAAAAATTTCAGTGTTTATCGTAAAATCTGAAATTTCGTGACAACTGTCGACGAATGAACCTTTTCACCATTTCCTGTAAGCGTATTGTCCTAAGGGTGGGTTTACACGTGCTAGTTATTGCAGGAAATTTATATCAGAGAGAAATTGCGACTAGTGTAAACCATGAGCAATTTATGTCTGAGATATATATTTCTATCACGAACTATAAGTGTCGACACTTCTATACCATCAGGTGTAAACACAGATTTTTACGAGAAGAATTTAATTTCAGAGATAAATATCTTGGCTACTAGCTGTATTGTCGACACTTCTATACCAACAGATATAAACACTGATTATTTGTGCTTTTGGTGAATTTATCGCAAATTAGAACAAATCCAGAACTGTCCTATACATATCCATGACATAAATGTCTAGCTATTTCTGTCAGTATGTAAGCCTTCAAGAGAATATCTATCCGACACCTGACATATATTTCCTGCGAGAAGTGTCAGATGTAAACGCACCCTAAATATGCTCCATTATGAGTACTTCCCGGGTCACGTCATTTCTGAAAGCATGTCGAGCAGAAATCAATAAATTATTTTTAGTAATTCACGTATTTTTATGTGTTGACTTTCCGGCCTTATGAATTAATACACTTTTTAATAATTATAAAATATTATATTTTATTTTTAAAATTTACTAAGAATCAAACGTTTTTATTGTAAAATGGTATATATATATATATATATATATATATATATATATATATATATATATATATATATATTTAAGGCATGTCATGTAGAGTCTTATAAGTAATATTTAGCAACTTATTGTCACTTTAACACTTTGAGTGCGGGAGCAGTCAAAGTGTTAAATACGTTGACAGGTCTTATAGACCCGGTGTCGCCAGTAGTATTAGTGATTGGGGTGCTACCAGTAGGTTAGAGAGTCGGGTGAATCTCGCTGAGCTTTTTTTTGTGGGGGGGGGGGGGGAGGTGGGGTATTAATGAATAATTTTTGTTTATTTTTATTTCTTTTTATTATTATTATCTTAAATGTTCGCCATCTGGGAATAATGTTAAAATTCAATTTTTTAATTGGGTTTTTATTGTACACTATGCAATATATATATTGTTGACTATATTTTGTTGTTTTTAATTGTTGTCAAAAATGTACAACTAACGGCACAAAATAGTTTTCTCTGCAATTAAAACATTGGCTACGTTTTGGCAAACCTGAGAAATAAAAACAACCTCCATGCGACACTGAGAAAGTATTTATCAACAAGAAAATGCAACATGTAAATGAAAAAGAGAACCCGCCAAAAACCATAATTGGTCAGTTTTTGGCGCAGCTTACTAACCATTTTGGCAATGAATCAATCAGCACGGATTTGATCCAAGTCATCAAATAGAGTAAGATAAGCTTTTATAACCGTTTTAAAAAACAGGTCACTGCACTACGAAAATAATGCAGTTCGTTTGATGCTCAAGAAGTCGCTATCCGTGACGCGATAAAGTTCGTTTCGATAAAAGGAATTCCCAAAGCTCTGATCATATCAGACTCATTAAGCGTCCTAAGTGCATTACAAGAAAGGGAAGCGACTGAAGGACTCATTCCCTCTTGCAAAGACTTGCTATGGAAAGCGAAGAAGGCAAATGATATCATTCATGTGGGTTACATAGCACAGCAGCATTCAGGGGAATGAGGAAGTCGATAAATTCGCATATCAGGCAACTTCAATGATGGAATATGTGATAAAATAATGTTTTCCGACCGGAAACCTTAATGAAAGAATCACTACTCAGGCTCTGGACCAATAGTGAGACGAGAAAGGACGTAGAAAAATAAAGACAATACCGAAACTGTGGCACACTAGGAACGGTCTTCAAGAAGAGAAGTTGTTCTGTGCAGATTAAGGATCGGTCACTGCCTCCTCAGCCACGAATACCTTTTCTTCGGCCTATTTCTTCTGAGCTTCTGATGGTAGAACATTTATTAATTTAATGCAGGAACTACTCTACTATAAGAAAATCCCTATGAATTGGATCTTCAGTTGATGGAACACTAGACGAACAGAAAGTAAAAAAAAATATTTTGTTTAGAGCCGTCTGCTTTATAATGCTGCATTCTGCATTATAAATATGCCTCCCGGCAAACCTATGTAATGAACACTATAAAATACAGTCTTCTTTCTCGTACATGGCCACTGCGCATGTGCGAACGCCACTGCGCATGCGCGAACGCCAGCGGCCACTTTTTTGTGATGCCTTTTTGGAACGCCCAGGTTTGTCCGACAAACCCATGTAAAGTACTGTACAATAAATAGCCTTCTATTTCGTACATGGCCACTGCGGTTGCGCGAACGCCACTATGAAAGGGCGAACACCACTGCGCATGCGCTAATACCAGCGGACACTTTTTTGTAACGCGTTTTTTCCAGTTTAGTCACCGCCAAAGCATATTTATGCTGGAACTCTTCAAATTATAGGGGTTTCCCCGTGGTCTCTTGGCTAACGCCTTAAGGTTTTAATGAAGCTTGGATCACGTTGATAATACACTTTTCTGACAACTTCAAAAACAAAATTGTATTTTGCTCCATTCATATTAACATTCTAGGCATTGAAAGGTACTTTTTGGAAAGTAAATTTAATCCTCTACAACGTCCATATTGACTATTTTTTTCATTAAGGGCATTGGCAAAACAAAAAACAAGGGATAAAACCCTTGGCAATTTTTTACTCATTGGTGCGCTTTAGCGAAAAAATGACAGATATAAAATCGACATAAAATTCAATTCTCTACAATAATCGGTCATAAAAATGAAACCTTTCCATTGGAGATTCCAGAGTTAGGGTCTCTGGAGAAGATCTGGAGAAAGTTGAGGGGTCGTGCATTAGGTCCAACGAAAGTTCAATCGTTAAAACTCACCAAGTTTTGTTTTTAAATTTCAAAAATTGTGGGAAAAAAGGGGGGGTGTCAATCGAGTTTTAAACACCCTGTATAATATATAGAAAAAAAAGTCAGTCACGGAAAAGGCTACGAGGGCCCTGAAGGGAAGATACTAAAGAGGTATCTGATTCTTGACCATACGTTACACTAGGGAAATAGTTTGGTCAGTACTATGCTCCGACCGCCAGATTTTCCCCTTGCTGTTTCGACTGCTAGAGTCATTTGCACCAAAATACCCATTAATATATTAATTACTGTCTGGAACTGCCTAGGGACGGTCAGGGAGGCCGAATTCAATCCATCCATTTGTTTTATCATTTTTCAATTATTCATTATAATTATTATTATGAATTATTGATATGTTATTGTTATATTAATTGTTATTAATATATATGTTAGCATCATTTCATTTCAAATTTTATTAATTTTAATCTGTTTATTATCATTTATATTATCTTAATTTTTTATTTTACCTTTAATTGACAACTGAAAATGACCCTAAATGATAGTGGCTAAATAAATAAATGTCTGTTGTCATTTTAGCGCGGTTCCTCCCTCCCCCATAGGGAGGAACCCCGCTTATAAGGTTGATACAATGAAACAATCCGGAAGTGCCGACTAGAAAATTTTGCGTTTCAGAACCCCTAGAGACCGAAAATAACGGTGGTTCAAATTTGTATATATATATATATGTATATATTTATATATATATATATATATATATATATATATAAATATATATATATATATATATATATATATATATATATATATATATATATTTATCTGTTCGCTCTCTAGGTAGAAGACGAATGGTCCGATTTTGATGAAATTTCGTACAAAAATCCGTCGTCCAATTTGAAAGGTCAAGTTCGTTAACCAGCAAAATCCGCTTACTGGAAGATGGCATTTGGGGCGAAATTTGCGCAAAAAAAATCGTAACGCTTACGTTTTTGAGTTCATAAGCTTGTAAGTACTCTTTTTATAGGCTTCTTGGGCTGGGAAAACGAATGGAACCATTTTCAAGGCGATAGCTTTAACCGTTTTCGAGAAAATTGGAAAAATAGTTTTTGAATACCGTTTTTGGTTTGGGTACTTAGAATTACGGGATTCAGTTGAAACATTATCTGCATGTTCTACCTTCATTAAAACTAATATGTTGAAAGTTATGTTACGTTTGGAGTTAAGGAAGGGTTAGAATAAAATATTTTATGAACAGACATGAAAAGTTTTGGGAACTTCGTATACTTTCATTAATATCTCGAAGACGGTTGGGATATCGTGGTAAGTGGATAGAAAGTATTTGAAAGCTTACTAAATTTTCTACAAAAAAAATTCTAAAACTATTTTTGATTAAGTTATGTCAATCGGAGAAATAAGTGCTTAAAACTTCAAATACGTCTGTTTTGTTCTTGTGAACGGGTTTTTGTCGTTCTTTTTGTAATTTTTGTCTCCTTCTCTTCGTATTTTATTTCTTTTTATTTTTGTAATTTCTTATGTTGGGAAAATGTTGTGTGTAAAACAGGATATAAAAAATGAGACCAATTTTCTGTTGCTAGAAATAATGTAAATTTTGGGAACTTTCATTAATATCTCGAAAACGGTTGAAAATCTTGGTAAACGGAAGGATGCCATTAGAAAGCTTATTAAATGCTCTACATAAAAGGTTCTAATGATAGTTTTGATTAGGCGATGTCAATCGGAGAAATAAGAGCTTAAAGCTTTAAAGTAATTGATTTCGCTTATTCGAACTGTTCTTTTTGTCTGTTTTTAATTCCTTGTTATTTTTTAATTGCTTATAGTTGGATAATGTATTCGAAAATAAAACAGGTTCCAAGATTCCAAGACCTTGTAACTAGCGGGACGGTTTCTAGTGTTGCCGACCCTTCCAGGTAAGATTGTAAATCCTACCTTTCAAGACTGGTGGAACCAAAATAATAGTCGGGGTTCGGTCACTGCTACTTCGGTCACCCTTCATCAGGGCTGTAAATACAAGTAGGACATATTTAACACTAATATATGCACATATCTATGTAAATATACCAAACATATATATATATATATATATATATATATATATATATATATATATATATATATAATATATATATTTATATATATGCATATACACATACACATATACACGCACACATATGTACATATATATGCCCACATACATACACATATGGGGTATGTATTATTAAGTAGCAGTGACCGAACTCGGACAATCCCTACCTTGCATCATCAACGGTCAACGATCTCCTCTCAACAAAATAATAACTGCTTCTATTTTAATCATTCGAAATTAGACTAGGGATAAGAACGGAACCATGGGGTCTCCCGTGGTCTAGTGGCTAGCGCGCTAGATTCATAAGCGGGAGATGGTGGGTTCGATCCCCACCGGCGCCAGAAATTTTCTCATCTCAGGGCTCGCTGAGAAAATTCCTGGTTGCACCCTGGATGTCGGCGCTAATAGCCACGATTTGTTGATGCGCCGTAAAAAAAAAAAAAAAAAAAAAAAAAAAAAAAAAAAAAAAAAAAAAAAAAAAAAAAAAAAAAAAAAAAAAAAAAAAAAAAGAACGGAACCGTGCTAAAATGAGGCAGTTCCTGCGAGTCGGACTTTTTTGTTATATGACTGATCTAAAGTGATTTCTGTGATATTATTTAAATTATTC
This sequence comes from Gonocerus acuteangulatus, assembly GCA_946811695.1. Lineage (NCBI taxonomy): Eukaryota > Metazoa > Arthropoda > Insecta > Hemiptera > Coreidae > Gonocerus > Gonocerus acuteangulatus. The sequence goes on from OX328127.1 coordinate 86,495,813, forward strand.
CATTGGCGACGGTTGTTTAACAGGACACCAAGGATGATACTCAAACGACTTACAATTTTACTTTTGTTTTTATGAGGATCCTGTTTAGCCATCCGTAGATAAGTCCTCTTGGAGTATTATGACACCGAGCAATAAGAAAGGAATTCCAGAACGAGTGGGAGGATGTCAGTAGAAGCACTAGTAGGTTTTGAAGACAGTGGATTTCTGTAATGTATGAGATTGCGTCATCGGTTCAATAAGATTAGATAAAAATGATAAGGATACTATCTGTTATCAGCGACATCCAGCCCTAAAGGGAATGGTAAACAGAAGGAATTATATAAATTAGGACAATGGTTGACCGCTTCTAACGCCCGAGGAAGAAATCTTTACGTAACCTTGTGTAACGAAGTCTGGAGTTAGGTGCATATTTCTTTGACGAGTGGATCCCATTAGATATTCCAGCTATTAAAATCTCCGAGTAAGAAATCTAATGACCTGAAGGTAACTATGAATGATATTACAGAAGCAACCAGTCATTCATCTACTGGTTCGGATCGGGAGAAACTGAAGGACTAGACTCAGGATCAGGAAATCTTAGGGGTGGCGATTGGAATCAATACGGTATAACCTCTTTAACCCGGGCGTCTGGATAACCCGGACACCTCTAACTCGGACGTGCGGATAACCCGGACCTCATTAACCAGGACCTCTTTAACTCGGACGTCCGGATAACCCGGGCATTCGGATAACCTGGGCCTCATTAACCAGGACCTCTTTAACCCGGCAGTCCGGATAACCCAGATCTCATTAACCAGGACCCTTCTAACTCGGACGTCCGGATAACCCGGACCTCATTAACCCGGACCCCTCTAACTCGGACGTCCGGATAACCCGGACCTCATTAACTCGGACGTCCGGATAACCCGGACCTCTTAACACTAACATCCGGCTAACCCGGACATCTTTAACCCAGGAATTCGGATAACCCAAACCTCTTTTACTGGGGCGGCTGGATAATCTGGACCTATTAATCCTTACCGGACCTTATCGCTGGTTCGTTTGCTCGTTAATCTCGATTTATATATTTATTAAATTTAAACGTCCATATATTATTTCTTATGAATATATATTTTTATTTTAAGAAATATCACAATCTACAATTCAATTAGAGCTGATTCCTTTTCTTTATTCGAATGAAAAGCCACCACCCCTAGTGGGAATCGAACCCACGACCCTTTGGCAGGGAGTGTTAAGTACTCACGCCTTAAAGCTCATGGCCAGCGGAAGTTTGAATAGATCTGCTACATGTTGAGATAGGACGCTCATTTCTGCGTCCCTGAACTACAAATGAGGTGCAGAATAAACCCCTAAAGTTATGACAATTCAATGCGGGACACCCTGTATATCCGTGATCTATGTGCTCCGAAGCGAGATTTCTTCAGGTCAAGACGCCCGGATTAGTGCGGCATCAGAGGCAGAAATCACGATAAGAAGAAAAGTTTAAAAATCAAGAAGGTTTTTGATTGCAATTAATAAAAACTATTAAACCTCTAAAATTAATTTGAAAACTGCACAATGATTTTTTAAAATGCCAAACAATCTTATTGCATCAACAAAATAAATATCTGGAAAAACTTTTATTATACCCTGAAAGATGTAATGATTGTCTAAAAGGAGTTTTGTCAAGAAGAACAAGGCCATCACTTTCTTTTATGCAACGGGTTTTATGCAACGAGGAAGGTTCTAACCAATCTCTTCTCCGAAAATGCACTTTCATAAAGATAGGTTCGTTCCGACGGTGCAATAAACATCGCCAAGACTTCAAGGGAAGGATCAGAATCCTTGTCTTGCATAAAGAGGTATGGAGGATTGGCACTAGTCATGGGTTGCTAATAGCAGATCTGTTATTTTTTAGGAGTTATTCGCCACTATCAGGTTACTGCTACCGACAAAAATAACAGATACAGCAATAACAGATAAAAAAATATTGATATCGAGTAAAAAAGAATAAAGAATGTTTTTCTTATAAATACACTATTACTAGCTGAATACCCGTGATCGTCACGACAGATTAGTAGTTATTTTATTGTGTTAAATAATGTAGAATAAAAATTAACGCTACTATATAATTGTTTGCAGTTTATTATAGCACGGTTCCCGTAATACTATGTGTCACTCATCAGATAAGTAATCAAAGTATAATGTTTCTGGATATTGCGGCGCTACGGACCAATGTCAAGAAACAGGTAGCCTAGAGATAACCCGTTATCTATAGGTTACCAGTAACAGGAGCTTAAGGGTTCGGGATATTATTACCTCGCAAAGACCATCACCAGGTATAGCGTAAACTCTATGAGTGGTAAAATTACAGTTTATTTCTAGTAATTCAAGGTCTGCCATCATAGTTGAAATTAACACCAAATAATAATAATACTATGAAATAGATACAGTATGGTAACGGCTGTTCTGTTATCGTCCTAGCAACCCATGCTGCCTAGGCTTGCCTGCTCTAACCAACTAACAATTCAAACCCCTCTAAAAATACTTAAAAATTTGAATATCAAGAAATCCTTTCTTAGCGAGTGTTTAAATCCTAAAGGGAGTGTCTATGCAACATATCAAAATTTTCTTTCAAATGGTTTGGGCTGGGCGATGATAGGTCAGTGAGTGTGTGAGTGGTTTGGGCTGGGCGATGATAGGTCAGTGAGTGAGTGAGTGGCTTGGGCTGGGCGATGATAGGTCAGTGAGTGAGTGAGTGGTTTGGGCTGGGCGATGATAGGTCAGTGAGTGAGTGAGTGGCTTGGGCTGGGCGATGATAGGTCAGTGAGTGAGTGAGTGGCTTGGGCTGGGCGATGATAGGTCAGTGAGTGAGTGAGTGGTTTGGGCTGGGCGATGATAGGTCAGTGAGTGAGTGAGTGGTTTGGGCTGGGCGATGATAGGTCAGTGAGTGAGTGAGTGGTTTGGGCTGGGCGATGATAGGTCAGTGAGTGAGTGAGTGGCTTGGGCTGGGCGATGATAGGTCAGTGAGTGAGTGAGTGGCTTGGGCTGGGCGATGATAGGTCAGTGAGTGAGTGAGTGGTTTGGGCTGGGCGATGATAGGTCAGTGAGTGAGTGAGTGGTTTGGGCTGGGCGATGATAGGTCAGTGAGTGGTTTGGGCTGGGCGATGATAGGTCAGTGAGTGAGTGGTTTGGGCTGGGCGATGATAGGTGAGTGAGTGAGTGAGTGGTTTGGGCTGGGCGATGATAGGTCAGTGAGTGAGTGAGTGGTTTGGGCTGGGCAATGATAGGTCAGTGAGTGAGTGAGTGGTTTGGGCTGGGCGATGATAGGTCAGTGAGTGAGTGAGTGGTATTTGAGAAATATATAGATTTATTTCCTTATAGCATTTTTTTCAATTTACGATAGCTTAAAAGTTATAATATTTGAGGTGCAATTTGTAAGGGTAGTTTCACCCCTTATACGTTCGATTGGGCCGATAAAAATAAATATTATTTTCACGGATTTAATAAATATACAAAGTTTTATTAAATCGGCTCCGGACCTTAGGGATGGTCCATTGTTAGTTCAGAAATTTTTTTGGGGGGGTTTTAGCCGGGTTACAATTTTAACCTCTAGGTTGTTAGCTTTGAACGGCAATTCGATTACAGCGAAGGCTGCGAGTGAGATGAGAAGTGATTAGTGTGTGTGTATAGTAACATATAGAACTATTCAGCGTAATAAAAATTTTAGCATAACGATTTTACAAATTACGAAAATGGCATTAAAATGAAAAATTATTCAGTTTAAAAATAAAATCGTATAAGATAATTTTGCCGCTTTGGTAAGAAAATGTTGTGTAAAAAATCTTATAAAAAAGAAAAATATTTTCTTCGCCTACTAGGTGTCTAAGGACCTCAAAACTCACCATTTCAAACACAACTATCCAAAAATTTACTGGCCCCCCTCCATCTTGGTGGTATTCCAATTGTATCCGTAATTATTATTTTTATTTAGTTCAATATTTCTTTTCATAAATTTATTTTTCTTGTTTTTTCATTGACTTTCTGTAACCATTAACGCCAAAAATAAAATATTGTTAATATAAAAAATTAATCTGTTTTGATTTTAGACATAATTTCCGTAATTGAAGGGGTCGGGGCAAAACAGTAAAATCTAGTAAAATTTAAAAAAAAAACGTACCTGTGGCTGCTATATGTTGAGTATTACGTGGGACTGTCAGTTGCAATGTTTAGAGGCAAAGAGATAGCATACAGAGCTTCTAGTCATATTTTAGTAGCATTTACATCATAGTCTGATAGTCCCACATAATATGCAACATATAGCAGATAAAGTTAGGTTTTGTTAAAAATGTTGCTTGGCACTATTTTGCCCCAACCCCATCCCTAATAATCCACGTAAAAACGCTTATTCTATTCTACTGTCCATTGACTGAAAGTACATTAATTCAGAAAGAATTTGGTTCAGGAATTTCATAATCTAATGTAGATCACCTAGTAGAGCGGTTTCGCGCAACAATTGTAGTGTAAACACACAGACAGCCCCGGCGGGTTTCGTGCCCCGAAAATTCACAGAATTAACCGCTTTGCCTTTATCCACATTCAGGTACACTTTTTACAGGATATTTTATGGAATTGAAACGAAATCATTTGCCAGGCCGATATTTTTTCTGTTAAGGCATGTCAGCCAAATGGAAAATTTATGCCTTGATTGGGGGTGATAAATAGGGCCACCGCCACCGACAGAACCCGACCAGGAGAGGGCACGCCCACCGAATAGCGCACTGATTGTAGAGTAAACAGCCAGACAGCCGGAGCATAGAGCTGACGATCCGATGAGACAATGGACCCCTCCCAGAAGAGATGGTGTTGCACAAGGCTCTCACGCCGACCCACCATTACTCGCGACCATTGTCTGGCGAAAGCTGGGGTTATATCACGATCTTAGGTCTAACATCCAGTTCTGACCTTTAGCCTAGGTCACTGGGGCGGAGGCGGCCAGCTACGTCTTTATATATATATATATATATATATATATATATATATATATATGTATATATATATATATATATATATATATATATATATATATATATATATTATTTATGCGTTCTCTCTTCGGATATTTAAAATACTTGAAGAAAAAACCCTGTAGGCTACCTAAATTGATGCTGTATGATGCACCCGGGGGAAATAGAAAGAGTGGCAGACCAAGACAGAGGTGGCTTGATGACCTGGAGGAGGACTTGCTGACGCTAGGGATCCTAGGGAACCTAGCAGAAAACCGCCTGGAATGGAGCAGGATGGTGGCAGAAGTACAGGTGTTACAGGGACTGTAGCGCCCAATAGTGAGTGAGTTAGTGAAGAAAGAAAGATTAACGAAAAAGACACAATGTAAAAAAGGAACTGCGTCATCTTAGTCTCATTAACGAAGGAGTAGAACCAGTTATTTTTAGGTTTTGATGTTGTGAAAAATATAAAATGAAATCTTATCGAGAAGGAAGATTTAAGGCTCCACAACAGGAAACTGATTCTATGCGGAAATGGCTCCCCTCACCTTTTCAACGTTCACCAACGAATCCATTACGTTTCTCATTTTCATATCTTATATTATTAAAAAAAAAACTAATTTTACTATTAAATTCAATTTTTACAAAATAAGCAATTAAAACGTAGGTAGGATAAAAAGTGACAAAACCCCGTTGAAAAGAACAGAACTAACAATTTTGAAGCTTTAAGCACTTGTTTCTCGGATTGACATCGCCCCAACGAAAATTACTTTTGAGCCTTTTTTGTAGGGAATGTAGTCAAGCTTTGTGAAGCTTTCGAATGGTCACCTTCCACTTACTACGATTTCCTAACCGTTTTCAAGATATGTTATAAAATATACGATCATCACAAAACGTTTCATGCCTGTTTATAAAATATTTTATTTCTAGTACTTCCATAACTGTAAACGAAACCAAAATTAGATTAGATGAATGTCAAAAGTCAGAAATATCTTTTCAACTGAATAAATAGTCTCTGAATACCCAAACTAAAAATTGGTTTGGAATATAAGGTGTTTCAATGTTTTTGGAAGGCGGTTACAGGTATCACCTTGCCATTTCTTAGACTATTCTTAGAAGTTTGGTATATTTTCTTAAATATTTCGAACCCGGTCGGTTAATCATGGTAAAATAGAGTGCATCTCTTCAAAAGATTAACAAATTTGTCACCACAACTGTTCTTATAAAGGTTTTGAGAACGATTTAATTTACAGAATGCTTTAAAGTTGATTGTTTCGGCTCTATTCATTTGAACGGATTTTAACTATTTTTCCTGAGTATTTATTTAGCTGATTATTTGTTTTTTGTTGTTGTTTTTTAAATTTCATTTAACATAAATATTGTAGTATATAAAATGTAAACGTAAACGATAAACGTGTTTGTAATAATGTTTTCCTAGAGCGAAGTTGGAAAAGAGAGGAGGGAGTGATTTCCGCTTAGGATAACAGTCAGTATCCTAAGTAGTCTGTGCATTGAAGTGCCGAAAATGTTTATTTAAATTTTAATGCGTATTATAATTAACTGAGAATTTTAAGGTGGGTTATCTCAAGAAAAGCCACCACCCCTAGTGGGAATCGAACCCATAACCGACGGCCCGGAGTGTTGAGAGCTCATGGCCACCGGGCCTTCGATGCGCGGCCTAAAATGTTTCTTCTCTTTAATTGGCGTAGGTGTTCATATATTTTTCACTAATAAACAAAATAAAATATTAGCTTTTTCTGCTCTAAGCATTTCAAATGACACCAGGTATAAGTACGAAATCATGCTGAGATGACGCAGTTCCTGCGCGTCGGACTGTTTGGTTTGTCATGTTCACTCATACGGTTGGAAAGAAGTGCCAATGTGGACTCACGTCAAAATAACTTTTTCTCTCCTTGTGCGGTTAGAATTTCCCAGAAAGAAGGCCTATTTTTCTTTTGTGATTTACTGAGGAATCTGTAAACAGAATGTAAAATCTACAGAAAATACATAACTTTAGTTCTAGACTTTAGTGAAGTAATGATGTATTATTGTGAAAGATTTAGATAGTTATTAGCAGTTTCTTCAGAGTATTGTGTCATCATCCTTTCAAATATCCTCTGGCAATAAAGCTTTTGGCTAAATTTATGGTCATGCTTTGTAGGTCGAGGGGTTATATTTATTTTTAATGATTGTTCGAGGCTTTAATACTCTAATTGAAAAATAAAAATTCCAAATCACAGGACCTAAAAAAAAAATATATACAGTGGAACATGGATAATTCGAACTTCGATAATTCGAAATCGTCTTTAATTCGAATATTTCTTTCGGTCCCTGGAATTTAGGGCATAAACAATGTAAAAAAATCGTGGTTAATTCGAATAAAATTTTGGATAATTCGAATTTTTGATGAGTCTGTGCCTCCAATTGGAAGCGGACACAGAGGCGTTCGATCTTTAATCTTGTAAAAATATTCTCCCCTCGGGTAAGAAGGATAGTTAGATACGGATGTAGGGGTTCCTGGACAAGAAGCGCGGCGGTCTCATAGTCTAGTTCTTGGACTCTAGGAGTTCTGCAAAGTGGTGGGTCGCGCTTCCTCCCTTCCAGGGGTTGTAGTTACATACACCATCCTGTCATTTTATCCTAGAATTCCTTCCCACTTATTTCATTTCCGATCTTCAGTTCTTATTCAGTTATAAGTCAGTCAGCGCCTAGATCTGTTGCATTGTTTGTGCCAGGGAATTTCTGGTGTACAGTGAGTTCTTGTTTTAAGATGTCGAAGCCTAGAAGTTATAAAACTTTAAAGTTGTCAGAGAAAATAGTTGCAATTAAGGAAGTTGAAAAAGGAATAAAGAAAAAATCTGAAATTTCCAGGGACTTTGGAATTCCTCTTAACACTTTACCAACTTAACTGAAAAATAAAGAAAAAATTCTTGCCCATGAAAACAACTTTTTTTCAAAACAATATACTATTATTTTTACTTTTTTGATAAATTATGTATTACTTATGTACGTAATCATCAATTCATGAAATGTTTGTTTTTCTTTAAATAAAGTGTATTTTTTTTTAAATTAAAAAATGAGGAAATATGAAGTTCGATTTTTTAGCCCTTTAATTTCGAAAACTTTTGTAATTCGAATTTTGGATAATTCGGACTTTTTTATCGGTCCCTAGGGGTTCGAATTATCCAAGTTCTACTGTATTCTATATGTGAAAATGATTTATACTAATTAATAAATTCGTGCGTACCACTAAAAAATGCCTATTGGGAGGGACAATGTATTAATTAGTAGAAATTATTTTCACATATAGAATATATTGTTTTTCCTTACTATATACAATTTTTTAATGATTTTACTGGTAAGCTCATGCGCCCGGTTGTTTCTGTTTACTGTGGGCTTTTCTCATTCTGCATTTTGTATACCTTTACATCTCTGTTAATAATTTTACTTTTTTTTACTGACAACCACATTTTGTATAATAACTACCTATCTACTCAATGTTCAATTTTAAAAAATAAGATTGATTCAAAATTTATTGTTTTGTTTTTTTAAAAAGTCTGACCCATAGGAACTGCGTCATTGTTATTCTTTTCCATTCTTATCCCCAGTAGCATTTATCAAGGAATTCAAATTTATTACTTTCATTTGATCTTTTGTTAAACATTTGAAACATGAAATAAAGTTCAAAAAGAAACGAAATTTTAGGCACCTACAGGAAACTGGCAGTATCATATATGGAAATTACTCCTTCCGCCATCTCAACGTTTGCTCTAGAAAACATTAAAAATATGATTCACAATTTGATTCTAACACAGAAATAAAACTGTTCTAAAGACCGCAACCGACTTTTATGAATTTAAAGCACCGATTTCTGCAATTGAGATTGACCAATTGAACATTATTTGAGACAATTTCTTGTAGTAACGGTTCGAATGGTTATCTTCCATTTTTTATTATTTCCAACCATTTTAGATAGGTGCATTTAAGAAAATATGCGCAAATCCTACAACTAGGTGCTGTTTATGTTAGTATCCTACAGTCAGAAAGTTTACAAAGCCATGTCCTAAAAATTGGCAATTCGTTCCACTATGAGGCGGTAGAAATTTTCCTCATCTCAGGTTCTCAGGTTTCTTGCCGCACCATTGATGTTAGAAAAAAAAAAACTATTTCTGAGTACTTGAAATCAGTGTTGCCTACACATCTCTTAGTGTTGTCAGGAACTAACTCAGCCTTTGCGTTAAAGGAGGAAGATGATAATATAAAAACTTCATTAACCCTTGGGAACGCGCGGTATCCAGTAGATACATATGCGCAACGTCTTAGGGGAATCCGCTATGATAGGATAGAGTGAGGCAGCCCCCCCCCCACTTCTAGCTGCTTTTTTCATTTTTACCGTCATTTCAGTTTTTAATTGTTGGTCGTCGGATGAGGTTAAGCCATTTGTGCATCTTAGATACATCGCGCGTTCCCAGGTAATTAATTCTTATTTACGATTTTTAAAAAAATTGTGTCTCTATTAGGTTCTATTTGGTCCTTTGCATGTTAGGTAATGCATGACTATGTCTGAAATAACCATATGAGGATTAAAATTACAGTATTATCTCTCAGATATCGCGCGTCCCCGTGTTCCTTCAGCTTCATACTATCGATTTTTTTTTTTATTTCAGAAAATCTTCTTATGAATTATTATTTGTATATAGTTCTATTATTCTTTTAATCTTTGTATGTTTTACTGATTTGACTTATTTTTAGTATACTCACCATAACAGTTACAACATTTTTTATATATCAGTATGTTTTCATAAAGCAGTCTGTTTTTATATAGCAGTATGTTTTCCAAATATGTAATAATTTCATTAAATTAAAGAGATTGTTTATTATCTTATTGTATGTTTCTTAATTATAAATTAAATACAAAAAGACTTCATTGGTTATCCTTACAATAATTATAAGAATATTTTAATAATTTAGCTAAATTAAACTTTTATAATTCATCCAATGCGATATATTGCATTATTAAAGTTGAAAAAAATATTATATTAGAACAATATAAACGATTTTAATGGATTAGTACGTATTTATTGGACATTAACCCCTCTTGTATCTCTCAGATACATCGCGCGTTCCCGTGTTAGGAAATGAGCGCGCGTTCCCGTGTTAGGAAATGAGCGCGCGCTCCCGAGGGTGTTCCCGTGTTAGGAAATGAGCGCGCGCTCCCGAGGGTGTTAACGTGTTAAGAAATGAGCGCGCGTTCCCGAGGGTTAAATATTATCAATAACTTTATTCCCTCCGATTTTTTTTTAAATCTATGTTTAGGACGTTTCGGCTACTCTTTGGTAGGCAAGAAAACATATTCTTATAAGCGGTTTTTATTTGTAGATCCCTCATATTATTTTATTGGTTTAATTGTTATGTTTTGTAATTCTGCATGTTTATTCAGTCTTTTAGCTGACGAAGGCTACGTAAGTGTAGCCTGAACGTCCCGAATATAAATTTTTAGAGATCTATTATTGTTTTTTTCCTGGAATCACAGCTATTCCGTGACTGCTTAAAATAAGAAATAGTCTTTTAAAAGAAGCCAGTGCTAGAAAAGTGTCAAAAAATATAGAATCTAAAACAAATGATATTTTGTTTTACCTATAAGGCGTTTCCAAAAAGATATAAGTTTTCTGAAACGTGAAAAGTATTGGGAAGCAGTTCCAGATTGCGTCATTTGGTCGGCGTCAGTGGGTTACCCATATGTATATGGGTAGCATGGTTGGAACGCGCTATTGTGATGGGTTATAGCTGAAAAATGGTTATGAAAAACTCACACAATCATTAAAAAAAAAAAATCGTATTCCATTGTTAAAAAATCTCCGGTTTTCAGAATAAATCATGTTCATTAGTCTAGACTTTTATTTAGGAACATTCCGAGGAAGGAAAAAAATTACATTTTTATTTTGGAATTTACCAGGGTTTTCAGGTAAACTTGTTGTCAATGCACCGATTTTCCTCATGGGCATATATAGGAAATAACTTCGGGAAGGGGCTGGGAAAATTTTGGAAGGAGCTGGGACCATTCCCGGGATATGGAATACTTACAATTTACATCTTGGAATAGTTTTAGCCAAATAGAACGCTATGACAAATAAAATAAAATATTTTTAATTAACTAAGTAATCTTTTTTAATTTATTTTTAAATGTTTTATGAAAAATGAAAATATGGGGGGACGGGGCTACAGCCTCCACAGCTCCCTTCCCTTATGTACGCCCATGATTTTCCTTGTGGCATTTTTAATGTTAGTAGCCAGTTTTTCTTGTAGTGTAAGCAATATTCATTTATATTGTTGCCCAAAAGGAAATTATGGTTTTTAGAAACAAAATAAACATAATACAAAAATCGGTTATTTATTTACATAAGGGTTTGCACTTTCTTTTTATATAAAAAATATAATCTTTCCGGGTCGATTAGTGAGACCTCCTTCCTATTTCTTTCCCCTTGGAGTCTGTGGAGCAGGCTGCTGTGGCTGAGAAGCTATGAAGTCCAGAGCTCGTTGAATGGCTGCAGGTACTGGAGGTGGTGTTGGAAGATGGTCTCCTTGTGGTTGGAAGCCTCCAACATCATCAGCTATATAGTTGAGGGTGATGACAGTTCCATCAGGAGCGGTGTAGGAGTACGAACCTTGGGATACGACAACCTGACCGTCTTTTGGATCTTGGGCTGGTTTCAGGGAGCCTTGTTCTTGGGCCTTGATTCCGTTGGCTGTCTCGTAACTGCAATAAAAAAAAAGAAGAAGAATTATATTACAAATTTGTTATCATAAAGGCTTATCAATTTTAGTCGTAATTGGTAATAATTTTTTTGTTTACGTCAAATATGCATCTAGGCCGTTAGCGCAACGTTATCTATGGGTTTATAACCTTCATTAGCATCCATCGTGGACCATGAAGTCCTTTTAATTTTCGCGTCACGCAGGAGCTGCATAATAAGTACTTTCCTCACCAATATGATAAATTTACATCAAATTACGAAAGAATACGAACGGTGCCGGACTTCCGGTTTAGGGATCAGCCCCATCTGTAGACTTGGTCAGCCGTCGATGTCGCATAGTAAATAACATATTTAATAGTACAACATTGATACATGAATCCTGTAAGTAATAATACATGCGCATTTATATTTGTAGTGTACAGCTGATTCAATGTAGAACAGAAGCCTGATGCAGCGTCCATGTTCAGCGCTCCTAGTAGTAGAAGCAAGAACTAATGCCCGAGCTCGCATACATAAATACATTTGACCGTAATTTTTTTAAAAAAACCCAACTTCTAATGAACCGATTTACTTTATTTTTACAATAAATTTTTCTCTTTAGATACCCACGACGTATACGGAATGTCGTCACAATACACGAGAAAGAACGTTCGTACGAAATTAGTAATTTGGGTCCTGAGTATACCCTCACATAATTCCATGTTCTTCCCATTTAGTTTATTTTTACAACGCATTTTCAGTAACAGATTACAAATTTTTTACTGTTGACTGGCCACGACTATCTCTAGGTACACTTAAACCGCGTTGGTTTTGCAGAAGACGACACTTGCCCCCTTTTCTTGTTTTTGTTTTAATAAATATAATTATAAAAGGAGCTCCATTCCCTTACAACATATAAGCTGATTCCTTTGAGGGACAATTCCAAAGACCAGAGAATTAGAACTTTAGAACTCATGAAATCATGACATGATGAATGGTCAGGGATTTTAAAACATCATTCTTGGAGAAACCTTCACCGGTATTAAATTTTGCAAATCTTTCAAAATAAACCAGAGAATTGTGCTAATTGACTGGATGCAGATGAGCATGTATGCAGAAATGGTTATAAAATTGCATCAGAGCAATCGCGAAAATTATAGGACTTGCAATATTTACTGACTTGTGAAGTAGACTGGCAAACTCTCAGAATGCATGAAGTCAATTTGCGACTTGCTGCCTTACGACTAACCAGTAAACATTTACTAACACTAAACCACATGAAGGCGCTAATGTGTGTATAGTCTAGGGCTATTACTGGTAGCATACAATCATGGTTTGCTTATACAAGTCGATATACCTGTATATATTTTTTCGTTTTTAAAATATATTTGTTAAATTTTATGATAGGTGTAGGTATTTTAGCACCTATAGCATGGTTCCTACCCCTCTCCGTTGAGAGGAAACCCGCTTATGAGGTTCATCTCGTGACTCAATCCGGAAGTGCCGACAAGAAAATTTCATATTTCAGATCTCATAGATCACGAATATAACGGAGATTTAAATTTGTGTGTGTGTGTGTGTATATATATATATATATATATATATATATATATATATATATATATATATATCTGTTCGCACTCCTGTCAAAAATGGTCCGATTTTGATCAAATGTTGTGCAAAAATCTTTCGTCTAATTTCGAAGGTTAAGTTTGTTAACCAGAAGAATCCGTCCAACAAAACGTGGCTTTTGGACTGATATTTGTGCGAAAAAATCAGAACGCTTACGTTTTCAAGTCCATATGCATATACGTACTCGTTTTATAGGTTTCTTAACGTAGAAAAAACGAATGAAACCATTTTTAAGGCGATATCTGTAACCGTCTTTGAGAAACCTTGGGACATCTACTTTTCCAAACTAATTTTCATTTTGGGTATTCAGAAACCATTAATTCTGTTGAAACTCGTTTCAGACGTTTGACATTCATTTAATATAAGATAGATAAATTTTGGTTCCGTTTGGAGTTAAGGAAGTACTTGAAATAAAGTATTTCATTATCAGGCATGAGTAGTTTTGGGATTTTCGTATATTTTCTAAAATATTTCGAAAACGGTTAATAAATCGGGGTAAGTGGAAGTTGACCATTCGAAAGTTTGCTAAATTTCCAACAAAGAAGGTTAAAATTTAATTTTCGATGGGCCGATGTCAATCCGAGAAATAAGGGTTATTGTATTGTTTAATTTAGAATACTAATTTAATAGTAAAATTAGTATTCTAATAAAATATGACATGAAAATGGGAAACGTATTGGTAATAGTGTTTCGCATGGCGAACCTTGGAAGGTGGGGGAGTTTCCTGTTGTGTGTTGTGGCGGTTTAAATCTTCCTTCACTTTAAGATGTAATTGTTATATTTTTAACGAAAGATCAAAAGCTACCAATAACTGATTCTATTTGTTTACTAATGGTACTAGGGATATGAACAGAACTGCGCTAAGATGACGCAGTTCCTTCGAAGATGCTGGCTGCCCTCTGTTAGCTTTAGTGAGGTTTGTGAAGTTTATTACATAGAGCCTGGAAGTTAGGCATTTATTTTTGCTTAAAATAGGCAGGCAATAAGACACTTGAAGTATTGAAAATAGGCAGTACTGTAATTAAAATAGGCATTTATTAGGAGCGAAGGCAAAGAGGAATCTTACTCATTATTAATGAAAATATGTATTTTAAATAGTCATTCAATTCTTTATTACGAATTTATCACATAATTAGTGTACTTACTCTTACTTGCCCTTGTTACAAGCAACAACAAGATCCTTTTTTCAAACTATCAACTGACATAGACCTTCTCAGAAAAAAAATGTTTTTCATCATGGAAAAACTTCCTCTGCATTATCTTATCATTTAGAAATCCGGAACACCAGGTAATTACACCATTGTCACAGCAAAAGGGGTGTGAGGAAGGAGACGTACTTCTCTCATCCTCTCTCTTTCCTCCTATTCATTATGCTTGTGCATTCCTTCTACTAAGGAAGGTTCTGTTATTTACAGAGGTTGAATCCATGGGTTGGGAAAATAAGCTTTCGACTAGATATTTGTGTCAGCAATATGTAATTTAATTTGTTCAACCTTTTTTGCTTTGATGAACGGTGCTTTTTAAAATGTTTAAATCGTAGAAAAAAAATTGCATAACGAACAAAAAAAGCAACGGAAGCCAAAATAGGTAAAATAAAAATTGTCCCTAAACTTCCTAAATGCACGAAAACATATTTACTTCTATCTGACTCTTCAATATATCCAGTCAGATAAAAAAGGCATTTTGCCTAACTTCCGGGCTCTAGTTATTACTCTGTCCGCATTCGGTAAGTACACGTTTTGTTGTATGAGTCCTGTTACAATGTTCGTAAATAAATCTGATTTATATTTATTTTGTACGAGTGAGTATGGATTGTATGTCGAGTTCTAGAATGCAAATTGTTTCTAATAAAGCTGTGCATTGCTGTTTGAAAGCTGCTTGCACCTGTTGCTTCATGGCAGAATAATGGCATGAAAAAGTCATGGCGGTGACGAGCTTATCTCTTGAAGGAATGCAAGATACCACCGAAGCACGAGGGAAAGGATACGACCTTAACCTATGAGAGGTGGCAAAGGTCGGTGGTAGAGCTACCAATCCCTGTAGGTTCGAGACTCGGGTGACGTCCTAGCGTTTCGTGATACAACCTTTGCCTGTTTGTATTTCCACGAGGTGGGAGGGGGGTATAGGCTTTTAATTCATAGAATGCCAAGCAATTATACCTTTATATGGACTCGCTGAAAAAGGTCACATGTAGGAAGATCCTGTATTTTACAGGCTATCACAACACCATTATCGCTAACCTTTGCACGAGTGGTTGTTCGAAACTTATTTGTTTAACATAGCACCAAGCCTGCTGCAGGAGTAGAGATTTCTCAATCTTAGTTATCCAATTGTTTTGATCTTTAGAACTTTCTTGCTTAAAATATTAGAAAAATACAGTGAAAACGTAAATCACCTGTTATATCCTAACTTAAAACAAATTTGACAGCTAAAAATATCTTTATATATTTTACTATTAGCTACTATATTTGTCATTGGTATATAGTTCTCTTATTTCTTTGTAAAATCAATTAATGTTACTAATTACTATTAAAATCAATTACTGTACCTATTTTCTTTTTCATTCTACTCATTCTAAGAATTTTAAGACGATATGTTCTGTTATAAGTTAAACTGTATCTATAGTTCTGTTACCTATCACAATTATAAATTTTTCTTGTTTGTTTCTGTATTAATTTCTTTTTTTGTCATTTTAGCTGACGAAGGCTACCAATGAGTAGCCGAAACGTCCGAAATATAGATTTTTTTAAAACAAAATCATATTGAGGTTTATTTAGCCGAATCCCAACCATTCCATCTGTACTTATCACCTCGACGGCTAACTATCTAATCATCATGATAAAAATATCTTGATGTATAAAATAAAGAAAAATCGACCTCAGAGGAACTGCATTATCGTAGAACTAAAAGGCGTCAAACAGGAATTCTTAATTTTTTTTTTACGGCATATCAACAACTAGGCAATTAGCAATGGTCGATCTACAGGTTGTCATCCTTATATAATATGATTTATGCCTGCAATATAATTCTCCGCAAACCCGCGTACCAGTTCGATGTTGAAGTATTGTGGACTAACGCTTACCAGGTGCTGACCCATTTTAAGGCTTGATATAACATGGATTTCTTATTTATTTAATTAACAGTTGGGCTATTAACGCCGGGCTATCTACAGGTTGCCACCCATTTATAATTCCAACAGCACGTGGTCGTTCACCCATTCAGATACTGGCCACGCCCGACGTTGCTTAACTTCGGTGATCAACGGGAACCGGTGCATTCAACGTGGCTAGGATTTCTTATTATTATTATTCTTATTATTATGATATTTTAAATATCATTTGTTTTTTTATGACAATCTGTATCAACCTGCTTTTATATTACCCCCATTTTAACTGAAATCCCTGCATTTTAATGTTTAGTGTTAAATTGTAAAATAATAAATTATCTTGGAACGATTATACGCACGGGAACAGGGCATAAAGGACCTGAGGGACAGATACTGTCGAGGCATCTAATACTTGACCATACGACACACTTGGGAGATAGTGCGGTCAGTACTATGCTCCGGCCGATTTATTTTTCTCTTTGCAGGTACACATTATTAAATTAATTAAAGGCTGGGCTAGGGAACGTCAGGGAGGCAACATCCAACCCACGAACGAAGACACTAGAAGATAAAAATCCTTAGTGCTTGCTCAGGAATTGAACACAGGTCCTCCAGCATATTAGTCCAGTTCTGTACCACTAACCTAACCCCCCCCCCCGTTATTTTTATACAATCATGCAAAATACAGGCGTGGTTTATTGTGACCGGAAGACGATTACCGCACACCAATCTTTTTTAATGGAAGGGCAGTGTTGTGTTGTAAGAATGTTATTTATAATATCCGTATTGGGTAGTTAAAGACCAAAATTAAGAAAATCTCTTCCAAAATTTGATTTACGCCTGCAATAAATAGTTCCGCAAACCCGCACTGCAGTACAATCTTGATATACGGCATGGTATTTTAAACCAGGCGCTTTAGCCGTACAAGGAAAACCTAAGAGATGAGACTAAGTGATATTATGCCGCTTAAGAATTGGCCATTCCCGACTGCCACGCTCTCATCTTATGTTATTTACACATTGTAATACACCACTGACTATAAAGCACATACTTACTGAGTGTTTACAGTGACAAAACTACGACTTACATCAATAATAATATATGAATAATAAACTCTTAATTTTATTATAAACTCTGTACTATATTTAATTAACTTTGTTAAAAATTGTTAAAAGTTTTAATCAGCTTATTATCGAAAAACGTACAAAATACATAAATAATGTCGACTTTTCTGGAATATATTAAATTTCCAACTCGAGGATTATTATTATTCGTTTTTGATATGTATAATTTATTTTCAATAGAACGAGAAAGTACAAGACTGTTTATAATTTTATTTAGACAGTACTCGTACAATTGTAGGAATAAATTATTATAAACAAACAAAATAATTAGTCGATGAGGTGATAAAAATGTCAAGAAATTGTCAGTATTTCGGAAAAATCAAAAATGTAGACATTTCAGTGTGCTCTTTGCCAGCCATTACCAGCGGAAAAAAATATACAAAATTACTGAGGAGAATAATGAAAAACTTGAGTCTTCCGATAATTTTTGTAAAAGCTTACCTCCATTGATATGAACCATCTGGATTGTGGTCATCTGTCTGCGATACAATGGCTATTGGTTCGTTGGGGTTCAGGCCTTGAGGGCGAGAGAGAGCAACTCCAAGCAAGCAGGAAAGGGCGATCAACTGAAAATTATATAAAATATTTTAATTGTTAATAATGTATATATAATATTTGGCCCCCAAAAATTTGATTATTCATTGTTATTACTTGTAATAATGCTGAAAATGTTTGAGACCAACGTTCTATAATAGGGATTTATAGCCTGTTCAAATAAACAGAATAATTCAATTCTTTGGGAGCAAACAAAAGTTTTACCAACCATCCTGTTAGCAATCAATATTTTACCATATATGTGAGTTTTGTTTTTTAAGTGGGCGAAAACACAAAGATAGATAGAACCTTAGAAATTTTATTCTTAATTTCTACTGCAACGTTTTGCACTTCATTGTCCTTCTTCAGGCATAATTCGGTAATTTCAAATATTTGATGTAATATTCGTTATGAATTATCATAAAATGGACTGTCATGTTGAAACACTGTGAACATAACATGGTCATTTTATGATAATTCAAAGCTAATATTACATCAAAGCTGTAAAATTACAGACTAATGCTTGAAGAAGGTCATTGAAGTTGCAGAAGAAATATAACATAAAATCTGAAATTTATACTTGTGTTTGCATTCTATCCATCTTCTCCGAATAAAAGACTATTCCATGAGCTTCATACATTTTATTAAGTCTATTTTTATTTCGATGTTCTATTTAAATTTCGGTTGCTTAAAATTCTTAAAATGTTGGTGAGGCTATTTCAAGATTGCGCTAAGTGACCTGGAGGGACGAAACCTACAAAAGCTAGGACTTTTTGGCATACCCTGCCTCACGATTGAACCCCTCAGTTAGTTTGTTAGTATTTGAAGATAGCAAATGTTTATTGCGAAGCCAAAGTGACCCAAGTTTCCGCATATTTCAGGAGCTTAGTGGAAAATGGTATGCGGAACCTCTAGGTCCTTTGTGTATTTAAGCAACTTCCTGTTCTTGACAGCCAGCTCAAAGCTACTATACAGAGGAGAGTATGGAGTTACATACAGAAGGGAGTATGGAGTTATGTCATGAATTATTATGCATCAATAATAAACCTTTTATAGAATATTCTGCAACGGAAGGAATTGTAAGCAGCTCCATACATGAAGCATTTTCAACATTTCTCTATATGTTTAACGATATACTAACTACCATGATATTTGTTAAAATTTATATATATATGGGGGCGAGGTTAGCCCAGTGGTAGAGCCCTGGACTAATAAGTTGGAGGATCAGAGTTCAAATCCCGAGCAAGCATTAAAGATTTTTTCTTCTAGTGTCTTCGTTCATGGGTTGAATTCGGCCTCCCGGGGTTATGGGACTGATTTATATATATATATATATATATATATATATATATATATATATATATATATATATATATATATATATATATATGAGAGAGAGAGCAACTCCAAGCAATCAGGAAAGGGCGATCAACTGAAAATTATATAAAATATTTTAATTGTTAATAATGTATATATAATATTTGGCCCCCAAAAATTTCATTATTCATTATTATTACCTGTACTCATGCTGAAAATGTTTGAGACCGACGTTCTATAATAGGGATTTATAGCCCGTTCAAATAAACAGAATAATTCAATTCTTTGGGAGCAAACAAAAGTTATACTAACTATCCTGTTAGTAATGAATATTTTACCATTTATGAGAGTTCTTAGAAACGAAGTATATGAAAAAAAATTGTATGAATGGTGATACAAAGTTTTCGGATCTCAGTATATTTTCTAAAATATCTCGAAAACGGTTGAGAAATCGTAGTAAGTGGAAGGCGGCTATTCGAAAGGTTACTAAATTCTCTACAATAAGATTCTGTTGTAATGTTCGGTGGGGTGATGTCAATCGAAGAGATAAGTGCTTAAAACTTCAAATTTGTTAGTTTTATGCTTTTCAACGTGTATTCGTCTCTGTTTACCTAACTTTTTAAGCAGTTGTTGTGATATATATATATATATATATATATATATATATATATATATATATATATATATATACGTTACAACCTAACCAATTTTTATTCTTTCGCAGCATATCTCTTGGGGTGAAAAATGAAAGAATGTGTGTCTTGTCCAGCGAAGTCGATTTATATATGGCGAAAAATTGACAACATGAAATTTATACAGAATGGAAGCGGCGTATTAGGAGCGGAAGTTAAGGCAAACAGAACTCACACTTGATTGTTCGGGCCGAATATTTGGTCTCGTATGAACTTTCTTCCGGTGTTTAAGATAAGGGGTGATCATTTTAGGACTCAGGCAGTGGTTATTTACTCGGAGGTGATTAAATTAATAATTACCTTGTTTTGGGATTATTATGGAACAGAAGAGATTTTTGGGGGAAAAAACACTTAATCATTTTGAGTACTAATTTGTTAGAAAATACCTTCTCGAAATGTTTTAAATTTGTGACCTTTTCAACTAAAAATGTAATTGCCAAATTTCTGCATTAATTATTTTACTGCTTTCTTCTTTATTAAGGAGCTTCGGTAATCACTTTTTTTGTGTGTTTTGAGTTTATTATAGAACAAAATAATCTCTTTGACACAGCAATCGGAAAAACATTCCATTATTTTGAGAATTAGGTTCTTCTAAATCCCTTCATAAATTTAACAAATAAGGTGTCTTTTAATATAAAATATTTATTATAAAAAACGTATTTAAATACTTTTAAATTTATTTGTATAGTGATTATTTATAACAAAGACAATTTGTAAAAATCTAAATTATAGACAACTAATTACGAATATAATTATCAAGTAATAAAACGTAAAAAAAAAGTTGTATTAATGAATTTTAATGCTGAAGGTGTCTCTTGGAATGCTTACTTTCACGAGGGGATCTCTTGAAGCCCTCGTTCCAAAAACAATATTCTGCAGGGAAATAGTTCTTTTTATGACTATAATTATTGGTCAATGTATTTTTGTCATATATATTTTTTTCCTAATTTTTTGGAAGGACAGAAATATGATTAAAAGAAGAGGATGGGGGTTTGAAATGTCCCCTTAGGCATTATATGGTGAAGATTTCATTAAAAAGCAAACTCTCAAAATAAAGCATTTATACTCATGATCAACTAAGAAAAAAAAATGATTAGATTATGTTGATTATGACAAGCGAACTGGAAAACATTATCTTCACATCTTGCTGATAAGTATTCTAGAAGCTGTCTACTTCTTGTTGAGAACTCGCCGTTCCGGAACAAGACTTTATGAATGGAGGCCGGTTCATTGATGAGCCCGACAAGCCGTGACTGCTACAGCCTAGATAGGCTGACTGCCGTACAACCTGATAATAACTATAGTAGTATGATACGCTAGGGATGAATGGGATCTATAGCACACCTGTAGATTTATATCTAGCTTATTATTATACCGTCTCTCAGCTGATGTGTACAAGATTCTTACAGAACTCATTAAGACTTTTTCCTTGATTTAGTAGCAATACTTTTGTCTTTCCAAAATAAAATTATAAGTAACTAGGAAAACTAGATTGTTAATAAACACTCGTTGGGCTGTTCACGTGAGATGACAAGGGACAACATTGCAGTAGAATGGTGGTGAGAGAGCCTACTTGCCGCTTAGTAAATAGATGACTTCTGATTCACAAGAACTTGGCACACTTTTACTTATATTTGTCACTAAGCACCTTTTTTTACACGGAGATGGTACAAGTGCTTGGGTAACAAGTAGTCAGCTCGTCTAAAATAGTTATAATAAATTAGGCAAGTAGACATTCAGCCACAGCTATAAATAGTTTTAAATTTATCTACAACAGGTGGGGTACTTAAAACTACTTGATCGTTGGTTAATAAATTATATTTTTTGTAATTTCTAGGTTAAATTTGTTGATCTTACGCCTGATGTTGAATACGGTTGAATAGGGTCACTTTTCAATAATTATAAATCAACTTTTTAAATGAAATTATTCTCACGCTCTGATTACAAGGCCACACAAAAAAAAAAAAAGTTTGGACCCAAAGAGCAGATCACGTTTACTATTTGTTTTTGGGGTTGCTTAATTCGAATCCTGGATCAGAAAAGTCCCTGCACTTCTTGATATAAGCCTAAGCCCACAAATGTCAGAAATGTATTGAAGGCCTTTGAAAACATATTAAATACCTTAATATAAGCGAAAACACAACATTTTAAAATGAGATATATCCTCCCTGCCATGTCAAACTATCAAATATGGAAAATCTCGTTTTTCAGATTCGAGACTTAGCTCTTGGATTGTAGACGATACGGCTTGTCGCAAATTGTCACAACTCTAACCCCTTTAGAATAGCCTTTAATGCGTTAAATATAGTATGGAATAAGACCATTTTTCAATATATTATTTCGTCCATGGATAGAATATGTTAGTTCCCTGGTTTGCTCCGATTTACATATTGGATTGTTTGACAAGGTAGGGACGATATATTCTAAGTGCTGTAACTTGGCTCCAAATCGAGTTCGTTAAGGTCTCAAGCAATTTTGCAATACTAAAAGACAATACACAGAAAATAGTGGTTTATTTTGGTTAACAACTCGAAGAAAAAGATTACAGTGTAATATATCCTAAATTATTAAATTTTTGGGGTTAGGCTTATTCCAAGAAGGGCGGATTCAGTGACCCAAAAAACGTATGGTCTGCTCTCTGGTTCAAAACTTTTTTTTTTTTTTTGTTTTTTTTGTGTGGCTTTGTTATTATTTGGATACAAAGAAGATAGCCAGTATTTTTTTTTTTATTTATATATAATTACTTTGTATTAAGGCCTATTAAACTATTACTTTTGAGACATGTTAATCTTAAAAAAACATTAACGCATGTAGTTTTCGGTTAACGATAATCTCTTAGATTTTATATATTGTGTTATCAGATGTTGTATATATATATATATATATATATATATATATATATATATATATATATTTATTTATTTATTTTAGATAATTATCTGAAAAAAAAAAATTATATTTTAGTTTTCAATCACGAAACATCTATGTCGCAAGGAAGATACACTGTAGCTTTTACTAATTGAAATTTTAACATATTGTCGTGTTTTTTAGTGACCTCTAGCTGTAGTAAAGGTCAGCTTGCTCCTTTCCTTTGCTTGATTATTTGGAAACTGACGGAATCCCTTTCTTAGCATCCGTGTTGGGACAGGGAATTTCGTTAACGAGTCAATAAGTGAAAAAAAAATCTGCTCCAGACGCGACTCGAACCCTCGTCTCATTAGTTTGGACGCGCTATTCAACCTACTATTGGGAGAACGTCAGGTTATCAAATTATCTTAGAAATTTGTTGAATTTTACTTTGAAATTATAAGCGAAAACTAAGAGAATTGAAAGAACTGTACAGAATTTACTAACTGCTCTAGACCAGTCTAGACGTGGCCGTACTGGTGGAAGGTTATCCTCCTCAGGTTGAGGCTGTAAGTTTTACATTTGTAACTTTTTCCTCTGAAGAGGCAAGAATACAGGTGTGAAACATGTAGGGACGTAATAAAGTTGATGAAACTGTATGGTGAAGTTTTCATTATGACCTTCCGCCTACCACGAAAATATCACTTAATATGCATGGAAACAGAATGTTTTTTATGCAACAGTGCTTAAGTTCATGAAATAACTTTTTACAGTCCTGTGTTCCTGAAGTACGTCAGTACAGTGTTCATATACTGGCTATCATCGCCTGCGAGCTTTTGTATATCATACGGCAGATTAATACTGTTTCTTCTGTGGTAGTCTGTCAGTAAATGTTTGACTGTAAGTTCGCAGTTACATATGTTACATAATGGTCTGTTACGTTGTGCAATTAATTATTCGTGTGTCCAAACTTGATTAACTGAATAATTGAATGTATATCGTCGTTTAAATTTCACAACAGCGTCGATTTATAGCGAAATTGAGTTATAAGTGTCTTTAGAATCCTTATAATCTCCCGGGCATGATAGTAGTTGATTAAAAAAAAAAATAAAAGAAAAAAACCTAATAGAACGAGCTAAAATTGACTATTACTTCCGCGTAAAACAAACTGATTTCAAAGGATCGATCATAACCGCGTATCTCTCTCGTCTATTTTAGCCCATTCAGGCAAGGTTTTTCGTTTAAATGTTACCGAAAATATGTCTTAAGTCGGAAATCCTCTTAAGTTACAAGCTATTACTGTTGGTTTTATGGATCGCATCTTTGGCGAATTGCATTTTTACAGATCATTACAGTTTTATTGTTCTCCTGAAAAGTTAGGAACATTGACTTACGCGGTTGTGAAATTTGAGTGACGATATATAAAATTATATAATTGCGTAATTCAATTTATAATTATGTATAACAGAAATAAATACATAACTGTAATTTTATGTTAAACAAATCTACTATATATTTGTCAAATACCACTCACTGACTCACTGACTGACTCACTGAATCACTGACCTATCATCGCCCAGCCCAAACCGCTCGACAGAAACTTTTGAAATTTTGCATGGACACTCCCTATATAACGTAGGCACTCACTAAGAAAGGATTTTTTGATATTCGAATTTTTAAGTATTTTTAGAGGGGTTTAAAGTTTCAGTTTGTTAGAGCAGGTGAGACTAGGCAGCCTGCGTTGCTAGGACGATAAGAGAACAGCTGTTACCGTACATTATCTATTTCATAGTATTATTTTCAATTGAGGTTAATTTCCACTATGATGGCAGTCCTTGAATTACTAGAAATAAACTGTGATTTTGTCCCTCATAGAGTTTACGCCCTGGTGATGGCCCATCCGAGGCAATAATATCCCGAACCACTTGACATAAAAATTTGAAATTTTGCACGGACAATACATTTAGAGTGTAAACACCCGCTAAGAAAGGTTTTTTAGATATTCAAATGTTGAAGTACTTTTAGGGGGGTTTGAATTATTGAGAAGTTCCTCATCGGCTAAAAAATGGTCCGATTTTGATGAAATTTGGTCCAAAAATCTTTCTTCCCATTTGAAAGTTCATGTTTATTAACCAGCTAAATCCGTTTACTGGAACATGGTAGTGGAGCAAATTTTGCGCGAAAAATCGGAACGCTTACATTTTCGAGTCCATATGCTTGCAGGTACACGTTATATAGGTTCCTTAGCGTAGGATGACGATTGAAACCATTTTGAAAGCGATTTCTGTAACCGTTTACTAGAAAAATTGATAAACATACTTTTCCAAACTAACTTTCTGTTTGGTTATCCAGAAACGATGATTGGTTCACTTGAAACTTGTACCCGGTATTTGAAATTCATCTAATCTAAGATATTTAAGCTTTGGTATCGTTTGGGGGTAAGAAGTATACGGAAAAAAATGTATTAATGGTCATACAAAGTTTTCGGATCTCAGTATATTTTGTAAAATATCTCGAAAACGGTTGGGTGTTGGGTTTTATTCTTTTCAACGTGTATTTTTCTCTGTTTACCTAACTTTTTAAGTGGCTGTTGTATTTTTATTTTTTCACTCCCCAACGGAAACAGGCACGGTTACCTCCTCATGGTGTTTCCTGGGTATCTCTAAAGTCCGTGCAATGATAGGCTGTACAAAATTATTTAGTAGCGTTAATTTCGATCATACCTTATTAAACGCAATATAAAAACCACTTATCGGCCGTGGTGAAGCACGGGTAAACAGCTAGTTCTTATATAATTCTATAGTGAATTGGGCATTCAAAATACTTAAAGTGTCCGATTGTTTCCACTTTTATTGGTTTTCTTTTCTTAAAGGACATCACGAATCAAAGAGACCTTGATAAAGTGAACGTCCGGTTGATAGTAGTCTAAAGCTTGCAAGTATTCCATTTGTTGCATCTAAATGAATTCAGATTAAAGCAATAAGATGTCTTCATTAACATTTAATCAACAAAAAAGCTGGATGGCGACCAGAGATAATCTGATGAGACGTCGAACGCATGAGGAGCGCCGTCCTTGGTTCCACGGATGGCTCCCTGGCCGTCGGGTGCAAAGTTCAAGGTGCGCCAAGAAAGGAAAGATGCAACTCGAAGGAATGCAATAAATCACCGTTACTTTCTGTAATAGCTATCTGTTATTATATAACTGCTACTTCCATAATCGCAATCGCTAATAGAAAATAAAAATGTTGCAGCATCTCTTAATGTTATATGTAATGAGTTAATTTTCAAAGATCACTATATTATCCTCAGATTATACCTTTGGTGACTAATGTTATAGGAATATATATATATATATATATATATATATATATATATATATATATATATATATATATATACAAAATCACGTGTCTCTCCGTTTGTCTGTTTGTTCCTTATACAAATCAACACCGTTTGACCGATTTTGACCAAACTTGGCACACAGGTTGGTCTTAATCCAGAGAGTCTCGTAGGCTAGGTCAAAAATCGTATACTAGCTGTCTGTCTGTATGCTTGTTCCTTATACAAATCCACAGCGATTGACGGATTCTGACCCTAACTTGGCAAACAGGTAGGTTTTGATACGATGAGTGTCATAGGCTACGTTGGTCAAAAACGTCTACCACCTGTCTGTCTGTATTATTGTACCTTATACAAATTCAAACTGTTTGACCGATTTTGACGTAACAGGTAGGTCATGATTCGGGGAGAGTCTTAGGGTAAGTCATAACTTTCTTCGGCTGTGTTACTGTATGTTTGTTTCTTTATAAATCAACACTGGTGTAGCATGGCACACCGGGGAACAGCTAGTATACATTTTTATATATATATATATATATATATATATATATATATATATATATATATATATTCATGGGCGAGGTTAGCTCAGTAGTAAAGCATTCGGCTAATCAACTGAAGGACTCAGGTTCAAAACCCGAGCGCGCACTAAATTTGTTATCTTCTAGCGGATTTAGGGTCCCAGATCGTCCCTAGGCTCAACCAGCCTTTAATTAATGGGTACCTGCAAAGGGCAAAATCAGGCGGCCAGAGCATAGTACCACACTATTCCCCTTGTTTGCCGTATGGTCAAGAATCCATGTGGTATATATATATATATATATATATATATATATATATATATATATATATATATGTATAATTTCCATTTAATGTTGTTTAAAATTAAAGCGCGTTTCATGGCATTTTACTGTGGTAAACACACGAGATAACAAGTTTATTTGTGTATATCTATAAAACGTTTGCATTTTATGGGCTTGTTTGGTTCTAATGAAGACCTTTGAAATTATGGCAGTATTTCCAAGTTTCCTTGACTTAAGGCCAAGACATAAAGGCTTTAGTTTTGAAAACATGATAAGAGTTTGCAATAATGATAATAAAAGCATTGGTATTATTCAGAATTATGCCCAACTGTCAACTGTGTGTGATATCATAAAAAATGATTGTTTTTTTGTTTATAAAAATCGAAACTCGACCCAAAAATGGCACAGTAAGCGTATTTTTTTTTGGATTATTTTAGAATTAAAACGAAAACTCAGCTACGTTAATGGGTCTCATAATTTTTTTTTTTTTTTTATTTTTTTTTTTTTGTCTTCCACAGCCATGCTTCTTAGAGGAGCACTACTTATTTTTAAAAATGTGACCTCTTCGTTAAGCATAAAACAAATTACTGGTATAAAAATGTGTGCGTTATTTTGTACATTACAGAAAATCTTGCATCTTCAAATGTTTCGTTTTCCTCCGCAAATATGATAACCCGTCCACAATCCCGTGTTACTAGTTAGACGTTAGGTATCTAAAAATACATAAATAGTTTTATCACGTTTCACAAAAACGACGAAATTTAGTTTAACTGAAAAATGGAAAAATATTTATCCATTGAGAATAACTTCGGCGGAGAATTGTGTACTTTAAACGGATTTTCTAGTTGCAATATTTCATATAAAATGTTTTACTTTACTTCTTGCATAGTGTTTATTACCTTTTAAACATCGTTTTTTAAATTATTTTATATTTTAAATTCCATTTATTATTTACAACGAATTTTTAGGACGGGTTATATATAGGTTACCAGCCTTTTCTTGCCAGGATAGGGCTGATGCCTTTTCATTTTTCCAAAGAAAAGCCACCACCCCTAGTGGGAATCGAACCCTCGACCGTAGACACGAATTCCATACGCCTTAGCATTCACCTACCCGGCTCCGCGTACTTACATAAATGTCCTCGCCTTGGCGTTACATATACTAAAATTTTATCTGTACAACGTTATTACTGTTAAATATTGTTCTACTTTTTTCTATCAAAACCATAAGTAGATTGCAGAAAATATTGAATATATTAGGGTGGGTTTACACTTGCTAGTTATTGCAGGAAATTTATAACAGACAGAAATTGCGACTAGTGTAAACCATGAGCAATTTATGTCTGAGATATATATTTCTATCACGAACTATAAGTGTCGACACTTCTATACTACCAGGTGTAAACACAGATTTTTACGAGAAGAATTTACTTTCAGAGATAAATATCTTGGCTACTAGCTGTATTGTCGACACTTCTATACCAACAGATGTAAACACTGATTATTTGTGCTTTTGGTGAATTTATCGCAAATTAGAACAAAACCAGAGCTGTCCTATACATATCCATGACATAAATGTCTAGCTATTTCTGTCAGTATGTAAACCTTCAAGAGAATATCTATCCGAC
The DNA here is from genome assembly GCA_946811695.1 of Gonocerus acuteangulatus. NCBI lineage: Eukaryota > Metazoa > Arthropoda > Insecta > Hemiptera > Coreidae > Gonocerus > Gonocerus acuteangulatus. The sequence continues at coordinate 86,524,553 of OX328127.1, forward strand.
ACCTGACATATATTTCCTGCGAGAAGTGTCAGATGTAAACGCACCCTTAGATCATCTCCATACGCGAGCTCAAGACTCAGTAGGATTTGTGGCGTGTCACCGGTAACTTATCATGAAGATTAGATAGTTAGCCGTCGAGGTGATAAGCAATCAGGGATTAGTTGGGATTCGGCTAAGAACCCCAGAATTCTGTTTATTAATTTCTGTTTTTTTCATTGTTTCTTGTCATTTTAGCTGACGAAGGCTACCAAAGAGTAGCCGAAACGTCCTGAAGATAGATTTTTTACAAAAAATCGTTTTGATGTTTTTTAGCCGAATCCCAACTATTCCCTGGTTTCTTGGTAACTGATTTACTATTAAGTATGAAATTGTAAGCTAGTCACATCCACGCTATCCTTTCAAAGGCCAAGCTCGCTGTAGTCGTAAGTACATGAGTTATGAATGAAAGAGCATTTCGCCATCCGTACGACCCAAAAATCAAACAGGAAAGCTTCATTATGTTGGGAAGTGTCATCATATGCCGAATCTAAAACCTCCGTCGATTGATCCTTTACAGCAAAAAAAAAAAGAAGGTTTTTCGAGAACCTGGAAACCGTTTTTAGCTTAATTACTTGGGCAGGAATGATCTAATAGCCTTTTTTGATGGTCATCCATTGTGATATCCGGCGTCCATAGAGCATTAGCTTATAAAATTGTTACCCTTTGTTCTCGTTTAATTATTTTAAATTTGCGGAAGGTCAAGTCCTATCATATAACATTATCCCAAATTAAAATAATATATCCAGGATAATTTAGATCAATATAGTTGTCAACATACAGTGAGTTTATCTGGCAACAAAAGTGGCTTTAGAATGACTTATTTATTTTTTTTATTTTTTATTTATTTATTTTAAGAGCTTCGCAACGAAGGTGACTTGCTCTTTTTAAATTACAAAACAAAATATACAATATACAAAAGTAGAAATTTATGGAACTACATATTACAAAAGTGTTAAGAATAAGAAATAGGAGCTAACATTATTTACAGTATTGCTTATTACAATATAGATATTATATTTACATACATATGACTTATATATACATACAAATGACTAATACTACTAACATTAATTAATGGTACAAAAAAAAAAAAAAATTAATTGAAATCAGATTATTTATTATACCCTCGAAATATTATCTAAATTTTTTTCCTGGAATCAAATTTTTGTGTGTAGGTTGTGTTGTTTTAAAAATGTAAATATATCGTTGATGAAGGGGCTACCCTCTGTCAGTAGTTCCTGTAAGTTGTAAGGTAGTTTTAGTTGTTCTAGTATTCTGCATTCCGTTAGTAAGTGTTTTATTGTCATTGGAACGTTACACTGTCTGCAAATGGGTTGTTCTTTATTTGTCATTAAATAAGAGTGAGTTAGTAATGTGTGTCCTATGCGTAGTCTACATAGTATAACCTCTTCTCGTCTGTTTCTTCGGCTACTAGAGCTCCATTCGTAGATAGTATTTTTGATTTCTCTGAGTTTGTTGTTTTGTATGTTTGTCCAGTATTCTTGCCATGTTTCTTGTATAGTATCAACTAGTTCTTTTTTTATGTCTTGTATAGTTACGTTTTCTATGTCAATATTCTGTTTTCTTGTAGCCAAGTTTGCTTGAATGTCGACTGTCGTACTTTCTGTGATATTTGTATGTCCGGGTAGCCAGATCATTGTGATGGATATGTTTTGTTCTTGTAGTCTGTAGAGTTGATTGTATATTTGTTTGACAATGGCATGTGTGCTGTACATATTGTTAAAAGAGAGCGTATTTATTTCCATTGTATTCCAACGAATACCAGTGACAACGGGCTCCACTAAAAGGTATAGATACAGTCCTAAACATCCGTTCAATAAACATCATAAGCCATGCAAGTATGTTACACTTCATGTGTATTATATAATTATATATGGGGTCTATTTCGGAAAAGCAGTCCAGTGATTTTATCTTTAACTGTGATTATTTTTACTAAATAAAATAAAACATACATTGCGGTAACCTCAACAAATTTCCTAATTTTGTTATAGTTATATTTGTGATCTTGGCTGGCTCAAGCGTAATGAATCTATTTCACTTAAGTGACCTCTTTGGTTTCTACAGAGCTAGAGGATCATACCCAGTACAAAGGTTTGCGGCAAAGGGCAGTCCATGAAGTTAGAAGAAAACAAGTGGTATTTTTACCAGAGGGATTCCCTTCAGATTGCTGGAAGGCATACAAAGGACTGGAGAAAGTGGAGGTTATGCGATATAAACATTATCTAGTGAATCATACCAAAAACTTGGTAGGCCTGACAACAGGTGCTCACACCCAGAGGGTTGAATCTCTTTAGGCTTGGATCAAACACAGAATCAAGATAGAATACAGGACTAGGAGGAGCATGCTGGATTCATATCTATGCGGATTTATATGCTTAACACCTCATGCTTCATAATAAAAAATCTTTCAAAGATATTGGACATAAAGGATTTAATAAATGTGTATTATGGGTCTTTCGAATCACAATTATATGGCATTGAATTGTGGGGTAACAAATTGCAAGCCATCCAAATCTTCAAGATTCAAAAGAGAATTGTAAGGCACATTATGAAACTAAAAAGAAGATCATCAGCCAGGAAATACTTTCAGCAATTAGGAATTTTAACACTGCCGTCGCTGTATATTTTGGCAATAGTAAAATATGTAAAAAAAAACTTATCCCAATTTAAAATTCATGGAGATGACCATTACTACTCTACACGGCAAAAAGGAAAAATCAAAATTCAGAAACATACGACAACGTTTTATAGGAAAGGAGTGGAGTTGTGTGGAGGAGTTTTGTTCAATTTCCTGCCTGAGGAATTAAGAAACATCCAGCCGACCACAAGACTTATCCAGAAACTGAAAAGAATACTCCGACAAAGAACTTGTTATACAACGGAAGAATTTTTTGAAATAGATTTAACATCCGGACTGGCATCTTGATTAAATTTGCAAAAGTAGTGTTAAATGTATTATAATATAATTATATGACTTGTCCACGTCTCGAAAAAGAGTTATTGGAAATAAATATTATTCTATTCTATTCTATATAGAGGAGGAGGTAGGAGAAGGACTAGGAGGAGCATGCTGGATTCATATCTATGCGGATTTATATAGAGGAGGAGGTACGAGAAGGAGTGATCGTTGGAGAAGATCTTAGACAACATCGTCGATTTTCGTTCAGAGTTTAACTTTTTTGTGAGTTGAGGTTATTAAATATGTTTTGAAGTTATTTATAAAATGTATTTTCTTTAATAAACATATGTTATAATAATAACAGTTATTTAACAAAATCACTGGAACCCCTTTTCCGAAATAGACCCTATGTATGTTTTATAATTTCTTTTGTGCGTCAGTATTATTCGGGTATTTGAAAATATCTGCGCACATTAGCTCTCATCCCTTTTATCCAGCAAACCGATTTTCAGGAAGTAGTTTATTCAGTGAAAAAATAAATAAATATACGAATTGTTACATTAAGCGCGTAATATTAAAATACGTTTTTTGTATGTCTATAATTTCATGCCTGGAAGACCTGGTAGCCGTAAGGGTCAAGGCGTCAGCTCTTAACACTCCGTGCCAAAGGTCGTGGGTTCGATTCCCACTAGGGGCGGTGGCTTTTCTTTCGAAAAAAGAAAATGCATCACCCCTATCCTGGCTAGAAAAGGGTGGTAACCTATAGATAACCCGTCCTAAAATTCGTAGTTAATAATAAATGGACGTTAAAATTTAAATTTCATGCGTAAATGAATTGGCCTATATATTTATGAACATAGGCAATTTACATAAAATTTATTTATATGAAATTGTGAAGTAGCGACGTCCAAGTGTGGAAAGATGACAATATAAAAACCAACGTTTCTGGAGGGCCTAAATACTCGATTCAAAAGAATGATTTTTTTAAAAAAAATTCTTCATTTATTTTAATTTAATTTTCATTAATAAATTTTGTTTCAAATTACTTCCTCAAACACAAATAGTTTAAAATAACATCAGTTTTTTTAAAATGATTTTTTAAGTTTTGTCGGAGTTTTCTGACGTTTTTAAACAAATTATAAATTACTTTTATAAAATGAATGATTTTTTATTTTATACATAGTGGATACATTCCCCACTCTAAAACTAGGACTATCGACACAGAACAAACTGAAAAACTTACATACGACTCTTATAGACCCTATCCCAAAAAAAGACAGGACCAATGTAGTCTACAGAATCCCTTGCATCACACCCAACTGCAATAGTGCGTACATTGGACAGACAAAGAACCCAGTAAGAAAACGTATCAACAACCACAAAAACGATGTCCGGAATAAAGACATAAAGACAGCTTTAACTAGACATGCCATCACAGACGGACATGACTTTGGTTTTGACCTATACTCCATCCTTTCCACTGAATCCAACGAAGACAAACGCCTCCTTTCCGAATCAATTTTTATCCACCTAGAAAATAACCCAGTTAATGACACAATTGACAAAGAAGTCATCTCCTCTACCTACTCCAACATCTTCCATTTATTAAAAACTCCATCCTAATCTCCTATACCACCAGCAATATAGCCCTTTATACCTGCCTCCCTTTCCATTAACACAACATTTTATGACTTTATGACCCCTTACTGTACTTCGCCGCTCTTCCTTTCATCTTCTATGTTCTCTACCCATTGGGTGGTCCAGAACCCCCCCCCCCCCCTCACCAACTCCTTTCTTCCTATGTTTCCCTGTATTAACTGTCAGAAATGGTCCCGCATTTGTGAGGAATAGTTCTCTATCTTCCCATCGGTAAGCCCATATTGTTATTCTTATATCTAATCTAATATGTAATCTGTTATTCTTATATCTGTTTTCCTAATAATCCAAACACTTCTAGAGCACATTGTTCTTCTATATATTATGTTCTAGTATTTTATGTTTTGTATTTTTCCATATATGCATGTATGTATATATGTATGTGTATTTTTGTATGTAGGCATATATATATATATATATATATATATATATATATATATATATATATATATATATATATATATATATATATATATTTCAGTATTACATCCGTCCTACTTGTTTTTTACAGCCCTGATGAAGGCTTGAAGTTCAAGCCGAAACGTCGGCACAATAAGACCATTTTTATGATAAAATGTAGTTTTATTAAATAGCAGTGACCGAACCCCGACAATCCCTACCTTGCATCATCTACGGTCAACGATCTCCTCTCAATTTTTTATTTTATATTTTCCCATTTTCAATGATGTTTTTCTTTTAAATTTTATATTTGTTCGTTATACATATTCTTTTAAATCCTTATCAAAAATAATTTCACTTATTTATTTTGTATTTTTAATTTTATTTGTATTCGAAAAATTATCATTTATATATATATATATATGTATATGATTTTTTTATATCAAATTGTACGTTTTAAGAGCTAGGAGGTTCAATAATAGCCACAAATATTAACACCCCTAAATCAGTTCCTAAAGGGCCTAAATATTTAATTTGAAAGAATAATTGTTAAAAACCTTTTTTTCAGTCATTTTGAACTAATTTAACACTTAATCATTTAATGTATTAACGAAGATAAATGTCACTTATTATTTTGTTCGATATTTTTATTTTTTTAATTATCACATGGATGAATAACTAAGTACATATTAAACTATGAGTTTAAATTTAGTTGTGTGAGAGCCGAAAAATGAATCGTTATGTTCGATATTTTATTTTCTTTGCGTTTTAATTATTTTTATGAAATAATCAATGTACTTATTATTATGTTTACTGATATATCTTTGGTATTTTATAATTTACTTATTATATTAAGTAATAAAGTTAAATGTAATTATATCCTTGTAAGCAGTATAGACAAAGAAATTATTAGGTTAAAACTTAGATATTTTTTTTTTTACATTACTAATCTGTTTATAATGTTATTATATGTTATGTACAATTTAACTGTTCCCAACTTACCGTATACATGTTTGTAGTTTGAGTGTGTAGGTTGTACTGAAGCTATGTCCACCCGACTAGCTTTATATAGCCATGCACGCTTAGGGAACCAGCCAATGAGAATGCAGGGTTTGCTCCCCCGGCGGGAGATGTTGCGAAACCTAGGACATCTTCAGGACTATTCGACGATAGTGTCCTTTGGGTATTAACCGCATAATGAGACGCAGGTCCTGGACTGAGTTATGCTATGCGTAAGTAACAGGTGTCATATGTCGAAACCTTGCGGCTTGTGAGTAGTCAATTCTCTAAATTATTGTGGATTCTGGATATATTAATAATCCTAAGACATTTTTTTTATACATAAAATTAAATAAAGAGATAAGGCCTCAGGTATGAAACGAGCGATGAGCGACAGAACGACACACAGTGGTGCTGAGAGGGAAAAACCTCCAAAACCGAAGGTGTTCAATCGCGTTTGAACAAACATTTTTTTATACCTAATTAGTTGTAGAATGCTGCTCTAATATTGCTTTTCCATTTAATTAATAATAGGTACGATCACACTGCACCTGTTCGTTGACCGCTTTTCAGCGAGTATAAATCTCACAATTTTTAGGAAAAAGTAGAACAATATTTTATACCACTTATTTCAGTCCTAAAAAATTGGTACTACTCAGGAAGTTTCATGAGTATATGTAGCTTTTAAAATAATTTTATTTTTTGCCAAAATGTACCATGAAATTGGTGCATTTAGGTTGTGAAGATATCTGTATTGAAACTAAGTTATCCATAGTTTTTTTTTTGGTGTAGAAAAAAAAAGCGGTGCTTAGCTATCCTCTCCGCATAGTTTGCATGTGTTGAAGTTGCTGTCATATAAATTTCATCGCCGTACTCGGCCGTATGTGTGCGCAGCCTAATAAAATTAATTGGTGCTATTATTTTACGAAAAACGTGTTTACAATTATTTATTCCTGCACAGAGTTGTTGAACAGTTCAAGTAACTTAACATTAACAGTGAGATCCACCTAATAGCTCGTGTGAAAGTGTCAAAATATATCCGTAAATTGTAATAAACTGGAATACATCGAGAACAGTTAAAAGTATTACATTGTTTGTTAATTTATTGAACGCAGCACTAGAATACATTTTGAAATATAGATATTTCTACTAATTGAGTAAAATATGACTTCTTGAAAATGAATACTTGCTGTTTTTCACGGTTTTCGTAATATATAACTAGTTTATCTTCCAAAATAATTATTATATCGAATTGAGAGTGGTCTCATTCGACTCGGCAGACAAAAATACTTCAAAAATGATCCCGAAATCAGAAAGATTCAAAAAAAAAGGTGGATAAAGGTTTTTTCCCAAAATCAGGCGTTTGGCACGACTGTGCGACAGAGCGACCGAGCGTTTACCAGAAGAGGGGCACTGGCTACGATACAGAGCGGCTGAGCGGTAATTTCCTTTAGTCTCCGTCATCGCATACTCCTATATACGTTTTTTAATTAAAATATTAATTAAAAAATTAATATTTTATATGTTTAGTTAATAAAAATATCTTACCTGGCATGTTCAATGCGTAGCCTCTTCTCATAGTTTCTTGGTTATGACTGTATTTTTAAAATCACTGTGTCTGTCATTCCATACTTTGTACTTCCGAAATTAAAAGCTCACATTAACTATCATCATATTTACTCCTTTATTAGTATTCATATTTTAAATTTATTTATAAAAAAGGTAGCTAGAATGTTATAAGCATAGGAAGGTTATAAACATTGGATGGTTTTAAAGATTGTTCCACGTAATTTAATAAACAAGGGAAACAATAACCAGAAATGTGAATTGACAAAGTTTTCTAAATGTTGTTAGCTTTCATTTTTTTTTAAAAATGCATTGAAATCTGTTAAGATTAAGAGGGTGTAGCCTATTTTGTAGCACGCAAAATATAATGTCTGGGGTGAGCGACGAGAAAAATTGTAATGTCTGGGCTGAGCGATGAGCGACTGGCTGAAACCTGCAAGCCAAGTCGCCCAGTCGCTCATGCCTATTGTAGCAAGTCCTCTCTCATTCCTACTGCACTCCAGCTTAACATTAATGTGAGCGACGTCGCTCTGTCGCTTTTCGCTTTTCGCTCATCGCTCGTCGCTCGTATCGTACCCGAAGCCTAATGCTAACTTGTGCGATCTAAATCATAGTCATTATTTTTCAATTATTTATATCAAGCGTTTTATATAGGATTTCAAAGTACCCCAAAAAAAAGTTTCAATTCTTTGAAAAAAAATGGCGGCGTTGTATTTGACGAACGGAAACCCTCTTTTTTCACGGGCAATATTCTGCAGGAGGCAATTTTTAATCTAGGACGAAAATTTAGAATTATTTCGAAAGAAAAAGGTTAAATCTAGTAAACTAAGTAGGATTTTTTTAAAAAATAATAATTTTAACAATTATACATTTCCTATTAAAGCACCCGTCGAAAATCGCCATAATTCAATGAATCGAAAAATTCTTACAAACATTACTAGCAAATATTATTAGGAAGCTTCAGTTAAAATTTGAAGTAGATCGAGCAAAAATTGAAGACGCCAGAGTATCGTCCGATTTGAAAAATATATTTTGAGAAAACGCCTTTAAAGTTTAATGTTCGGAAATGTTCATTTTTTACATACTTTCTTGCAATAAAGAATTAAAAACATGGGTTTTAATTTTGAAATGTATTGAAGGAGGACCAAAAGAAACTTAACAATTAAATAGGTACCAATCGAAGTTCGCTCAAAAAATTATCATCAAATCAGCATCGAGCTCACTCTGGCATCTCGACTTCATGTGGAAAATCGTATTTTTTGTCCATTAAAAAAAATTCTTCTCATAAACAGTCTTGAATATCATTTTTGATTAGTTAAGGAAGAATTTTAGCTCATAAAAATTGGTAAAATAAAAGTTACTAGGTAGTATTAACCCTTAATTTAACGTTCAATCATTTTTTAATAAAACTAATCCCAGGTTTGAGGTTGCATCAGCTAAAAATGATTCTTCCTTACAGATTAAACCTATTTTAAATATTGATAAATTTAATATAGAGAGACTAAAATCAGATAATCAACAATAAGAAAAAAAAAAACTCCGACTCACAGGAACTGTGACATCTTAGCACGCTTCCGTTCTTATCCCTAGTGTCATTTGAAAATCCTGGAATAAATATAGTCATAATTTTGTAAAAAAAATATAACACCTACTCCAATGAAATCCTAAATAAAAGTTAGATTTTAGGCGCCACTAACATACAGTAGCTGAAATTGCACTATGGCGTCTTAGTCTTAGCTCGGAGAGATCATTGGCAAACAAACAGTTTTTCCTCATTTAAAGTATCTTGTTTTACTGGCAAATTAAAATACCTGATAAAATCAATAATAATATATATATATATATATATATATATATATATATATATATATATCAATAAAAAAGTTAGGAAATCAAACTGAAAAAAGCCTCCAAACCACGTTGCGGTTGACGGATTCTGCTGGTTAGCGAACATGAACTTTCAAGTTAGACGAAAGATATTTTTACCAAATTTCGTCATTTCGGTTTATTTTTGGAGTAGCTAGAGAGCGGACAGATATCTAGGCGCACGGTAGTGCGTCAGGCCAAGTTCCGGCCTAAGCATACTGTGTGTATATTACAGGCGGTCTTAGAGCCGATTTTTACCCTCTCATAACTTTCAACCAGGTAAAGATAAAGTTATGAAATTTTACACAGGTATTATTCTACTAGATGTGAGTAAAACTGGAAATTTTCATAATTCTATATCGAATTGTTTCTGAGATATAAGCGATCGAAAATCGGGATTTATAGGACTCACTCACTCACTCACTCACTGACTCATCAAAATTATTAGGCACTTCCCATGATGCTAGAGACTTGAAATTTTGCATGAAGATAGATATGAAGCCGTTATTAAAGGAAAAAATCGTAAAATCGCGAAAAGTTGTGTTTGACTCCGCTTCCGGGGCGGGGGCGTGCCAGTTTTGTACTTCCTTCCGAAACCCATCATTCCGCCCGAAACCAATGATGTGGGGTATCAAATGAATTTTCTCGGTATGAAGAACCTATATTTGATGTTTTAAGAAAATATTAGACGCATATAGGCTCGGTAAAAATCTTATACCAGCTGTCTGTCTGTATGTTTGTTCCGTACCCTTTGGCCGATTTTGACCAAACTTGGGACACAGATTGGTCTTGATACGGGGAGAATCATAGGCTAGGTTAAACTGTCTATCAGCTGTCTGTCTGTCTGTCTGTTTGTTCCTTATACAAATACACACCGTTTGACCGATTTTGACAAAATTTGACACACATGTCGGTCTTTATCCGGGTAGTGTCATAGGCTAGTCAAAATCGTCTATCAGCTGTCTGTCTGCATGTTTGTTCCTTACACAAATTCACACCATTTGACCGATTTTGACCAAACTTGCCACACAGGTATGCCTTGGTCCGGGGAGTGCACTAGGCTAGGTAAAAAAGGTCTTTCAGCTGTCTGTCTATATGTTTGTTCCTTATACAAATTCACACCGTTTGGCCTATTTTGACAAATTTGGCACGCAGGTAGGTCTTGATACGGGAGTGTCATATTACCTATGACGTTTTCTACTTTTTGTTCCATCGAAATGCCATCATTCCTTCTGAAACCCATCATGTGGGGTATCAAATGAATCGTCTTGGTAAGGAGAACCTATATATGATGTTTTAAAAAACATTTCGACGCATCTTAACAAAAACAGTTGTGACTTCTTTCTTAAATGTAATAAATAAAGTCGTAGGGGTTCACTGCATAATATAATTGAAAGTAGATACTAAGTTTTTCAAAGTCGAGCCATCTAAATTACAAGGTTTAGGATCACAAACCCAAAATGTATCGTCTTTGTTCTTATATTTTTCTTGAAGGCCTTCTGCACATTCCCTATTGTGATCTTTATCCTCGGTATAAGGTTCCTGTGTATCAAGCAGTAAGGAGAACCTTATGCAGAATCCAAAGACCCTGGTTTTATATGAAGTACAAAAGCCAGTAGGTATGCGGCAACTAAATTCTATTTAATACTTAGAAAAGGGGTCTCCTGTGGTCTAATGGCTAGCGCCTTGGATTCATAAGCAGGAGATGGTGGGTTCGATTCCCAACCTCCGGCAGGAATTTTATCATCCCACGGCTCGCTGGTAAAATTCCTCGCTACACCCTGGATGTCGGCGCTAATGACCTAGATGTACATGCGCCGTAAAAAAAAAAAAAAAAAAAAAAAAAAAAAAAAAAAAAAAAAAAAAAAAAAAAAAAAAAAAAAAAAAAAAAAAAAATACTTAGAAAAAAGTAATGAGATCCCCAAAAAAACATAAATGTGAAATAGAGGCCAAGTTCCTGCACCCACAAAGAAACACTCCCTTCCTCAAAAATATCCCCTCCTAAAACCCCCCCAAAACGCCTTACCATTCTACACTCCAAAAAAGTAGTATGAGTTGGTGTATTAATTCAACCAAAAATATTTGCCAATACAAGAAAGAAATGTCCAAGTTCATTACTTGGAAGACCTCATAGTTACTTACTAAGAACAGTAAAGACACTTCCACTGACCTTTAAAAACAACAATAAAAATACTTATATCCAGTTACTAAAATATCACTTTCCTCAACCAGGTATATTCTTAAACTTGGCAATGTTTTTTTTGTGCCGAAATTATCTTTAGAGAAAAACTAAACATTGCCAAGTTTAAGAATATACCTGGTTGAGGAAAGTGATATTTTAGTAACTGGATATAAGTACTTTTATTGTTGTTTTCAAAGGTCAGTTGAAGTGTCTTTACTGTTCTTAGTAAGTAACAATGAGGTCTTCCAAATACTGAACTTGGACATTTCTTTCTTGTATCATCTCTAATATTTGCAAATATTTTTGGTTGAATTAATACACCAACTCATACAACGTTTTTGGAGTGTAGAATGGTAAGGCGTTTTTGGGGGGTTTTAGGAGGGGATATTTTTGAGGAAGGGAGTGTTTCTTTGTGGGGGCAGGAACTTGGCCTCTATTTCACATTTATGTTTTTTTGGGGTATATATATACAGTGACTCACAAAACTGTTGCAATGTTACCTCTTCTTACAAAATTTGAATACCACGCTGTTAGAAATGTGTGTTGGGTAATGGAACAAATATATATGGTTTTAACACATACTTAATAATTAGAAATTAACATAATAATAATATCATTGAAGTATAAAAATAAATTCTGAAAAACATTTAAAATTTAACTGATTGCAACTCTTTAATTAGTACTTGCTATGGCTTCCTTTGGCTTTAATTGTGCTCTGAATTCTATTTGGATTACTTTTCACTAGATTGTTTGAAAATGATGACGTGATATTGTTCTATATCAATTCGTTTCGCACACATAATTCTTCACTCGATCATGATGAATTTTCGCATTTGGCCAAATTTTGTTTTTTATGGAACGAAAAGTCTTCAGTAATATCTATATTAGGAGACCGAGGGGCCAATCTAACAAGTTGATTAAATGATTTTCAAACCATTCCACTTATTTTTGCAATATGCTTTGGATCATTATTCTGTTGAAATATAATATCTTCATTTCGGAATCTAAAACTTGGCAGTTGAGATTACTGTAAAATACTTATATATTCCTTAAGGTTCATTTCGCTTCCTATTTTGGCAATCCGTCCAGCATTTTGGTCCTTTATGCACCCCAGACCATTTGACTGCCACCACCAAATTTCTCAGTAGACTGGAATTCCCGTTAGTAATGGGAGACCCAGGTTTTTTTTTCCAAAGCCAACATTGCCTATCAGACCGAAAACGGTTAATTTTTGTTTTGTCTGACCTTACAACTCTTCTCCAGTCAGCAGTTGTTCAATTTTCATGATTACCACAAAATTGCAGTTGTAGTTGCCTGTGTTTTTTGATACAATGGCTTCTTGACCACATATCCCTGACTTATTAGTGTTCTTGGAATGGTTTCAGGATTAATGTGAAGCCCCATGTCCGTTTTAAGTCTATTTTGGCCTTGTACAGGAGTGTCGAACTCGCCCATCCTAATTAGTCGAACCAGTAACTCCCTGTTTCATGCTAAAAGTTTTCTTGGTTGATCTCCAACATGTTCCAAACAATGAAGAGGCTTTTTTATAACATATCTACTTAATGTAAAAAAATTCAAACCAATTCGAGCAGCAATTTTTCTAATCGAAGGGCTTTCATTGACCAAAAGCTTAATACTGTTGTTTCTGTCAGAGAAAACTGAGTTCATCCTAATTTTTTAAATTTATCTAGCTTAAATATTATTTTTTATGTCTGTTCTGATTGGTAGTAACTATTTTAAATAGTTAACTCGACACATTACAACTTGAACTTCACTCTAAAACATCCGCCACAAAACTGTTGCAATGAACTAAAAACGGAAAGCGTACACCTGAGAGTGCTAATATTGACTAATCCCCTCAAGATCCTTTTAGAATTATACCTCCTAGTCCCAATTAAATTATTTTGGCCCGGAGTAGTAAATATTATGGTGGTTTAATTTTTTGTTTCTATAATATTACTTAACTTACATATCATTGCAACGGTTTTGTGAGACACTGTATATATATATGCATATATATATATATATATATATATATATATATATATATATATGTATATACATATATACATATATGGGGGGCGAGGCCAGCTCAGTGGTAGAGCACTGGACTAATAAGTTGGAGAGTTAAAATCCCGAGCAAGCACTAAAGATTTTTTTCCTCTTGTATCTTCGTTCATGGGTTGCATGCGGCCTCCCTGACCGCCCCTAGGTCAACCCAGCGTTTAATTAATATATCAATGGGTACCTTGGGTGCTAATGACGCTAGCAGTCGAAGCAGACAAGAGGAAAATCAGGCGGCCGGAGCATAGTACTGACCACACTATCTCCCTAGTTTGGCGTATCGTCTTGAATCAGATACCTCTATAGTATCTGTTCCGGTGGGCGGATTCTGCTGGTTAACGAACTTGACCTTTCAAATTAGAGGAAAGATTTCTGTACCAAATTTCATCAAATTCGGACCATTATTCGCTGTGGTAGACCGCGAACAGATAAATATATATATATATATATATATATATATATATATATATATATATATATATGTATGTTCAAACTTGAACCACCGTTATCTTCGTTCTCTTGGTGTTCTAAAACGTAAAATTTTCTAGTCGGCTCTTCCGAATTGGGTCATCAGGTCAACCTTATAAAAGGCCGACTCGTTTACGTGCTAGTGTCAATTGAAAAGCCTAGAATAAATATAGTCATATTTTTGTAAAAAAATATAACACCTACTCCAATATAATCCTAAAAGAAAGTTAGATTTTAGGCGCCACTAACTTACAGTAGCTGAAATTGCACTCTTCGCTTTTTCAACTTTGCTCGAAAAGATCTATGACAAATAAACAAAAATTGTTTCTCATTTTAAGTATCTTGTTTTACTGGCAAATTATTTGAAAACAGCAACAATAAAGCAATAAAATACTTAGGAAATCAACAACAACAAAACTCCGACTCGCAGGAACTACGTCATTTTTGTGCGGTGTTATTATTTTTGTTCGACCTTTCTTGAAATGGGTTTATGGCTTTACCTGGCAGGGCCCGCCAGCCCCCAGAATCCACTTCTAGAGATACTTATTTCACACGGTTCAATGCATTGAAAAATATCAACATTTTCTTGTGTTCTTCTACTATAGTACTAATTATAAAAATAAATGCAATTAAAAAAAAATAAAAAAAAAAAACCAACACCTACAGCATAAAACGCAGTTGAAAATATTCATAAGGCGTCTTCGAATCTTTCTCTTGGAAAGCTATCAAAGCAATATTTTTTTTCTTATTTTACTTATCCTGTTTTAAGGTCAAATACAGTCTTCTACTATGAGCTTTAAAAAAAAGCAAAAAAAAAAAAAAAAAAAAAACAGACAAAAATAACCGTTCGAATAAACGAAGTCAATGTACTTCAATGTTTTAAGCACTTATTTCTCCGATTGATATCGCGTAATCAAAACTTTCTTCAGAATCTTTTTGTAGAGCATTTAGTAAGCTTTCGAATGGTAACTTTCCGCTTACGAAAATTTCCCCCAAAATGTAATTATATTCAACATATGATCTATTTTTTGACAAAGAGAAATATGGCTCCAGATTCTAACCTGTTCTTGAAGTTAATTCTAACATTGAATTCATGTTTCCAAATTGAATCTTTCGGAGCAACGGAAATAGTACAACATAATGCTGCAAATGGTCAACAATTTAATTCAACATTCATGACATGATTTTGAATGTTGAATTAAATTGTTGACCATTTGCAACAATTTAATTCAACATTCAAAATCAAATGCCAAATTTATACCAAAGTGGGATCATTGCTGCCAATGCCAAACGAACCACGTCAATTTTTACAAAATTACTTTATGGGAGGTGAGGACTCCGAAAACGCCCTCGCCAATCGCGTGGATGCACGTTGGGGCTACATAAACCCGGCGCTGGTCGCGTTTTTAAAACACTTCATAAACCCGCCCCTCACGCCTCAGTTTTTGGCTATTCTATTATTTTTTATATGCACTATTCACCTATTTTTTTTTTTTATTTAGTATTTGTTTGTTAAGAAGTTATCAATCCATTTAAGGTTCTTTTATGTTTGAAAGGTTATTACTTTTTAATTATTGGAGTGAAAAGAATAGAAAAGGTCAATGAGAAAAAAAGCTTTAATTTAATTTGGTTTTAAAAAAATAGTTTTCTTGTGAAAATACCAATAGTCTTCCGTTAAATAGGTAATGGAAATGAGATAGAGTAACAAGTTGTGAGATCAAGTATTTCAATATTTGAAAAAAAAAAAAAAAAAACACTTTTTATTTTACTGTATTCTAAATAGATCGATTCTTTAAAAGATCGGCCTCTGAAGATCGATTCTTTAAAATATCGGCCTCTGAAGATCGATTCTTTGAAAGTACGGCCTCTGAAGATCGATTCTTTGAAAGATCGGCCTCTGAAGATCGATTCTTTAAAAGATCGGCCTCTGAAGATCGATTCTTTAAAAGATCGGCCTCTGAAGATCGATTCTTTAATCGCCCACCTGTATCCCGTGTAGATGTTTATCATATTTGTATATCTTTATAGTTTAAATGCTTTTATAAAACGTTCTCAATATTTAAATAGTTTATGGCGTGCAAATGGCTGGTAGTAATTCTATGATGACGCAAAGAGATAATCATAAAATCCTACAAGGTTTAATAAGATTCAATAAATATAAAATATGATTCAACCTTTATCCAATCAAACCTTATAAACATTTCCTTGAATATTCTTGATAATCTGTCGAAATGCAATACCAGCCAAGGTTCTAATGAGCAAGTTGGTGTTTCTCAAGAAGACCCTTGGGGTCAGAGGCCAACTCTTGGCTTACGGTTTTAGTGTCATACCTGTTGTGGGATTTTACCATATTTCAACAACTGTTATGCTGCCAAATCCACGCGACACCTCTTGAATGAACCATAAACCTGAGTATATATATATATATATATATATATATATATATATATATATATATATATTATATATATATATATATATAGGGGCGAGGTTAGCTCAGTGGTAGAACACTGGACTAATAAGTTGGAGGATCTGAGTTCAAACCCCAAGCAAGCACTAAAGATTTTTTCTTCTAGTGTCTTCGTTCATGGGTTGAATTCAGCCTCCCTGACCGTCCCTAGGCCAACCCACCCTCTAATTAATTTATAATTGGGTATCTGGGTTCCTAATGACTTTAGCAGTCGAAGCAGGAAAGGGGAAAATCAGGCGGCCGGAGCATAGTACTGACCACACTACCTCCCTAGTGTGAATCAGATACCTCTGTAGTATCTGCCCCTCAGGGCCCTCGTGGCCGGTTATGGGACTGATTTATATATATATATATATATATATATATATATATATATATATATATATATATATATAGGGTGTTATATGTAGGGGGTGTAAAACGGCTAAACTTCGGGAATCGATGCAGGATGAAAAAAGAAAAAGAAAATTCCTTTGGCATATATCTCCTTTTTGCTTCGTTTTCGAGAAAAACGCAATTGTGAAAAGACATTCTTTCATAATGCCTATAAAAAGTATATGTTTTATCTTTCACTCCCTCTACCTACCTATCTCCCCCCTTAAACAAAAAAAAAATATCTTTATAGTCGAAATAACTGACGACCTGTAAAACTGCAAGTTCAACACAATTAAAAATTCCTTAGGAGGAAAGTACTAAAACAGAAAACAAAAAAATTGTTCAATTCTTATAACATTTAAATTTGACATGGAACGCATACATATTTATAAAATAAAAATATATTTCTCTGATAACTCCTTATAATCAATTTAAAAACTGTTCAAAGGTTTGGCCCCTTGCAGCAATACAGGCATCACATCACCCATACAGACTGGATGGTATTTGTGCATTGCTCTGCTGTAATCTGTTCCCAGGCCCATCTGAGGCTACCGATGAGGTGCTTCGTTCAGCCAATGGGCTCCCTGAAGACCAATTTTAATGTCTCCCAATGCGAAGAAATCCAAGAGAGTGAGGTCTGAAGATGAAGCCGGCCAAGATACCGGCCCACCAGGTCCTATCCAACGCCATGAATGGTTAATGTTTAACCAATTTCGGACGGCCCTCCCGTAGTAGACTGGAACATTTTTTTTTTTTTTTTTAATTATTGTAATGGCGTGTCAACCCTTAAGGTCACTAACGCCATTCCTGTGTGTGGTAATTTTCATTATAATGTTGTAATAAGGATTAATATGTATACATTCTGATTAAATTGTTATTAATAATGGTTTTATATGCAGATATTAATTCAAACGATGAAAGAGAAATGCTCAATTGCTTGTAAACAAAAAAAAATTAATATATAAATAAAAAGAAGGAACATAATAAAAGAAAACCAATAGAAAAAAAAAGTAATGTTAATAAAATACGATATAAAAATGATTAATAAATAAAACAAACAAACGAGCATTTCGGTTCTTTATGTTCTCTCTAGATTTTGTCCATCAATTTGGCGGCCTTTAAAAAGTCAAAAAGTCGCTCGACTTGATTAGTATGATCACCTAGAATTTCATCAAAGGAGTCAGACAGTTGGTGTTGCTCTTTCAGTTGCTCATAGGCCCGGCAATTAGTCAAGATGTGCTTCACAGTTAGCAGCACATTGCATGAGCTACAAATTGGTGGAGGGTCCTTTGACATGAGAAAGGAATGCGTGAGGTTTGTATGGCCGATTCTCATTCGGGTCAAGACTACTTCTTTTCTCCTTGTATCGTGTGTGGATGTTTTCCATGGCTTAACGTTTCTTTTTATCTCTCGGAGCTTGTTATCTCTCATTTCGTGCGAGACAGTTTGCCATCGCATCACTGGAAGACTGTCGAATTGGAACCAGCTTCCCAATCTCAGTGCCAAATGGACTTTCTCCAAGAACAACGACAATTTTGTTATCGTGGAACAAGTCTGGGTTAAGTTGAGGGATCATAAACTGGATACCTTTTATAACTTCTGCATTGTTGAGAAATTTATAGTTTACGCTGGTCCTTCGTAAGGATATTTTGCTTTTAGCGCGGTTCCTCCCTCCCCCATAGGGAGGAACCCCGCTTATAAGGTTGATACAATGAAACAATCCGGAAGTGCCGACTAGAAAATTTTGCGTTTCAGAACCCCTAGAGACCGAAAATGATGGTGGTTCAAATTTGTATATATATATATATGTATATATTTATATATATATATATATATATATATATATATATATATATATATATATATTTGTCTGTTCGCTCTCTAGCTCGAAGACGAATGGTCCGATTTTGATGAAATTTGGTACAAAAATCCGTCGTCCAATTTGAAAGGTCAAGTTCGTTAACCAGCGAAATCCGCCTACCGGAAGATGGCGTTTGGGGCGAAATTCGCGCAAAAAAAAATCGTAACGCTTACGTTTTTGAGTTCATAAGCTTCTAAGTACTCGTTTTATATGATTCCTGGGCTAGGAAAACGAATGAAACCATTTTCAAGGCGATAGCTTTAACCGTTTTTGAGAAAATTGGAAAAATATTTTTTGAATACCGTTTTTGGTTTGGGTACTTAGAATCATGGGATTCAGTTGAAACTTTATCTGCATGTTCTACTTTCATTAAAACTAATATGTTGAAAGTTTTGTTACGTTTGGAGTTAAGGAAGGGTTAGAATAAAATATTTTATGAACAGACATGAAAAGTTTTGGGAAGTTCGTATACTTTCATTAATATCTCGAACACGGTTGGGAAATCGTGGTAAGTGGATAGAAACTATTTGAAAGCTTACTAAATTCTCTACTAAATAAAACTATTTTTGATTAGGTTATGTCAATCGGAGAAATAAGTGCTTAAAACTTCAAATACGTCTGTTTTGTTCTTATGAACGGGTTTTTGTCGTTCTTGTTGTAATTTTTGTCTCTTTCCCTTCGTTTTTTATTGCTTTTTAGTTTTGTAATTTCTTATGTTGCGAAAATTTTGTGTGTAAAACAGGATATGAAAAATGAGGCCAATTTTCTGTTGCTAGAAATAATATAAATTTTGGGAACTTTCTTTAATATCTCGAAAACTGTTGAGAATTTTGGTAAACGGAAGAATACCATTAGAAAGCTTATTAAATGCTCTACATAAAAGGTTCTTATGAAAGTTTTGATTAGGCGATGTCAATCGGAGAAATAAGAGCTTAAAGCTTTAAAGTAATTGATTTCGCTTATTCAAAGTGTTCTTTTCGCCTGTATTTTATTCCTTGTTATTTTTTAATTGCTTATAGTTGGATAATGTATTCGAAAATAAAACAGGTTAAGTAAAATAACAAAAACAATTTATTGTTAGAAATATAGATTTCCAAGATTCCAAGACCTTGCAACTAGCGGGACGGTTTCTTGTGTTGCCGACCCTTCCAGGTCAGATTGTAAATCCTACCTTTCAAGACTGGTGGAACCAAAATATAACTGTCAGGGTTCGGTCACTGCTACTTAATAAAACTACATTTTATCGTAAAAATGGTTTTATTGTGCCGACGTTTCGGCTTGAACTTCAAGCCTTCATCAGGGCTGTAAATACAAGTAGGACATATTTAACACTAATATATGCACATATCTATGTAAATATATATATATATATATATATATATATATATATATATATATATATATATATACATATGTAATATATATATATTTATATATATGCATATACACATACACATATACACGCACACATATGTACATATATATGCCCACATACCTACACATATGGGGTATGTATTATTAAGTAGCAGTGACCTAACCCGGACAATCCCTACCTTGCATCATCAACGGTCAACGATCTCCTCTCAACAAAATAATAACTGCTTCTATTTTAATCTTTCGAAATTAGACTAGGGATAAGAACGGAACCGCGCTAAGATGAGGCAGTTCCTGCGAGTCGGACTTTTTTTTAACCAAAAGTTTCGCAAGGTTTAACTGATAAACTTCAGGTCCTGGAATACTGAAATTTATGAAGGCATTAATCCCTAGCGGGATTCTCCTTTAGTTTTATATCCGTAGGCAATTGCGGTATCCATTAAAGTAATGATAAAAGGATCTTATTAGTTTTTATTGCAGATATTTTATCACTTCTTCGTAGATTATGACTATCAGGAACTTCGGAGTAGAAGACGGTTTGACATTTATATTAACCCAGTCATTCTACTTTACTCCATAGAACTCCTCGGAGCTGTTCGTTGTGGTGCAGAATTTGCAGGCGGCCTAACTACAACAGACCAGAACTCGCAGGAACTGCGCCATCATAACGGGTTTCAGTTCCTGTCTTTAGTAGTGTCATAAGGAAAGCTAAGAACAGAAACAGGTAAATCCAAATTTGATACAATCCTACTCAAAAAACATAACCATAATTCATTCCCCTCTGGGAAACCAGAATGGGTCCATAACATCTCCTCCATCGATATACCCCCCGAAGTGAACAATATTCTATCACTTTCTGAGAAGAAATCTGAGTCACAAGAGCTTCGTCGTCATAGCGAGTTTTCATATAATGCTTGAATTTCTTGGAAACAGCTTAGAATAGAGACTTTTAGTATGTTACTTTGAATTGAACGAAGCCAACAATTTCGAAACTCCATGCACCATTTTATTAGAAGAACGTTGTCTAGTGGAAATTTACTACTAAACTTGTGGGAAATGTTTTAGACTTTCGAACATCGCAACTAGTATTCCTATGTCATCTTAACGATGGAGTTGTGCAAGGAGAAATGTTAACTCCTATATTTCATTCATTTTTTTTTTTTTTTTTTTTTTTTTTTTTTTTTTTTTTTTTTTTTTTTTTTTTTTTTTTTTTACGGCGCATCTACTTCCAGGTCATTAGCGCCGACATCCAGGGTGTAGCGAGGAATTTTCCCAACGAGCCATGAGATGAGAAAATTCCTGCCGGAGGTGGGGATCGAACCCACCATCTCCCGCTTATGAATCCAATGCGCTAACCATTAGACCACGGGAGACCCCGTTAACTCCTATATTATTCAAATATTTATGGTCTGTTTTCTATAACGATTTTTTGTTATGTTCACAATAACGCACACATTTTATTCTTGGATTTTTTTTTATTTTTAACGAGGAGGTCATATTTTTATAATTATATATTGTTCCCCTAATAAGCATTGCAGTCGAAGACCTTAAAAAATAAAATTATGAGACCCATTAACATAGCTGAGTTATCGTTGTACTTCTAAAGTAATAATTAAGAAAAATGTTACCCTTGCTGCCTCAGTTTTTGATTAAGTTATGATTTTTTTAAACACAAAAAACATTTTTGATCATACGCATGAATCTGAATAATAATAATGCTTTTATTATCATTATTTCAAAATCTGCGATGTTTCAAAGAGAATTTTGTATTTAAAGTTTAGTCCTTAACTTTAGTTATGTGGCCACAAATGACTCAGGCCTTTATGACTTGGTATTCATTTATATAGCCTAGGTCTTAAGCCAAGGAAACTTGGAAATCCTATCATAATTTCGAAGGTCTTTATTAGACGCAAATTTTATAGACATACAGAAATTCACTTATTATCTCTTGTGTTTACTACGGTAACGCGTTAATTTTAAACAACATTAAATGGAAATTATATATATATATATATATATATATATATATATATATATATATATATATATGTGTGTGTGTGTGTTTTTTCTTTCTTATATAATTTTTGTCTTTTATTTTCATATTTTCTGTTAGGTTACTAATTGTCTTCCAAATCATCTATATGCATGTTTATAATAACCTTACTAGATTCCAACCTAATTATTTCTTCAGTTATATAATAGATCTCATCAGATATTCCTTGTAAATGCACTGAACTAAAGGTCATATCACTGCATGTAATGGGATATCGTTAGAATCCACCGTTCATGGTTTGCATTTCTAATGACAACTGCATTTATCGGATGCACCGATGACATTGGATTCCTTTCTCTCCCGATTATAGAACCTCCCGATATAACTGACCGGGACTAGGAGGTCGTCCTCGGGGGACGGATGTATCCCTCGATTATCGTGTATTAGTGATTGCATCGGGTATTGGCGAAGGTAGAAATCGGTTATTAGCCAATCGTGACGGTTAGCAATTAATCATGTCCGTAGGGACTCCGTTAGATGCAATCGGTGGCTTTTATTCGAAAGTTGCTACTTTCGGGAACTGCATCATCTCAATAACCAATCCTATAATATCGCGCCAATCTAAGTAAATTGTTCAATGAACAATTAACCAAAGCTGAATACTTACTCATCACTTGTTACTCACCGATTGGAAAACATGGGTATTACGTCATATCAAGTATGTAATGCGTAAGTGCCGACAAGAAATAGGCCATGAACAAAAAAAAAACGTACCTTCTAGCTTGTGTATGCGCTTATGTAAACATAGGGTGAGACTTTAACACAAGGATACCGTTTTTGGTCAAAATTGGCACAAAGAACAATTTCAACCCTCATGGTTTGGCTCCCATGTTCTTTTTTGTAAGGTATTTTTCAAAATTGTGATATTTTTTACTATTACTTAAAAATAAAAGTCGCATATACCATAATGTTGGAAGTTCGTCGAAAGTACGGTATACAAATTTTAGTTACTTATCAGGAAGTAATAAAAACAACATATTTGTATCAAAAGACATGTATTTTGAGAAGTAAAAAAAAAAGTTGCTAAATCCTTGAAGGTGGAATTCCATTCAAAATTCTAATTTATTTAGTACAAACGATGTTCAGTTGGAAGAGCTGTTTTAAATGAAATTGTGATTGAAGTTTTGTAAATCTTGGTTTTTTTTTCCATTCAAGAGAAAAAAAAAAAAAAAGAAGAAATTTAAAATCTCTAGGCTGTATCCTGTATATATATATATATATATATATATATATATATATATATATATATATATATATATATATATATATATATACTTCCTAGGACTCGGATTTTTCATTTTTCGTTCCATTTATCTTCAATTTGAACACATTGTAATGATATTTCATTGTTTATATCGAAATTATACTTCCGTGATTTTGCACATTTACGTGCTTCTTGATTTTTCTAGACCAATCGATTAGATTTAAAACTAATTTTGTCTTAAAGAGATTATTTTACTTATTTGATACTTTGGAATTGTGAGAGTAGGGATTTGAAATAATTTTTATAAGATATGTTTCACAAAAAACTTTTTACGTCCCATACACTTTTTTTTTTTTTTTTTCGACGCATCAACTATTTGGCTATTAGCGCCGGGCTATCTACAGGTTGCCACCCCCTATATACTTATTATTCACCACATCAATATTTTTTTTCAAACTTTTTGATTAGGCAAAAAAACAAATAGAAAATTGAAAAATAAGTATGAAAATACTATAAATCCTATTTACATAATATAAATTTTATAGTTTTTTGTAGAACATTTATCAACCTATTGTAAGTTATTGAAAA
This sequence comes from Gonocerus acuteangulatus, assembly GCA_946811695.1. NCBI lineage: Eukaryota > Metazoa > Arthropoda > Insecta > Hemiptera > Coreidae > Gonocerus > Gonocerus acuteangulatus. The sequence continues at coordinate 86,548,637 of OX328127.1, forward strand.
ATATAAGACAATACAAACACTCTTCACGATTATAAAGTTTTATTTTATTTTTATTACCTTTTTCAAACGTATGCAAAATGTTACCATTATAGTTTAGATTAACGTGGAGGAATTGAAAAACATTCCATTTGAGAATCCTAAGCCAACAAATGCAAAATTCAAGCAGTTTCCCTAAAAGGTTAATGAAATCAATCGCCTTGAAACGTTTTTCATTAAATTCCCCAAAAAAGCTGTATCTTTAAGCCAATTAATGTAAGTAATCGCTAAAATTTCGTTTGCAAAAATACTTTTTCGCTGTACGTATTCTTCTTGTTAATAAACTTACCTTTTTCGTCTTAGATAAAATATTTTTGTGAAAAATTATAACGATATGTTTACTTTCGAGAATTTTAACGATTTTTCTTATCTCGTATGAAATTGCTATGGTCATTAACACAGTGTTAATTTAAAAATTAAAACGCATATATGTCCTACATAAATTTTTAAAAATAAGTAGGTATATATAATAATTTGTTAAATTTCTCATACATGAAAAAATGTTGGAGTTAATATTTCCCCTTGTATAACTCCATAGTTAAGGTATTGTGTATCGCCTATTTTGCATTTTCGTCAGCCTGAGTACTTTGTGAAATTTCTGTCCTGGTGTTGGTGGGTAGGGGAGTTTAATATAAAAATACATATGTCATACATATTAATAATTTTAGTTAAAAAAAATTGTATAGATAATAATTTGTTCAAATTCTCATGTATGTAATAATGTAGGAGTTAACACTGCCCCCTGTATAACTCCATAAATAAGATGGTAGTATAGGAATACTGTTCGTGTTTCGACCTTTAGCATCCTTGTCTCTAGCAACATTACAATCGATTCCTGCTGACCCATCCTGCAGATATATCCTTGAAACACATACCTAGTCTCTTCTCTGTAGGAGACACTTTCTATATTATATCTCAATAATATTGAAACAAAAATATTTCATTTATGCAATTTTGTTACAATTAGTCACAGCATGATATATTTTTCAATATTAGAAAAATATATGGTTTTGGATGACAGTTGTTTGCTGGTTCAAAAAGTTTAATTCATGAAATATCTCAAATATTTGTTACTCCAATAGGAAGTTGATTTTTTTTCAGATTATTTTGGTTATGGGGTTCTAATATATAATTTTATTTATATATTTATTATGGGCATTTATAATGAATATATCTATATGTATTTTATCTATCTCTACAATATAGCCACTCAAATATTGTGTATATATGCAATATTGTTTACAATATTCAACTGCAATTAAACACCTTACGATCTTTAAGATAAACTAATGCTTCAAACATTCTTGGCAGACCAACTCCTAGTATACATACACCAATTCCTGACCTAAGTCAAATCTTCGATAATCAAGAGTTTTTCTAGCCATAATATTAGCGATTCCTATTTATTGATTCGGCAACATTATTCGTTAGTGTTCAATAACTCCGGAATAATTGTATTGAATGAAACCAAAATTATATCATGACAAAAAATCAACAATAATAATTCTTGCAGTTAAGCAACGTCGGGCGTGGTCAGTACCTGAATGGGTGACCGACCACGTGCTGTTGGCATTATAAAAGGGTGGCAACCTATAGATAGCCCGGCGCTAATGGCCAAGATGTAGATGCGCCGTGAAAAAAAAAAAAATAAAAAAAAAATAATTCTTGTACATATAAACAAGTAGCCACACTGGAAACTTTCCCAAGGCGCCAAATGAGTTTTAATAAAATTTCCTAAAATATGTTATTTTTTAGAAACGTTAAAATTTATTCACTGCTTTTCAAAATAAAGAAGTCCGTCACTCAGGAGCTGCATAACTAAGCACTTTCCTCAGAATTGGGTAGTGTCGAGTGCATTCCTGAATAATTTGTTTAAAATAACCTATATAGATAATTAAAATAAAAACTTTAATACTTCAATTATTAATTTTGTAATTAATTTCCTTCCACAGTTTTGTGTATGAGGGGCACTACACTACGTAATAAATACACAAAGGTTCGCATTTTCTTCTATTGATCTTGATGAATAATAAAAAACCTACTTTTGGAGGGAGAATTCAAGCATGGTAATATATATGCATAATTTTAACTGGGGTCATTTTCGGTGTCTACTAGGTAGGATCGATAAAGATTTGAAGACATTTTTCCCAAAGATTCCGTCATGAGTGCAACCTCAATAGCTACTTTCCTTCGGAGGAAAGTGCTAAAAAGGTTGCAAAAAATAGGATAAATAATATACATAGTTTTCGGCAGCATAAAATGCAAAAAAAAAAAATCATTACAAGTCTTTTAATGCCATGAGAAGGTCTCAAGCGCGAATACTTTCGGATTTATAGGAAAGCTAAGTACAAAAGAAACGTAATGATTTTGGAATTGTTATTGCTAATTGAGTTTTTTGAAGATATTCCCGCAAAAATCAGCGTGCCCCCCCCCTCAACATCCAAATAGAAACAGATGCGCCCTGGACTACATTGTTTTATTAATTGAAGTGTTCGGGGCAAAATACTGGTAAGCAAAATTTTTAATATACCTTAACTGTAGCTCCTAAATATTGGATGTTATGTGGGATTATCGGTCTATGATGCAAACGCTATTAAAATATGACTACAAGCTGTGTATGCTACTTCTTCATGTTGCCCCAAATCATTTCAGCTGACAGTCCCACATAACATCCAACATACAGCAGCTACAGATAAGGTATATTAAAAATATTGCTTGGCACTATTTTGCACCGACCCCTTCAATTATACAAGAGCTTTGTCGGTGCTTCATTAATTCTGAACGAGTAAATGCTTATCTCCATGTCATTGTCTGCATATTGATATATTTATCAGTAGCTTACACCGGTATTTCATGGAGTTTTCAGAGTAATGATAATAGTCAAACCATTCTACTCTTACTGTAATACACCATATCCCTTATAATAAACGCCTTTTTTAAAAATAAATATATAAAGATATTCGAATTTAAAGAGCAGCAAATGACTAACGACAAGATACAGGGTATTCCCCCCCCCCCCCCCTTTTAAGGCGTTCCAACCTTTAAGGATATTAACACCACAGATGTTAAATAAAGTTTAGAATTTTATTTTATAAATGTATGCTTGTAATAGTTGTTATTAAGCCTTTAAGTGATCAATTATTATCTTCAAAATGATATATTATTGAATATTATAATTTTTATACTTATGTTACTAAATTTAAATATTAGTTGATAGTTAACCTTGACCAATGAGTTCTGTTTATTGCACATAGCCAGGTTTTGGTTTACTTACACCCCGGACAATGTGCCACAACAATCATAGTTTTTTTACGAGTTGTGTGTATTCTAAAAAATTAAATACATTTTTGATCTTATTCGGGGCATCACCCATATCTTCACTCAAATTACCCGTGAACCCAAATAGAGACCTTTCATTCTCGTAGGCACGGCATTCAGTGAAGATATGTTTGATGGAAATTACGACACCACAAGCTGGGCACTCTGGTGCTTCATTCCTCGACATTAGATAAGAATGCGTCAATCGTGTGTGACCTATCCTGAGCCGAGCAAGGACTAGATACAGGGTATATATGGGGAAGAAAGGGTGTAAGGACTATACTGTTTATCGCCCTTGTCAAAAACAAATCCTAATCCTATATGGGGAAGAAGATATACAGTCCGGGCAACGAATGCTTAAAAGAGCTATATATATATATATATATATATATATATATATATATATATATATATATATATATATATATATTTCTTTATTGATTATTTCATCCTGTATATAAATACATCTGGTAATATGATATATGATACAATATGAAGGTTCTGTGCTCAAGGCCTCCCAACTTCATCCTCGATTAACGCCAGAAAGACGCTGAGATGAAGTTGAGAGGGGCTTACACAAACTCCCTTCTGCTCCGACCAGTGGCTGGATTCGAAGGGAGATCGGTGAGCCACAGAAAATTTTCGCGCTTGAACAAAGAGAAAGCCATTGCTAACACTTCACTTGGTCACTGCAGCAGATCTCTCGGCCAATGTCTTTTGAGTCGCCTCGGTGGAGAGAGTGAGTGGGTGACACTTGATAGGGAGAGGACTTCAGGATTTTAATGAGTGGAAAGTTTAGGATGGAAACGTTGGCATCTGGATAATACAAGATCTTTAACGAGTGGGATATTGAGGTCTTTATGGAGGGTGAGGTTGGAAACGTAGAAGGGAGCATCGACTATTGTTCTTAGGACCTTGGATTGGAATGTTTGAATGCGTCTGATGTTCGATGTTTTCGCAGTTATAGATGGAAAACAGCTATAGATGGAAATTTTTGGAACAAAGTTTTTGACTTCGTAACTTTGTTTGGGCTGGATAGGAGGTGAACACGTCAAAAGTGCTCGCCCGTAGCCTTTGTGCCGGGGGGGGGGGTTAGAATACCCCATTTTTCGGGTTTTCTCTTATATCTCGGAAACCCTGCGTCCTAGCGACATGACTATTCTAAAACAAATGAAAGCTGAAGCCCGAAAAATGGGGCCTTCTAAACCTCTCCTCCCCCCGGCACAAAGGCTACGGGCGAGGACTTTTGATATGTTGACCTCCTAACTAGCCGAAACAAAGTTAAGAAGTCAAAAATTGTGTTCCAAAAATTTCCATCGATAACTGTTCGTTGCCTGGACTAATATGGAGGAAGCCCAAAATCCTTTCGCTGGTTGGATTCTGCTGGTCAAAAAAATTTACTTTTCTAATAGTATTTTTGTGCAAAGTTTTATTAAAATGATTGCAATAATTTCTGAGCCAGCTCGAGGGCGAATATTTACATCGAACACTAGGAATTGCTTTGAACGCTGATACCTGTGACGACGCGCTTCAACCAGAAGCTTCTACGAATCAAGCAGATGCTTCCAAAGAAGAAGCGGACACGTGCATAGATGGACAGACAATCGATGAAGAAATGCCACGACCAACACTACCTGTATCTCCTCAACCATGGGTGATCCATGAAATATTAGAAGACGTTACTAAAGTTGCTAACAACTATCATGGTTCAACAGGCTACACCTGCACGAAGTGATATGGTTACTGGCCTAAGTTCTGGGGAAGGCGCTTTATGGGGATCCGCACAACCAAGTAAAAAATATGCAATATATTTTTTATTTTTATTTATAAGGAGATACAATACAAACACAATTGTTACTATTATTCTTAAATACAATTGGTCAACTTAACAATTGGGTGTCTCCTTCACCCTCGTTATTTAGGCTTGAAAACGACACAAGCCTAGTTGCTGGGAGACCTAAGTTAATAATATGCCCTCATCAGTTTAAGAGTACGTCATGAATAATATACGAAGGCACAAAAATAATTAAATAAAATATAATAAAATAATATACAAACAAAATAATAAAAAAAAAATAAGCCATACAAATCAATATATCTCATAATATAATAATATATAAAAATATAAAACTGAAATTAATATAATAATTACAGATATAACCAGATAGATAAAACTAAAAAAAATTAATAAAATAACAGAATAGAAAGACTAACAATAAAAATGATCAATATGCTAATAAGAAAATAATACAGCGTTCAGAACCACTTCACCTACTAGACCAGAGCACTCGATGGAGGTATTAACGGTGCAGTCAAATTTACCAACTACAGACATAACCACACCCCAAATTAAAATAAAAAACAAGTAAAAACAAAAAGCAAAAACGCATAACGAAGTAAAAAATATGCAATATGCAATATATATATATATATATATATATATATATATATATATATATATATATATATATATTATAATAATTAGAGCCCGGAAGTTAGGCAAAATGCCTTTTTTGGCTGAATTGATATATTGAAGAAGCAGATAGAAATAAATATGTTTTCGTGCATTTAGGAAGTTTAGAGACAATTTTTATTTTGCCTTTTTTAAAATTTATAGCCTTTTTTGGGCGTTATGCAATTTTTTTCTACGAGTTAAACATTTTAAAAAGCACATAATGGATTCCCGTTCATCGAAGAGAAAAAAGGTTGCACAAATTAAATTACATATTGCCGTCACAAATATCTATTCGAAAGCTTATTTTCCCAACCCATGGATTTAACCTCTGTAAATAACAGAACCTTCCTTAGTAGAAGGAATGCACAAGCATAATGAATAGCAGGAAGGAGAGAGGATGAGAGAAGTACGTCTCCTTCCTCACACCCCTTTTGCTGTGACTCCTGATTACCTGGTACTCCGGATTTCGAAATGATAAGATAATGCAAAGGAAGTTTTTCCATGATGAAAAACATTCTGAGAAGGTCTATGACATTTGATACTTTGAAAAAGCATCTTGTTGTTGCTTGTAACAAGGGAAAATGCATAAGAGTAAGGGCACTAATTCTGTGATAAATTGATAATAAAGAAATGAATGAGTATTTAAAATACATATTTTCATTAATAATGAGTAAGATTCCTCTTTGCCTTCACTCCTAATAAATGCCTATTTTAATTACGGTACTGCCTATTTTCACTATTTCAAGTGCCTTTTTGGCTGCCTATTTTAACCAAAAATAAATGTCTAACTTCCGGGCTTACATGTGTTCCGAGGCGTGAAATTTTTGACTCGGGATTTCCTGATGGGACCTATGAAGGAAGGAATAGAACACGCTTCGGCAAACGAGACAGGTTTACTTGGTGGTCCTGCTGCATGAAGAAGCATGGTCAGTCTCAGGCAATAAATTTCTTTTATAATTCTGCAAGTGGAACCTTTTTCAATGATCGCAACCTTTCAATTTCGCAGTCCTTAGTGAAATACCCGCTGAATAAATGGCAAGAAAGTAAAAACCTTTCAAATAACCGTCGATAGGAATAAAATATGCTAATAGACGGTACGAAACGTGATGAAGGGAGCCTCCAGATAGTCCTGGGTACCGTTTTCGGTGAACGTGCGAAGTACCTTGACTTCTCGACAGAGGTCTTCTTCATGCGGGCATAGCTTCAAGGTCTTAGTCGTCAGGTGGTTTTAAATACCATCATTATGCCGTGATTCGCTAACAGTGTGGGCGCATCCTCGATTACTGTAATGCTCCATCTGGGAGATCCTTTTGGATTCGTTTATGCAAATATGACCGAAGGTAAATATCGGATTGGATCCGATCCGGTGGTGGAACGAGCGTGAGATTTGGTTCTGAAGCCTGTTATTGCATCTGGAGATTCTGGAGGTAATTTCCGAATTATATCGGGCTGCGATATCCCTAGGGGAAAAGGATAAGGGGATTTGTGATCCATCTGAGGTCCGATCAAATCCAAAACATACTTGAAGGTCAAATCATTTACGGCAGAAATTGGTATTTGTGTAGGCATTGCTCAGGTTTACATGTCTCATTATTTAGGTATGGCCAGAGAGGACTTGAGGGAGCAACTGTCTATAGCCTCAGTAGAGGAGCGCGGGGATAATTGCCATAGAGTTTTGTTTTTGATTTTTCTTATTTTTAATGATTTTTAAAATCAGGCAAAAAGGTTATTCACGAACATATCTTTGTTCAGAAGAAGTTTTCCCAAAATATGTCTTTGTTGCTTTTCCCCTACCTATGCCAACTTACCCTACCATCGGTAAAAAAATAAAAATAAAATAAAAAATAAAAAATAAAACTAGCCCCACTCTCTCCTAGCCTAAGATGGCGCAGAAACAGAGATGATACAGATAAGCAGGCCAAATTCGATTGTGCAGCATTGGAGAAGAGGCGATTCCTACATTTTGGTGGGCTTGATGAGGTGGAAATCAGGAGGTAGACGGAAGTCAGACAATACCTTAAGTTCATCAGGAGTTTAAGGTAAGTTCTGACCAGTTTTAGGAATCGCACAATAGGACAATGACCGATGGCGCGGCGGATGGTATGAATCATGAGAAATCTATTCAAATCTTTCTATTTACTAGCTAAATACCCGTGCTTCGTCACGGCAGATAAGTAGTTATTTCGTTACGTTAAATAATGTATCATCAAAATTAACGCTACTCTTTAATTTTGTGCAGTTATTAGATCCCGGTTGCCGCAGGGCCGCCACATCTCAGAGCTGGGCCCGGGTCCAGATCACGGGCCCCCCCTTCTCAAAGGCGGGCCCCCACTTCTCAGAGCCAGTATGAAAATTCTAGTACTTTGCTATAGGACTTTGGGCATTTTGAAATTATTTTCATCTTCAGTTTTGAGCAAAATGAGAATAAAAGCCAACAATCGGTGCTGCAAAGGTCACTTTCGGTTCTTTTTTTTTTCCAATTAGCGAGGATCGGCCCGGGTCCCCACGGTGCCCGGACCCGGGACAACTGTACCCGGTTGTCCCTCCCCCCATGTGGCGGCCCTAGGTTCCCATCATACTATTTGCTATTCATCAATTGATAAGTAATCAAAGTATATTGTTTCTTGACACTGGGGCGCTCCGGACCAGTACTAACAAACAAATAACCTAGAGATACCCAGTTATCTATAGGTTACCAGTAATAGCAGATTAACCAGTACCGGTAGAAATTCGTTGTCAGTAATAAATGGACGTTAAAAATTAAAAGTTTATGTTTTAGCGCGGTTCCTCCCTCCCCCATAGGGAGGAACCCAGCTTATAAGGTTGACACAATGAAACAATCCGGAAGTGCCGACTAGAAAATTTTGCGTTTCAGAACCCCTAGAGACCGAAAATGATGGTGGTTCAAATTTGTATATATATATATATATATATATATATATATATATATATATATATATATAAATATATATATATATATATTTGTCTTTTCGCTTTGTAGGTCGAAGACGAATAGTCCGATTTTGATGAAATTTGGTACAAAAATCCGTTGTCCAATTTGAAAAGTCAAGTTCGTTAACCAGCAAAATCCGTCCACTGGAAGATGGCGTTTGGGGCGAAATTCGCGCAAAATAAATCACAACGCTTACGTTTTTGAGTTCATAAGCTTGTAAGTACTCGTTTTATAGGCTTCTTGGGCTAGCAAAACGAATGAAACCATTTTCAAGGCGATAGCTTTAACCGGTTTCGAGAAAATTGGAAAAATAGTTTTTGAATACCGTTTTTGTTTTGGGTACTTAGAACCATGGGATTCAGTTGAAACATTTTTTGCATGTTCTAATTTCATTAAAACTAATATGTTGAAATTTTTGTTACGTTTGGAGTTAAGGAAGGGTTAGAATAAAATATTTTATTACAGACATAAAAAATTTTGGTAACTTTGTATACTTTCCTTAATATCTCGAAAAAGGTTGAAAATCTTGGGAAACGAAAAGTTACCATTAGAAAGCTTACTAAATGCTCGACAAAAATGGTTCTGATGAAAGTTTTGATTAGACGATGTCAATCGGAGAAATAAGTGCTTAAAGCTTTAAAGTAATTGATTTCGCTTATTCGAACTGTTCTTTTTGTAATTTTGATTTTGGTACTTAGAATTATGGGATTCAGTTGAAACATTTTCTGCATGTTCAAATTTCATCAACACTAATATGTTGAAATTTTGGTTACGTTTGGAGTAAAGGAAGGGTTTGAATAAAATATTTTATTAACAGACATGAAAAGTTTTGGGAACTTCGTATACATTCATTAATATCTCGAAAACGGTTTGGAAATCGTGGAAAGTGAAATTTAACAGTTCGAAAGCTTGCTAAATTTTCTACAAAAAATGTTTTGAAGGAATTTTTGATGGGATGTTCATTTTAGGAGGTATAAGCCCTCAAAACTTAGTTAGTTATTTTCGTTTATATAAACGAATTTATTTGTGTGCTTCCCGCAGTCTTTTTTTCACTGCTCGTTATTTTTGTAATTGCTTATGTCAAATGTATTTCTCAATAAAACAGGATACGTATAAGTAGAAACAATGTTTTGTTTTTACGGAATCTTGGGGTTCTCAGATGCCGTATGAGTATCTATTAGGCCCCCTCCGTATATTTTCCTTAATATCTCGAAAACGGTTGAGAATCTAGGTAAGTGGAAGGTTACCATTAGAAAGCTTACTAAATGCTCCACCAAAAAGATTGTGAAGAATTTTTGTGAAGAAGCGATGTCAATCGGAGAAATAAGTGCATAACACTTTCGTTTATTTGAACGGTTCTTTTTGTCTGTTTTTATTTCTTGTAATTTTATTATTGCTTCTAGTAGGAGTAAAACAAGATAAGAAAATGGAAAAGAGATTTATAATTTTTAACGAAAGATCAAAACAAACAAATAATTGTATCTACTCCTCTTTTTTTGTCTCTGTTTACCTTCGTTTTTAATTGTTTTTTGTTTTTCTCGGTTTGCCTTAGTTTTTAATTGCTTGCTGTTATTTTGATTGCATTTGTTTCAATAAAACATGATAAGTAATTGAAAAGCGTGTTTGTATTTTGAATTGACTTTGAGAGTCTTGCTGTAGATTGAGAAATTTCCGCTTCTAACCTGTGGGTGTTAGCAATTTTCATAAAATAAAACAAAAAAATTTTAGATCTATTTTAAGTTATGGATGACACCGGATACGTCTTAAGATGACGCATTTCTTGCTGAAAGAGAATGTGAAAGAGACCACTGTGTTGGGTCAGACACCTGCCCGAACGAGCTACCAGGCAGGTAGGCTTTTATTGCACTTCATAAATCAAGAGTTGACAGTTATTTTACCTGTAGTAAGTCATGCAGCCAAATGCTGTAGTAGAAATATAATTATATTTTGTGGTTGTTTGTAGCATAGCACATTAAAATATAACACTACGTTCTAATTTTCTTGTACAATTTTATTTTGTTTAATTGCATTTAACAGCAAAATGAGTAGGTAAGTGTTTTTAATTGCATTTAACACTAAAATGGATATGTTAGTAAAGCAAGTTAAGTCAATTAGAAACATATTCCTAGTAGAGTCTTCGTAGAGGGAAACTCGGAACGGCGGAAAGAGTAATTTCCGCTTAGGATAGTTTCTTGTGCCTTGCCGACAATCTTGCTTTTCTTTGGAATAAGTGTTTACATTAAGAATGATCTAAACAAAGTAATTACTGTTTGTGTGTGAATGGAACCGCGCTAAGATAATGCAGTTCCTGCGAATCGGACTTTTTTAAGATGTCATTTGGAAACACTCATTATATTTGCGAGCATTACCAAGAAGTGTTCTGACTGGGGATGCTGAAGGGTGAGGAGGCTGTGTAAGGGTTCGGGATATTATTACCTCGGATGGACCATCACCAGGTATAGCGTAAACTCTATGAGGGACAAAATCACAGTTTATTTCTAGTAATTCAAGGTCTGCCATCATAGTTGAAATTAACCGCAATTCAAAATAATACTATGAAATAAATACAGTACAAGCGCATGCTGCCTAGGCTTGCCTGAATAACAAAAAAAAACTTTCTTAGTCAGTGCTCACGTTGTAAAGGGAGTATCCATGAAAAATTTCAAATTTTTCTGTCTAGTGGTTTTGGCTGGGGGATGATAGGTCATTGAGTCCGTGAGTGGTATTTGACAAATATATAGTAGATTTATTATTTTTCAGAGCCCGACGTAAAGCAATTTCCCTTTTTTTGTAAATTTGACAGGTCTCATGAAATAAACAGGTAACAAATCCACAAATCAAATTCAGGTTATTCATCAACATCTTTGTTTTTTAGTTAATTTTATACTCAGTCCCCTGAAGGTTGCAAACTCCTCCACTTTCAGGAAAAGTTATTCGTTTATTAACTTTTAATTACCTAATAAGGAAGATGACGGTTGGTTCGTCATTGAGGGTGAAATGCCAATTGATAAATGCGATGAAAAATTATTTTTCTTCCATATATTTTTATATATATATATATAAATCAGTCCCTCGAGGGCCCTGAGGGGAAGATACTATAGAGGTATCTGATTCATGACCATACGGCACACTAGGGAGATAGTGTGGTCAGTACTATGCTCCGGCCGCCTGATGTTCCCCTTGACTGCTTCGACTGTTCCCTTGACTGCTGTTTAGAGTCATTAGCAACCAAGGTACCCATTATTAAATTAATTTAAAGGCTGGGTTGGCCTAGGGACGGTCAGGGAGGCCGAATTCAACCCATGAACGAAGATACAAGAAGAAAAAATCTTTAGTGCTTGCTCGGGATTTGAACTCAGGTCCTCCAACTTATTAGTCTAGTGCTCTACGACTGAGCTAACCTCGCCCCCATATATATATATATATATATATATATATATATATATATATATATATATATATATATATATATATATATATTTGTCGGAGGATATTTAATTATTTATTATTAGTTATATTATTTGGGGAACTGCAAAACCATCGAACATCAGACGCTTCCAAACATTCCAATCTAAAGTCCTCCGAACTATAGTCAATTCTTCTTTTTACATAACCAATAAGAATCTTCATAAAGACCTCACATTCCCCTAATACAAGATTTTATCTCCATCCGATTTGCAAATTTTCATCACAACTTATCCCTAAACCCTATTCCTGCTGTCCAGTCACTGTCCACTCCCAACCATCCCTATTCCCCAGCAGGACGGTTGACCAACAAGTGGCTTTAAGCAATACAAGGGAGTGATGACGGAGGTTATCTTCTCCCCACAAACCCCTAGAGTGTCTGCAGTTATCTCGTCCCTTTTCCAGATCCAGTACTTCGTACCGCTGCTGGTTGAGGAATGAGATACGGCTGTGTCTAGTCATCTCGCTTACCCGAGGAGACAAGGGGGCAGCTGGAGCAGACGCTCGTGATTATTATATGTTATGTAAGCACATTACAAAATGTAATTATTTTACAGAATGTAATATCATTAAATGAATAAATAAAAAAAAAGTTATATTATTTACTTGTCATATAGAAATATTGTCATTCTGCAACTCATTTACTCATTATAGTGTGTTAATATTAGTAAAATAGTGTAAATATTGCTATAACAGTTAAAATTTAAAATTACTAACAATAGGGCTAACTAAATAAATATAAGTAAAGATGGAATTGTTGGGATTCGGCTAAAAAAAACTCAATATGATTTTTGTTTAAAAAAAATCTATATTTTGGACGGTTCGACTACTCATTGGTAGCCTTCATCAGCTAAAATGACAAAAAAAAAAACAAAAAAAAAAAACAGAAATTAATACATTAACAAAAAAAATGTTTATAATTGATATAAGTAACAGAACTATAAATACAATTAACTTATTATAAAAGAACAATTTCGTCTTAAATTTCCTGTCATAAAATGTCATAAACAGGCCTTTGATCCCTTACCCACCACCTTCTCCCACCACCTGCTTTGTTTTCAGTTTCATATACCCCAATAGATTCCTTTTTTCTTAGACACTTTGACAATGGTTATTTAACTGTCAACCTTGGTCTTCCTCTGCCTCCCGGCATTTCCATAGGTATGTCGTATCTTATTTCTTTGTAAAATTAATTAATGTTACTATTAGCTACTATAGTTTTCATTGGTATGTAGTTTCTTATTTCTTTGTAAAATCAATTAATGTTACTAATTACTATTAAAATCAATTATTGTACCTATTTAATTATATAAACTTCAGTAAAATAGCCCCTCTTTTTTTTCTTCTTTTTCTGTTATGTTTATATTGATTTTCATTCAACTCATTCTAAGAATTTAAGACGAAATTGTTCTTTTATAATAAGTTAATTGTATTTATAGTTCTGTTACTTATCACAATTATAAACATTTTTTTTTGTTTCTGTATTAATTTCTGTTTTTTTTTTTTTGTCATTTTAGCTGACGAAGGCTACCAATGAGTAGCCGAAACGTACAAAATCTAGATTTTTTTTTAACAAAAATCATATTGTGGTTTTTTTAGCCGAATCCCAACCATTCCATCTTTACTTATCACCTCGACGGCTAACTATGTAATCATCATGATAAATAAATATAACAGCTAAACTCCTTTGCTAAGGGGAAATACTTTCAAGCTGGTGCTAATGACCTAGGTAGTAGAAGCACCTTAATAATAATAAAAAAAACAAAAAAACTTTCAATAGACTACGTCGTCCTAGCTATATGAACTATTCAGGCAACAATAGACTACGTCGTCCTAGCTATATGAACTATTCAGGCAACAATAGACTACGTCGTCCTAGCTTTATGAACTATTCAGGCAACAATAGACTACGTCGTCCTAGCTTTATGAACTATTCAGGCAACAATAGACTACGTCGTCCTAGCTTTATGAACTATTGACGTCAATAATTCCAACAAAAATAATTTTCTCTTGAAGAATTCCATGCATAAGGAAATGCCAAAATAGCTGTTATATTCTTGCATCAGGAGATTAGCAAAGATATAAATTCAGCTGGTGATGTTTTCTCAAGAATTTATAGCGGCCAATTCATTATTGTAAGGTTGTCTTTGTCTCAAGCAGAGGGTGTTTATCTTAAGCTGTCAGATTTTAATTAAATCTTCGACATTATCATATTTATTTAATGAAGAAAACAGCTATAAATCACACAAGAATTCTCAATTATTCTTTACCCTTCGGGCTATATTCGGGTAACTTCAAATTCAAACATTTGATGGGGCTTTCATGTAGAGCTTATAATTTTTCTATTTGTATCAATATTTAACGCACTACTCCATATATATATATATATATATATATATATATATATATATATATATATATATATATCTGTCCACTTCCCATTGCAGGTACAGACTCGTAAAAACTTCGAATTATCCAAAATTTTATTCGCATTAACCACGATTTGTTTTACATTGTTTATGCCCTAAATTCTAGGGACCGACAGAAATATTCGAATTAAAGAAGATGTCGAAGGTCGAATTATCCATGTTCCACTGTGTATATATATATATATATATATATATATATATATATATATATATATGTACAGTGGAACATGGATAATTCGAACTTCGATAATTCGAAATCTTCTTTAATTCGAATATTTCTGTCGGTCCCTAGAATTTAGGGCATAAACAATGTAAAACAAATCGTGGTTAATTCGAAGTTTTTACGAGTCTGTACCTGCAATGGGAAGTGGACAGATAGCCGGTCGATATTAAATCTTGTGAAAATATTCTCCCCTCGGGTAAGAAGGATAGCAAGATACGGATGTAGAGGTTCTGGGAGAAGAAGCGCGGCGGTCTCATAGTCTAGTTCTTGGACTCTAGGAGTTCTGCAAAGTGGTGGGTCGCGCTTCCTCCCTTCCAGGGGTTGTTATAGTTCCAACCTAGAATTCCCTTCCACAGTCCTTCCGATCTTCATTTTGTATTAAGATATAATTCAATCAGTGCCTAGATCTGCTGTATTGTTTGTACCTTGAATTTCCGGAGTACAGTGCAGTTCTGTGAGTTGTTGATTAAAGATGTCAACGCCTGGAATTTATAAAACTTTAACGTTTTCAGAGAACATAGATGCGATTAAAGAAGTCGAAAAAGGAATAAAGAAGAAATCTGAAATTGCCAAGGACTTTGGAATTCCTCCTAACACTTTATCAAAAACTTCTTCTCCATGAAAATGGCTTTTTTTTAAACTTTTTTGATAAAGTATTTATTACTTGTGTACGTAATCATCAATTAATGATATGTTTGTTTTTCTATTTGAAGTTCGATTTTTTACTCTTAATTTTTAAACTTTTTTAATTCGAAGTTTGGATAATTCGAACTCTTTTATCGGTCCCTAGGGGTTCGAATTATCCAAGTTCTACTGTATATGATTTTGGGGGGATAATTGCGGTCGTTAGAGTAGCACAACTCTTTTTCTTTTTATGTCTACTTTTTATTAAATGTTTCGTCACTGAATGGACGCGATGAGGCACGAAACATATCGGGCGAACTTTCCTATCGGAACTTCCGGATTGACCAGAGATAACCCGTTATCTATAGGTTACCAGTAACAGCAGTGTAACCAATACAGGTTAAATTTCGTTGTCAATAATAAATGTACGTTAAAATTTAAAAATTTATGCTTGCAAGTTGTCGTTTTGAAACACTCATTATATTTCCGAGGAGGCTGTGCAAGGGTTTTGGGATATTATTACCTCGGATGGACCGTCACCAGTTATAGCGTAAACTCTATGAGGGACATAATCACAGTTTATTTCTAGTAATTCAAGGTGTGCCATCATAGTTGAAATGAAGCTCAAATAGATATAATAATATGAAATAGATACAGTATGGTAACAGCTGACCTGTTATCCTCCTAGCAACCCATGCTGCCTAGGCTTGCCTGCTCTAACCAACTAAAATTCAAACCCCTCTAAAAATACTTAAAAGTTTTAATATCAAAAAATCCTTTCTTAGCGAGTGTTTACATCCCAAAGGGAGTGATCATGCAAAATTTCAAATTTTTTTGTCAAGTAGTTAGGGCTGGGCGGTGATACGTAAGCGAGTTAGTCAGAGAGTGAGTGAGTGGTATTTGACAAATACTACATGCTATCAGGCTGTACCGTATGAAATGTCAGTTTTGGACTTGCCGATTTCCTTCAAACTGAAACTGTCGTGGCTCCTACTCCGAGTACTTTGGCATATTCCCTAGTGCTTTTTGAGGGACAGGCTTCAACCCTTTCTTTCAGGTGGTCATTGTCAAGCTTGGTTTCTGGCCTTCCTCGCTCCTCGTTGTCAAGGTCAAAATTTCCACTTCGAAACCTGGAAAACCACCGGTAAACAGTTCGTTCCCTCCCCGAACGCCGTGTTAATGTTCATACTCGCCTCAGCAGCGCTATGACCGAGCTTAAATTCATAACGAAAAATAATACGGATTTCCGTTGAAGTCATAATTTAAGTTTTATTTTTTTTTTCAGAGGATCGTTCTCACAACACAGTACACAAGTTACTGATTAAATAATAGGAATGAAAGAGCTTTAATTCTATATGAATAACAATGTTGTAAATAATGAAATAAAAAAGGGAAATGATTAAATCCCAAAGTAAACAAAACTGACATTTCATACGGTACAGCCTGATAAAAAAAAAAAAAAAAAATTCCTTGTCGTCTCTAAGTATATTCCAAAGAGGTCCAGTTGATTTTGAACGTTCTCGAACGCTCTACAGTCCGTGAAAATATATTGAATGAAAAGATCCACATACTGTTCATTCAGGCCTTTCTTCCCGCTTGAATAAGTAAGAATGGGTGAGATTAGTATGGCCAATTCGCACTCTCGACAGAACCACCTCATCGCGCCTACTGTCCATGCCGAATTGGTGGATTTTATCTTTTTTGACTTGTTATCTCGTTTTTTTTGTCAATTCCGTATTGCCACGAGTGGATAAAACTTATATGACTTATCCACTCAAAATAAGTACTGTGCATCTGAGAGCGCGGAGACGCATTTAGTAGTGTTGCATAAAGAAGAAATGTCTTCCCGTCAGAACGATTTGCCTTAAGAAGAAAGCGGAAAAAGTGCGACCATGATTTACGACATGACGAAATGTAAACGTAAAACAGGGTACTTCCAGTGAGGATTTCTCTAAGTGTTTCGTCACTTGAACACTTCTTCTTTTTCATTCAAGTTCGTTAACCAGCAGAATCCGTCCACCGGAAGATGCTTTTTGAAGCGAAATTCGCGCCAAAAATACGGTAACGCTTACGTTTTCGAGTTCATATGCTTGCAGGTACTCTTTTTATAGGTTTCTTAAGGTAAAGAAAACTAATAAACCGTTTTTAAAGCGACATCTGTAACCTTTTTAAAGAAAAATTGAAACACCTACTTTTCCAAACTAATTTTCAGTTTGTGTATTCAGAGACGATTAATTCAGTTGGGACTTGTTCCAGACGTCTGCTATTCACCTAATCTATAATAGCTAAATTTTGGTCCCCTTTGGAGTTGAAAAAGTACTAGAAATAAAATATTTCATTAACAGGCTTAAAAAGTTTTGTGATTTTGGTATATTTTCAAAAATATCTCGAAATCGGTTAGGAAATCGTGGTCAGTGGAAAGTGACCAATCGAAAGCTTACTAAATTCCCTACAAAAATGGATCTTATGTAATTTTCGATGGGGTGATGTCAATCGGAGAAATAACGACTTGAAAGGGGGTCTCCCGTGGTCTAGTGGCTAGCGCGCTAGATTCATTAGCGGGAGATGGTGGGTTCGATCCCCACCGGCGACAGGAATTTTCTCATAAAAAAAAAAAAAAGACTTGAAAATTCGCGATTATTAGTTTTGCTGTTTTGAACAGGTTTTTGTATCTGTTTACCTAAAGTTTTAACTGTCTGTTTCTCATTTTAATTGCATTTAACTGTAAAACGAGTATTAGACTAAAACAAGGTAAGAAAATGTGAAACAGTGTTAGTGTTTCCAAGAGTGAACGTTGAGAAGGTACGGGAAGTCGCCATGATACTGTCAGTATCCTGTTGTGGCGTCTTAAATCTATTTTCTCTTCCGGATTTTATTTTATATTTTTCACGAAAGATCAAGCCCTAGCAATAACTGCTTCTATTCCTTTACTAATATCACTAGGGATATGAACGGAACCGCGCTAAGATGACGCAGTTCCTGCGAGTTGGACTTTTTGAATTGAAGATGAAAGTTGTCTTGTCTGCATGTGTTCTGGAGAATTTCCTTCATTTTCTTGGGTGAGTTAACCCGCATTACATGTAAGTTGTGCGGGTCAGTATTTCCTGTATTTAGGAGAATGAAAAAAGTCCGTCGGGCAGGAGCTGCATAACTAAGCACATTCCTCAAGAAGATGATAGTATATACTGCCTTCCTAAATAATTTCCTTAAAATAAACTATATAAATAAAAAAATAAACAAAAATAATTTTGTTATTTTTTATTTTTGAATAATTTATGAGCAACCACAATAAAGGTTATTTGCCCAGTAAAATTATTACATATACTTTCAATAACACAATTATATAATTTATAGTCATATAATTTTTTATACAGCCAATTATATAGGTTTATTGCAAGTAGATGCCAATATTCAAAAGGATAAAATTAGTAAAAAAATATAGTTAAATGCTACCAACCACACGTTTCTGTCTGATTTTGTTTTAGACAAAATTTTACAACTTTTGTGACATTCGGTAGTTGCAACTTTTTAAATAAGTAGACACTTATTGAAAGAGAACAGTTATTAAAAGAGCATTAACCTTAAAAATTTAATGCTGATTTGAAAAACGTAATGTAACATTGAGAAATAATGTAGAGAAGCACAGAAAATTGGGGGGTTCTACAAAAAAACACAGATGTTTCTAAATTTCCTTATTACCTTGAGTGAGTAATGTTTTAATAACTTGTCCAGGCGTGATCTACCTTGAGTGAGTAATGTTTTAGTAACTTGTCCAAGCGTGATCTACCTTGAGTGAGTAATGTTTTAATAACTTGTCCAAGCGTGATCTACCTTGAGTGAGTAATGTTTTAGTAACTTGTCCAAGCGTGATCTACCTTGAGTGAGTAAGTAATGTATGTTGTGTGGAATGTCCAAGTAGTGGCTGTCCTTGCAGTCTGTCAGGATTTGTTTGATTGTTAGTTGCATGTTACAAATTCTACATACAGCCTGTTCTCGTCTCGTCATTAAATGAGAGTGAGTATGTTATGAATGACCTATCACAACTTCTTCCCTTACGTCTTATCAGCGCAGACAAAACGAGGTACTGCGGGAAGAACTTGAGATACCTGGGGTTGAAGAATTCATTAAAAGAAGACACATTAAATTCTACGACAACCTCAGGCACTGCGGAAATCCTCTGTTCGCAAATATCACTCCGCCGCCTCCCCCCAGCAGGTGGCAAGGCAGTAAATCTGCCGAACAGCTGGTTGATCTACGACAACTTTAAGACGGATGAGGAGAATCAGCGTTGGCCCCCCACCAACAGCAAGTGGATGGACCCTTCAAGGGAAGACTCGCATGGAAAAAGTGTACTCCACCATCAAACACTGACATTATTTGTGGAAAGTGGAATGTAGCATGAACTGGCACAAGCCAGAGGTTTTGCTTTGTAAATTTTCTTTGGGGGTAGGAAAAAAAAAAAAAAAAAAAAAAAAAAAAAAAAAAAAAAAAAAAAAAAAAACTTCTTCCCTCATTGTCATTCGACTACCCGATGGCCAGGCATTCACGAAACCCAGATAGCCAAAACATTGTCACGTGTATGTTATATTATTGTAATTTTTGTATCTGTTCCAAGATTTCAATTAGTATTGACTGTGATGTTCGTCATTAAGCGAGAGTAATGAACTCAATGAATCAAAAAAAAAAAAAAAAAAAAAATTGTTCGGGCGGAAAGTAACTTTTGTTTTTTAGGCCAGGTAGATACTACCTTTTTTATGACTTACAGAAAAGAATAAGACTCCCAGTAACTTTTAAGTAAGTTTCTATATATATATATATATATATATATATATATATATATATATATATATGTGTGTGTATATATATATATATGTGTATATATATATATATATATACATACATATACCTATAAATAAAAATAATAACAATGGATTTCCTGGATAATTTTTAAAAATGTAGGGTCAAACACCTGCGCCTTAGGAATAATTCATTTTGTTTTAAAAAAAAAATAAATTAAAAAGAATTCTTTCTATAAAATAACTTCAAATTTCAACATAGTTCAGCTCAATAAAAAAAATGAGTTGATAAATTGCTCCCAAGCTGTTTTTTTTTTCTTTCCTTTTATCGGATTTGTGTATAATTCCTTCATTCTCTGAAAGAAGATACACACAGTACAGAAAAGTTGTGCGGTTTAGTATTTTCTGTTTATAGGCGATTCAAAATATACACACTTAATTCAGTGGTGATTCTTGCGTAATGTGTATCATGTAGGGCTAATATTTATACATTAATTGACAGAGTTAATTGACTTTATTAATTAGGGTTTCCCGAGGAGGGAGGCACTTTTACCCCCCTATCACTTTTTTCGTGAAATTAATTTTCTAGTTTGTTATAATTATATACTTTTCTTTATTTTCTTGTAATTCATAAATTACAGGTTAATAAATAAGTTTTGATACTGTGACTGACAATAAATTAAGGACTATTCAACCCACTAGGGGTCACCCGTGGTCTAGTGGGTAGCGCCTTAGATTCATAAGCGGGAGATGGTGGGTTCGATCCCCACCGGTGGCAGGAATTTTCTCATCCCACAGCTCGTTGGGAAAATTCCTCCGCTGCACCCTGGATGTCGGCACTAATGGCCTAGTTGTCGAAAGGATTTAAAAAAAAAAAAAATAAATAAAATAAAAAATAAACCCACTATTACTGACTGGTCATCATTGTACAGGAATTCACACTGAGAGGAAGTAGTCCTTGCGAGGCTAAGAATCAGCCATACACACATAACCCATGAGTACCTGATGACATAGACTGACAAACCGAAATGTAAACATTGTAACACAGACCTTACCGTTCAAAACCTGTGAACTAATTGTCGGTTAGGGATTAACTTGGACATTCAACATGACCTGACAGATATACTTTCTGAAGGCAGCCAACAACAGTACTGACTTATTTGAAAAAAAAAAAAAATAACATTTTTGACAAAATATAGACTTCACAAACAACCTGGAGCAAATGGTTACATAATCATAAGTAGTACAATAAACTCACAGACTGATTTATGCTTTATATTTAATTATAATCTACTTTTTTATAACAATAATTTTTATTATTTTTTTAATGTTATATATAATTTTCTTTTGTCTTTCTAATTTATTTTCTATTTATTTATTTTTATATCTATCTGGATTAACATACTCATATGGATGATTTTTTGGAGTGGCATCAATTGGTGCAGCGGCTACATCGGCTCACACGAAAGCCCCTGAGATTTTCAATAATAAAAATTTGATTGCAAAAACTTAGGAGAGGGACTTTCTAGAAAAAACCTAATGTGAATTAATAAAACTAAAGATTGAAAAACATTAAAAAAATCCAAACATGCCAACAAATATGAAACGACGAGCCGAGGAAGTCTTGAATTTGTCAGAAGAACATACCCAAACAATATTCATCCCTAAAAAGAAAATAAGAAGATGCGATTCCGTTAAAGGACTTGCAATAAAAAAAAAAGAAACTTATTACTGATTATTAAAACTTAGTTCTAATTGTATTATTAATAAAAATGGCTGTCTGTGTATTCAATATATTTGGTTCTTAATGTTTTATTTTTCATTAAAAAATGTCGATAAAATAAACTTGTATCATGTTTTTTTGTTTATAGAATATGAAGAAAAGTGTGTTTCCATTACAAAAAAATATGTTATTCACTTCATTAGAAAACTTGCTTTTAATTTGTTCACTGTGCAAAAGATTTATTTAAATTTTAACATCTATTATTATTAATTAGGAATTTTTGGATGGGTTATCTACAGATTACCACCCTTTTCTAGCCAGGATGGGGCTGATGCGTTTTCTTTTTTCTAAAGAAAAGGCACCACCCCATTGTGGAAATCAAACCCCCTTGGCAGGGAGTGTTAAGTGCTTATGCCTTAACACTCACGGCCACCGGGCCTCCAATAAAAATTAAATAAGTATATTATAAATGTAATTGCTTTATAATTAAAAGTTAATCAAATTGTGCTTTTGTCCTGTAATTAAGGTTTAACCCTTAGATGCCCGTGGAGCGGAGCCCATTTCACTCTCCTGGTTCTACAGGACGGCATTAAAATAGCTGAGCCTTGATCGCCCATCTCTTCTCATTTCTTCTAATATGTTATACATCCACATATGCTCATGTTATTTCTTTCTTTAAAAGTTTCTCTGTCAGCATTTTCTCATCTTTGGCTTTTGACCAGACAATGGCAGCCTTAACAACTTTTTATTTTTTCAATTTTTTTTTATATTTTAATTTTTTTTTTCTCTTAGTTGTTGTAATATCTGCGGAACATGATCTGTACGTACACATCAACGAGTAAACAAATAATGCCCTTCTGAATCCCGAACTATGCAAAGGAACCGGATAGCGGGGGAAAACCACTACCCAATAATCTCAAAATGCATTTTTATGAACTCAAACAGGCACAAGATTAAATAAAGCTTAAAAAACTTTTTGGTGTAATATAATGATAGGATTAGCCACATATCGGGTTCACCAGGTTTTCAGCCGAATACCTTTCTTAGGAAGGATTTCATATGGATGACCTGATGACTACATTTAACTATCGAACCATCCCTTGCGACCAGCTGGAAGTAATGGGGGCGAATGAGACGTGGGCAATGATGCCTTGAGGAGAGAAAATATCCATTGATATCACTCACAAAGAATATGATATGATAATATAATGTAAAATATAGTATAGTAATTTTTGTGCACTGATATTATATGTATATATATATATATATATATATATATATATATATATATATATATATATATATATACATGTAAATATACAAATATATTTACACTACTATCTAGTGTGTAGTGTTAGCTTTAACTTAAATCCATCTGAGTAACCCTGGATAACAACCCTGTGGTTGGGTATACATTTTGCAACCTGTTTGTCATTTTGATGAATATAGGTAGACCTAGTTATAAAATCTTATTATTTAGCGCAAAAATGTAATTTACATGCAGCGTTTTCTGAATTTCATCTGTAGGATTTCATTAACACTTTTACTGCAGGAGTGGTAAACCCCAAACCATCCAAAAAATGGTAATTTTGTTTTTCATCTTAAGATTTAATTTGTTTTGGTAATGTGAAAAAATAATAATTTCCTTTGGAAACATGTTTTTCAGCATGACACACATGTGGTAAAGAAATTCCTGCAAAAATTCATAGAAAGGTCTGAGCCCGGAACGATTCCAGAATAAGGCACTCGAAACACTCTGTGAGACAACGGAGGAACGAATAAACCGGCCTGGAGGTTTGTAGCTGATCCCAAAAACTTTTTAACTTTTTCTCCCAGCTTGCCAGGTAGCCCCGAAGACGCACATACGGTGTCATGACGCCAAAGCGAGTGGGTTTGTGATGACACACATGCAGCGTCATCCGCAGCCAACATTTTAATGCCATAATATCACCTAACTCTCACTGCACAGTGAATATTGATGTTTTTATTGTCAAAGAGAAGGAGAACGGAATGTGAATCAGGGAGGTGAAGTAACTGCTCCGTATCTACCTCATAAAATGTCCACATGCAAAATATTATCTTTGATTCCTCTCAATATTACAAGTATACCCAATAATGCCTTTAGTTCCTTCGTGATAATGTCGTTTGTAAAATACTAGTTCGTTTGCTATTTGGCTCTTTGATGACCTGTTTCCCGTTGCATATGTTCTCCAATAGATCGTAAAATATCTGCATAGAAACAACAATCAAAACACTCCTAAGGTTTTATAGCTTGGGCTGTCCTTGTGGTTCGACCTAGTATATAATTGACAATCATTAATAATTATTTATTAAATTTTAACGTCCATTTATTATTAACTACGAATTTTAGGATGGGTTACCTATAGGTTACCATCCTTTTCTAGCCAGGATAGAGTGGATGCCTTTCCTTTTTTTTTTTAAGAAAAGCCACCACCCCTAGTGGGAATCAAACCCACGACCCTTTGATAAAGAGTATTAAGTTCCCATGCCTTAACGCTCTTGGTCACCAGGTCTCCCATTAGTAATTAGCGTAATGGTATGAAATGTTCTATTTATGTGACTAAACTTCTTGCAGGCATCATTGCTTGGTGAATGGGCGTTATTGATTGAAAACAGGTGACTGGCTGTTCCTATTTGGGGGCATGGATTCCAAAATTTTGTAATCACCTTTCCATATTACCAAACATTATGCCAATTTAATTACAATTAAATAGAGCGTTAAAATAATTTAAAATATTTTTTTTTACTTGGAAATGTGATCTGAATTGGCTCCCAAAATTGACAAAATTGCTGTTTTGTTTTTTTTAAATATAATATGTTTTATGCTTGTTACTGCACAATGACACAAAAACGTGTTATTTGAAAACGGATTGAAAACAGGTATACACAGCCAATTACAAACGAGCTTTTTGCAAATATGAATGAAAAATGTTCCTATCTTTCTAATTCACAGCCCATAGATCTTTTGTTAGAATACTTGCCTAAAGAATGAATGCAACATTTGGCTGAAATGACAATGCTCTAAGGTATACAACGTAAAGGGAATTTTGATGTCAGCCAGGAAGAAATTTCCAACTCCTAGGGATTTTGATATTTAGTGATTATCACTCTCTACTTGTGAAATATTTGTATTATTCATCTGCAGAAATACTAATATTTCTATTTTGCTGGCGATTATGCCAAGATAATGGTTGAAGCTACTTAAGAGATACTTTACGAAAGCCTGGACAAATGAACGCTTCTCTCGTTGGGACGAAGTCATCCTATCCAGGCTTCGTATTCACTACGAAGGCACTTCTTACTTACCCATTCGTACCTACTAGACTGAAAGGACCAATATTACTTATTGGTAGAAAGGACTTAGGAATTAATGTAATTATTCCCTATGACTTATGCGAATTACTGACAGAAGGTAGCCCACACATAGCTTCACTACTCAATCATTTAAGAAACACATACTTATACACCAATATTTAACTTATTAAACATTTTAACTGATATTAGTACTTTTTCTTTTATTTTTAGCATTTTGTTAAGAGCTCCTCACCTTATCTCTCTTTGTATTACTTAATAATGTTTTATTTTATCTAATTATATATTTATTTATTTATTTTACTTTAAGAGCTGCACAGGAATGGTGATCTGCCCTAAAAGAATTTATATAAAATATAATAAATAAAATAATAAATTATAAGCTAAGGATCAGTAACAAAGTTAAAAATTAAAGGGTATGGAGAATGAAATAAAGAAAAGAATAATAATAAAAAATAATAAAGAAATATATAAGGAATTAATAAAATAAATAAATACAGAATTAAACTTATAATTTTAACAGTGATAATAAATAGTAATCATAATGATATTTGCGGAGTTGATATCTGAGGAATATTATCCTGAAATAAGAAACTTTGACTTGGGAGTTATGTGTGGTATAATTATATTTTATTATATGTCTTTGTCGTCTTTAAGTATGTCAGTATGGTATCAATGTGGGGGCTCCTATCAGATAACAGTTCACTGAGGCTTCGAGGAATCTGTAAGTTGTCTCTTTTAAGGCAGTCTGTTAGTAAGTATTTTACAGTTAAAGGTACATTGCATGCCTCACATAGTGGTTTGTCTTGTCTTGTGAAGAGGTACGAATGGGGGGGGGGGGGGGGTCTCCCGTGGTCTAGTGGCTAGTGCGCTGGATTCATAAGCGGGAGATGGTGGGTTCGATCCCCACCGGCAAAAAAAAAAGGTACGAATGGGTGAGTCCTGTATGTCCGATTCTAAGTCTTGTTAGTATTACTTTGTCACGTCTTGTCCTTAGTTCACCTGACGAATATGGCTGTATACTGCACTTTATTTCCCTGAGGTGGTTATCTTGTGTGCAGTACCACCTATATATTGTATATATTTTTTTTAAATTCATTTATTTTTTCTTTTCATGTTTTATTTATGCATTTATTTATTTTGTTTGTTTGCTTTTTGTCATTGTCACAGTTCTTCTTTTTTCCTTACCAATTTTTCTTTATTTTTTTATGTATTTATTTATTTTTTTATATTTTGGTATGTTATGTTTTTGTCTATGTTGCAAACTCTATAAATTAAATAAATGATAAATAAAGGTACTTGATTTTTTTGGTAACAATTTGAAACCAGAAGATAATATGGAAACAACAAACAATCAGCCTATATATGAGCACTGAGATCAGTGATTGAACAAAATTAACATTTTTCATAAAACATGACATATAAGGCGACTTGGTGGCCGAAAGCCTTCCCAGCCCAAGGCAGTGATTCGATTCCAATTAGGGGTAGTGGCTTTTCTTTCGAAAAATAAAATAATTGATTAGCCCTACTCTGACCATAAAAGTGTGTTAACCTGTAGATAACTCATCCAAAAGATCAGTATAATGTATAAGATCTAACTAAATAAAGAAAATTATATGTGACTAATTGGTAAAATTATTTATTTGATTTTTCTGAGCCCGCATTCTTTATTTTAAATTTGCTCTTGAACAGGTAGGATGCAAGCAAGATTTTTTATGAAGTAAATAACATTCTCGGATGAAGAACAGAAGGAAAATAAAAAGATTTATGTTAACGAACCAATGACACGGAAATTTCATTCCCTCTATCAAAAATGCAAAGAGTTAAAAAATAAATGGAGCGCTCAGGTATGTATGGTTCAAAGGCGGTAGGTTACTCGTCGAAGAAATAGAAACTTCTAGGGCAAGTACAATAAATCAGGACGAAGACCTGGATATATTTCACCATAAATTAGAAAAGAACTCACACAGATGAATTTAGTCGGAGTAAAGAGGATAAAGATAAGCAACCAGAGCCAGAAGTAGTAAACAGCCCTTAGAAGAAGAAGAAGAGGAAGAGGAAACCTAGATGGAATACTTCCAGACTATATAGAGGATTGTCTATCTGAAGAGGAACATCGGATCAGTCATCGGTTTGCTGTCACAGCACCAACCATCAAAGAGAAATCTAGTGAGAAATCCAGTGATCGGTTACTATATTATCTAACTCAAAACTAACAAAGCCAAGAGTTATAGATATAATTAATCAGTAGATAATGATTTGATTTTAATATACTTTCGGTCTTTCTTAAAATGTCATATTCTAGAAATGGTAGATCTAATATAAACTAATTTAAACCTAGAACCCAACGCAACTACAATTATTCCTAGTGACTTTAATTGCCGCCCAGGGAAGATTCGCTTCCATGCTTAAGATCATTTTTTGTTGTTGTTGTTTTTTAAACACCAATGTTTATCTCCATTTATAGCATGCTTGAGGCATTTCGTGATTTGTGGATGAGCGGGAGTGTAAATAGAAAGAAGTGAGATAGCACGTGTATATTTAGACTAATGTTGTATATGTATAAATATAAATAGTCTATATAGAATATATTTATTTATTCCTAATGTACATAATAAACAATATTTATTAAAATTTATACAAATAAGTTATTTTTTGGAAATTATAAGTTGTAATTTATTATTTTACTATAAATGTTTGATATTGTTGTTCGTAAGATAGCAATTAGATTAACATATGCCTCTAATAATACTAACATTAACTATACTAATATCATTATATAAGGCCTACTCCTCGCTATGGGGAAACTTGTAAGCGATAAACAAAAATAAAAAAAGTAAATAACATTATATCTAAAAAAATAAAATAATACCTCTAAAAAAATTAAAAAATAAAAAAAAATTGAAATTAAATTAAATAAAAGAAAAACATAAAGTCTAAAATTGTAAAAAACTAAAAATAATATTAAAAAAAAGCTAACAAATTATTTTTACCTTCCCTTGTACATATAAAAATTTAAAACTCAGAAAACCATGGTGTGTATACACTTCTGTTATACCTACTATATATTTGTCAAATACCACTCAATCACTGACTACTTGACATAAAAATTTAAAATTTTTCATGGACACTCCCCTTAGAACGCAAACACTCGCTAAGAAAGGATTTTTTGATATTCAACAAGTTCAACATTGACAGTATGTTCAAGAATCTCTCCTTTATCCCCTTCTTATTTGACCATACCTGAATTTCTTTCAAAATATATCTTCTTCGCCCAATCCCAAACAGCAATCATCACTTTCGCTCTTCTTTCTGCCCTTGTGGCTCGAGCTTTTTTAATTATTTTGTTCTTCAATTTTATCCCACTTATTTGATATTTATGTGGATGTAGAGAACACATTTCTTGTTCTAGAGGACACTTTTCCAGTTGTCAGTCTAATTAAATTGCTGCTTGAATGGATTTGGCATAGGTAATGGATTTGGCATAGGTGACGGATTTGGTATAGGTGACGGATTTGGCATAGGTGACGGATTTGGCATAGGTGATGGATTTGGCATTGGTGATGGATTTGGTATAGGTGATGGATTTGGCATTGTTGGTGGATTTGGCATAGGTGATGGATTTGGCATAGGTGACGGATTTGGCATAGGTGATGGATTTGGCATTGCCGCTTGAATGGATTTGGCATAGGTTACTCATTTACTCACCCTAAACCTTGAAAGATTTAGAAATAATTAAGATATATTTTGGGTCATATGCAAGAATAAATTTAATTTATTTAAATTTTAACATCTATTATTATTAACTAAGAATTTTAGGACAGGTTATCCATAGGTAACCACCCTTTTCTAGCCAGGGTATCTATAGGTAACCACCCTTTTCTTGCCACATATTTTTATTTAAGTATGAGCGCAGGGATTAGTATATGTATGTATACTTTCTTCTCCTATTTATTTTTTTATTTAAAATGGATATGTTTGCCAAAAATGTTATTTAAAATTGATAAATATTGTAATTCTGGAACACTTGTATTTACGGACTACTCTATTCGCGTTTATGTAGTCTGTTATTTTTTTGTTCTTAATGAGTATTAATTTGAAAATTATTTTTTCATTATTTTCATTTGTTATTTGTTTACAACTTTTTATTAATGTAAATTGTTATTTTATTGATTTCAGTGATAAATTATCCTTGTCGGGGTCTGACTAATTTATAAATAAATTCCTACGCCTTCCAGTTTCCCTGTGAGTTTTCCTAATGCTGCATGATCGGCCTCGGGCAATATTAGAAAGGTCACCCTATAAAAGGGCAGTGTGGTCATCCGAATGCACTCTCAGGAATGCACAAGATGCTATTTCAATATGTATATGCATTATTAACTACCTTGTTTTTGTAATAAACATATGCAAACGACTTTAAGTACAACACTGTATTATACTAAATTAGCTTTAAATGCAAAGTTGGATATTTGAATCTAATATTATATACAGTAACAACTATTAATGCATTGATGCTCCGCAACCAAACTGGAAAACATTTTATTCCACAGCCAGAATTTTTGCTGAATGAGCGATGAAAATTCAAAAAAATACAGAAGATTTTAAAATTATGCAAACAGTTGGGAGAAGAACCCTATAGACAAGTTTGAATTTTATGCATTACAAATAATTAGTTTCTAGTTAATGCTAAATAACTCAATTAAGTAATGATAATGCAATAATTTATATAATCAAAGTAAAAATATATATATATATATATATATATATATATATATATATATATATATATATATATATAAACCATTAATAAATAAAATCATGTAATCAATGAAAGAGAAAAATAATGAGAGCTATTTGGTCTGTGTTTAAATCAAATTAATGTAAAATATTTTGATGTATTTTATACATAAAAGAATTATGTCAATATGATAGCTTCCAATATGATTAATAAAGATTTGAAATATTTTTTAAAAATTATTTCATGACTACAACATCAATTAATACACTCCTTGTCAATAAGAATATAGTCATGGAAGTGAGTATTTTGTTATAAAGTGTAAAATCTGGCTGATCTTTGGTATTTTATAAACACTTTGTTGAATTTCACAAGATACTCAAGTATTGGATGCATTGTGAAGTTGATTCTAACAGAGTTGCCTATAAAGTTCCTTCAAAAACACCCTAGATTTAATTTTTTTTCCTCAAAAACCCCAAATCCGTCACCTTGGACTTATACTCGACAAACGGCTAACTTGGATATTACTCAGAAGAGACAAGAAATCATCACTCAACTTACTTGGTCAACGATCAGACCTTACACTTAATTACAAAAGAGTTATTTACATGACGATACTCAAACCAATATGGACTTGCAGCATAAAACTCTGGGGATCTACAAAGCTCTCCAACTCTTACAAAATTTGATCGTTGCAATCCTGTGTAAAATAGCCGACGCTCTGTTCTTTGTCTCCATATTGACTCTCTATAACCTCAATAATCAATTTAAGCCAACCCTTATCAAAATCAGTCCTATTAAAATTCCACGGATATCCTAATAAACTGCTTAAAATAAAACCTAATCCCAAATAACCCCATTCGCCGACTGAAGCATAACTGGCCTAGAGACCAGCTACAGGAGTAGTTCTTCCTGAATGTCATCACACAGCCTTGTTGCTACCTGTGAAGCTTTTCTCCTCACAAGTTTCAGGACACAACCACATTGAACAATTTACTAGAAATGTATTTTACCATTGTTGTAAATTCGGAATAAAGATATGAATATATATTAAACAATAAAGAAAAAATGTTTTACTACTATGTTATCTATGATTCTTTAATAAAATGTACAAGGAATCGCAGAATTAAGGTTGTTGCATGGCAAAGCCTTGCTAGGTAATGAAGTAATTCTGGGTCTGACAGACTCGGTCCAACATCTAAATGGTTCAATAAGATATAACCCTCCTCTATAAACGTTTAAGGTTGACACACAAACATAAACGTTGGGTCGTATCCGACCCAGACCCATTTTTGGGCCTGAAATACAATAAGTTATTGGGATTTACGCATTTATTTACAAATATTAGGTGAATAAAATAAACAACTAAAACGTAAAAGACAATTCATAAAGGAAAACAAGCATTTGAGTTAAGGAAAGTAAAGTTGATTCTAAAAAAAAAAAAAAAAAAAATAAAAAAACAAGTAAATTGTTTAGGACACGTTAAAAAATTAGTAATAACAACTATATATATATATATATATATATATATATATATATATATATATATATATATACATATATATATGTGTGTGTGTGTGTGTGTGTGTGTACACGCAATAATTAATTTAATATCACAATAAAATTTGAGGAACAGATTATATCACATTTCTGTTTTGGTAAAATAATCACAGACACTGTGGCACACAGGGACAGATTATGTTCACGCAGGGTCGACTTGAAAAAATAAACTTCTATATCTTGATATTCTTGATCATCTTGATTTGAGAGTTCCTCGACTCCTTCGTCATCATTTGAGAGAATACCATCGTCAGACTCTGAATCTATCTCATCAATTTGGTCATCTAATTCCGCATCAGATTGCTTCTCTTGTCACCTGAATTCGGCTATAACTTCTTCCATGGTTATGAGTAATTTGTTTTCTCCATAAGCCATGATGTGTTAATGAAAACCTGGAAGAATAGCATCTCTAATCAAGTACATTATCATAAACGTTGGGTGGTATCCGACCCGGGTTCGGGAAAAATTTATATTGAGAGATGATTAAAAAAAAAATATAGTTCTTATCTGTCAGACGTAAACGTGGTCCGTGGCTTTCGCTGGATTGACTGAGAGGGTACCTGAAGCCCTTTGACGTTCCAGTGCGGGTATGAGGAGATGTGCGCAGTTTTCTACATTGTGGGTCGGATACGACCCAACGTTTATAGATAAGAGCCATAAAGAATATTTGATACTACCCTGGGCCGAAAAGAAGTTTAACCATGGATTGACAGCGTAGGGTGAAAAATACCCCACACTTTGTTCTATGGCGTGTTTCTTAATTTCTGTAAATCACAGAGAATCCCTCCTTCTTCCTAAGTAATCAGAAGTGCATTATCTAGTGTAACCTAATATAAACAACGCCAGTTCTCTGGTAATCGCTACATGAGAAGGTCGCGAGTTGTGTATGGGGTATTTATTCACCCACGGTGAAGTTAACGTATGTCTTTTTGGCTGATCTGATAAATCTTCACGGGTCGATTACTTTTATGTTCTGGCTTTCCTAGTGGCAAAATGGCCTGAAAACTGCCCAGAAAATATTTTCTGTTTGATTTGGACTACCAACTGGTGAAAGCTCAGGTGGCAGTTAGTGCCTAACTGGAGAACATACCAAAACCACCGAAGATACTGATGCTTGTTGCTTTGGGAGATGAATCAACTCCTGATGGACCATCAACATCTTCCGTTACCTTGGACAAACCCGTGAGATGTTCATTTTGTGATAGAAAGATTGACGAAATCGCTATGCTCTGTGCGTAGAAGGGCGATGTGTCGCGATCACCGATCACCATAATGTGTTAAATGTTAACGAGCCTCAATAGGACAGAATATTCTATTTTCCTAATGTTCCTATTTTTTATGGCTTTTGGTCATTCTAGTTTATTGTTCGTAAAAAATATTTTCAGTTTAGTAATATTTTTTTCAGGATAATTATTTGGTGTATGAGTAATATCGAGTTTTAGGATTTCCTAGCTCTTTTGTGAATTTTAATTAGTATTCAGATCTATTCCTGTTTGAATTGATTTCTTGATGTTCCTGTTCTTCACGTTGCTGTTGAATAAAAAAGCAAAAGAAAAAAATTGAAATATATTTATTTTATATATTTTCAAAGTATGGGGTAAAATTTACCCCACGGTGTCATTACTGTAGATGTCAACGGCAGTGTCAATCCAGGGTTATTATCTACGTTTCTTTGGAAGACTCACTAAAGTGAGAGCAAATAACATTGACGACCGACGATATTTGTTAGTCCACGAGACAGCCTTTTCCTGGATAGATGCTAGAAAGGAGACTAGCCATAGACGAAGCCCTGTAAGGTCACGGTCATTGGTGACCGGAGTCTTCAGAAAGGCCAAGTTCAGCATGAGTCAAGAATAGTCGTGAAGTACAATTAGAAGCGAGAGTAGTGGGACGTTCTGGTGTATGCTATTGAGGTCAATGGACTTACAACAACATTTGTATTTTACAGGTGTTTCGATATATAGGTTATTTATTTAGTTGAAGCCTGAGATCCAAAATCCACCTTTGAACGAGGACACTAGAAGAGAAAACCTTTAGTTTGTGCCCGAGTTCTGAACAGTGTTGTGTAAATTTGAATTAAAATGTAATTCAAATGATATTTGAATTATGAATTACATTTTAGCGCGGTTCCTCCCTCAAATAACGGTGGTTCAAATTTGTATATATATATATATATGTATATATATATATATATATATATATATATATATATATATATATATATATATATATATATTTGTCTGTTCGCTCTCTAAATAGAAGACGAATGGTCCGATTTTAATGAAATTTGGTACAAAAATCTGTCGTCCAATTTGAAAGGTCAAGTTCGTTAACCAGCAAAATCCGCCCACTGGAAGATGGCGTTTGGGGCGAAATTCGCGCAAAAAAAATCGTAACGCTTACGTTTTTGAGTTCATAAGCTTGTAAGTACTCTTTTTATAGGCTTCTTTGGGTAGGAAAACGAATGGAACCATTTTCAAGGCGATAGCTTTAACCGTTTTTGAGAAAACTGAAAAAATAATTTTTGAATGCCGTTTTTGGTTTGGGTACTTAGAATCAAGGGATTCAGTTGAAACATTTACTGCATGTTCTACTTCCATTAAAACTAATATGTTGAAATTTTGGTTGCGTTTGGAGTTAAGGAAGGGTTAGAATAAAATATTTTATTAACAGGCATAAAAAAGTTTTGGTAACTTTGTATACTTTCCTTAATATCTCGAAAAAGGTTGAGAATTTGGGAAACGGAAGAATACCATTAGAAAGCTTACTAAATGCTCTACAAAAAAGGTTCTAATGAAAGTTTTGATTAGGCAATGTCAATCGGAGAAATACCGTATGAAATGTCAGTTTTGGATTTGTCGATTTCCTTCAAATGTCTTGAAACTGTCGAGGCTCCTACTCCGAGTTCTTTGGCATATTCCCTAGTGTTTTTAATTGCTTATAGTAGTAAAATGTATTTGTCAATGAAACAGGATACGTATAATTAGAATCAATATTTTGTTTGTTAGAATTCGAAGATGCCGTATGAATATCTAGATGTGACAGTACTGGTGTTGATTTCGTTCTTTAGAATTATTCTTGGCATTCCCTATTTTCATCTGTTACCCATAGTTTTTTATTGTTAGTAGATTTTTCTTATTGATTATAGAACATTAATCTATTTGGCTATAAAACAGGATACGTAAAATTAGTGACAATATTTCGGAGATTTCTGAGCGAAATACGTTTAAGATTTTCTACCACCACGAACGGCTTTTTTCCTCTATTTTTATCCACTAGATAGGCTTTATTTTGCATATTATTCTATATAAGTTTTATTCAGCAGGGGATTCTGATGAAATGTCGTGTTTTTGCTGTGGATTTTAAATACGATGTATCTAAGATTGGATAACATTAGCGAGCCTACATAATTAAGAACCGACGACGGAGGATTACTTCTTGCTATGATTTAGTCTACATACGTATATTAAGTCCTAAATCCAATCCTCCTAAAGTTCAATGCCCGTAGAAACCAGGGGGCCGCAGGAAATTTACCTGCTAAGAGTTAATCCTCAAGAGCTGTAAATATACCCCAGGTATCTGCCGACACAAATACAAAGCCTAGGCGGAGAGCACCCCAAAAACACAGATCAAACATAAGGTTATATACTAAATATTGATAAAGACTACTTAGTTGTAAACCGATTCATCAATTAGCAATCAATAGTTTTCAACAAAGGTTATATACTAAATATTGATAAAAAGTATTTAATTAGAAAAAAAAAACAATATTCCACAAGACTTGTTTTTGGTCCATTTGTGTCTACTCCATAGACTTAATTAGGTATATTATTCTATTGTAGTTGGGCAACTAAACTTTGTTTTATTTTGTTAAATAAAGTTTTTTTTCTTGATTTGTTATTCGTCAAGACTTTTATTTGTCCTTGTGTATTTACTAGATAGGTTTTATTCAACATATTATTCTATATAGGCTATATTAGGCAGGGTATTCTACTCAATCTTGTGTACTTCTTCTTGATCCTTCTGTACATGGGCGTATATAAAAACAATTTCGGGGGGGGCTGAGACCATTTCCAGGGTATGGAATACTAAATATTTAGAGCTTGGAATAGTTTTAGGCAACTAAAACGCTATTACACGTAAAATAAAATATGTTTTATGAACTAAGTGATCTTATTTAATTTATTTTTAAGGGTTTTACGAGAAGTTTTTATCATCAATTCAAAATTTCGGGAGGGGCTGCAGTCCCCTCAGCCCCCCCCCTCATATACGCCCATGCTTCTCTATCCTCTAGAAAGGCTTTATTAGGCATATTTTGTATTGATTTATAGAGCTTTGCTTTAGAATGAGAGCCAGATTCTGTAATTTCCGCTTCTGTGTTAAAGTTAGCTATTGTCGGTGTCCCTGACGCCTTAATATCACTTTTATTCGAGATGTTCGAGAGGATTTTGACAATTTTCACAAGATATATAAAAAAAAATAAGTTTATTTTTTTT
Source organism: Gonocerus acuteangulatus (assembly GCA_946811695.1). Lineage (NCBI taxonomy): Eukaryota > Metazoa > Arthropoda > Insecta > Hemiptera > Coreidae > Gonocerus > Gonocerus acuteangulatus. The sequence continues at coordinate 86,584,783 of OX328127.1, forward strand.
CCAAGCTTATCAAATGGCACTAGGGACATGAACGGAACCGCGCTAAGATGCTGCAGTTCCTGCGAGTCGGACTTTTTTAATTGTAATTGAAAAATCTGAAAATATCAATTACAGTAATTGAAAAAATAATTCAGTTTGGATTGAATGTATTTCAATTAAATAGAATTGACGAGACAGGACGGACCAGTTCGTGCCATCAGCAACACAAACTTGACTATTAAACACATACTAACTGACTGCAAAGAACGAGACAGATATAAACCTGCCGTACGACATGACTGAACTCTTGACAGATGACAGTCCACACATAAACACAATAAGCATGCACCACAAAGATACAAACAACTACAATCACATCTAGAATACATTCATTGTAGAAACTATAAAAACATGTATGTTTTAACGTGAAGTAAAGTAATGGACACAATATTTCAAAAACTAAAATTTTTTCAAGTTTTTTTCTAGAAAAATGTACCTAATTGTTTATGTTTATATATATATACACATTTAATCACTTCATACATTCCATTTTAAAATAATTTTCAATCTCTAAAATATTCTGGATTTTTGGCAACTTTTTATAATTCTTTTGTTAGTGGTTTCTACCGCCAACTTCTAAAAAAGAGCGAATCGCTACTGTTGCAATTTCTGTATTCAACATAAATAATAAATATAATAAATAGAACTCAAATATTTGAATTACGTAGTTATTTGAAATAAGTGTTGAAAAAATTTGAATTAGAATGTAATTCAAAGGGTATTTGAATTATGAATTACGTTTTTTTTTTTTTTTTGAAAAGGCTAAAAATATGAATTACAGGTGCTAAGGACCCTAGGACTCGAAGCACCCCCCCCCCCCCCCAAAAAAAAATCAATATAAATTACAGTAATTGAAAAAAAACTCAAGTATTTGAATTGTAATTGAAATTTCAATTATCAATTTTGATAAAATTGATAATTTAATTACTGATTATCATAATTGGTGTATGTACACTTATAATTGAATTACAATTGTAATTCAATTACAATTCTTAGTAATTGATATTTGAATTACATAATTAGTTCTTCAATAACATTACAGGATTACAATGTAATTATAATTTAATTGTATTATTTTCTTGATGTAATTCTAATTCATCAACTACAAATACAATGTAATCGTAATTCGTAATTATTAATTCAATTACAATTCTTAGTAATTGATATTTGAATTACATAATTAGTTCTTCAATAACATTACAGGATTACAATGTAATTATAATTTAATTGTATTATTTTTCTTGATGTAATTCTAATTCATCAACTGTAGAAATACAATGTAATCGTAATTCGTAATTATTAATTCAATTACAATTCTTAGTAATTGCTATTTGAATTACATAATTAGTTCTTCAATAACATTACAGGATTACAATGTAATTAAAATTTAATTGTATTATTTTTCTTGATGCAATTCTAATTCATGAACTACAAATACAATGTAATCGTAATTCGTAATTATTAATTCAATTACAATATGCCCTACACTGGTTCTGAACGGAGCCCTTCCAGAACATAAGTCCTGTGTATTCTACCACTGAGCTAAAGTCCATCCATTCATGACCCATAGGTTACTAAAATGCCGACATCCAAAGCACAAAATATGAAAGAAACTGATGAAGAGAACAAAAATTATATTGAAAATGTCAGAAATGGAATACATTAATGGTTAATATACGGACCAGAAATATTCATACAATAAAGCATTCAACTTATTGTAAATTCAAATTGAAACTTTGCGAATTCATTCCCTAAACCTGAGGCTGTGAATAGGCCACGCCATATTTTACTCAACCATCTAGGCATAATAAAAAATTAAAATCCACATTCAGGTCATAATAACTCCATTGTCTGGATTAGTCGGTCACTCAAGACCAGACAAGCCTTTCCATTATGCAAAGATCTGTTCGTACTTCTCTGAATGGTTGTACAATTCAATTAGGAGTACATGTAGGATGATAATATATCGGCGATACAAAAGCAAACTAACGAATATGAAAATCACCACTTTTCAGAGTGGAAAAGTATTTATTCATAACTTTTATTTGGGCAGTCAAATATTCGGCAGATTTGACCTTTTGATAGTGGAATACTTTCCCTTTAATAGAGTGAAGTCAGATTGAAGAATTTGCCGTAAATAAGTCCAGGAGAAATTATTAAAGATGGACAATGAAAGATGCATTTTTTCATATTCGTTAGTTTGCATTTGTATCGACGATATAGAGTACATTACGAGCAATGTTGGGCAAAACTAAAAGCTAAAACTACAATTAAAACTAAATTCACTTTTTGGAATAAACTAAAACTAAACTAAAAATTGCAACCTAAAAAAAACTAAAATTTTACTAATTAATGGATTTTAACTAAACTAAAACTAAAACTAAATCTTTGGGAATAGACTAAAAACTAAACTAAAAATTTATTTTAGTTTAGTTTAGTTTAGTTTTACTAAAATAACATGAATTAATATAAATCATATGTTATTTCGATAATTAAGTAAATTATTAAAACTAATAGAACTTCCTTAAGAATAAGAAATTGTGGCTTTTTCTCGTAATTTGAAAACATATGTTCTTTGATAAACTAAATTAGTTAACTAAAAACTAAAACTAAACTAAAATCACAAATTTAGGTCTATTTTACTAAACTAAACTAATTGCATTACTAAAAACGGAGTCCATATGATTAATAATTATACAAATCTAAAACTAAACTAAAACTAAAACTAAAAATATAACATTAGTTTAGTTTTAGTTAGGGAAAACTAACGTTAGTTTAGTTTACTAACGTTAGTTTTGCCCAACACTGATTACGAGTACATGTATGATGATAATATGTTTAAAACGAAACTCTGCCCAGTTGTACATTATTTTGCAAGTGTAATGCTAATTCCGCAGTCAGGAATTGTATGTTACTTAGGACTGCATAATATAAACCTGACTAAACCTTTATGACCCAATTGATATTAACAATTTCCAAGGCCATATCTATAACCGTTATCGAGAAAAATGGGACGGACTAGATTTTGGGATTTATTGTTATATATCTCTCATTATCTTCATTTTACAACGTTTCGGCCTTGAGGCCATTTTCAATATCTTATTTCTAGCAGCCTCTTTTTTAAAACCTTTTAAGTTTAGGCCTTGTCATCCTGCCAATTCTTCTCATAAAAACTAAACACTATATATTATTATTATCAATTATACTATTTCTACGATAATTACATTATTAATACCTTACTTCAAATTGTATAGGTATATTCCAAATCTTAATCACAGCCATTTTCTTTAAAAAAAAAAAGGGGGAAAGGTTTTAAAAAAGAGGCTGCTAGAAATAAGATATTGAAAATGGCCTGAAGGCCGAAACGTTGTAAAATTAAGGTCTAATTAAAAAATTTAATTAAGGTAATTTAATTAAGATAAAAAAAAAATTAAGGTCTGAGGAATGGATCAAACCGATTTTGCTTTTATGTTATATATCTCGAAACCGGTTGATAGATGTTGTAGATGTAAAGCTTATTAAATTTCCGACGAATAAGGTTCTTATTTGATTTTTTCTAGAGCAATCTCAATCGGAGAAATAAGTTTTTAATTGGAATAATATCCGCTTAGGATACTGTCGTTTTCCTGTCGCCGTGATCACGCTTATCATTGAGATTTCATTTTCAATTTTAAATTTTTTTACACTTTTCGAGAAAGATTAAGACAAAACACTAGGAATAATAGCGTTAACGTATTTGTTGAATGAAGTTTTAAATTTGGTTACTTATAATCATGGGATTCAGTTAAAAAATTTTCTGCATGTTTGAAATTTACATAAACAAAGAAGTTTAAATTTTGGTTATGTTTGGAGTAAAGGAATGATCAGAATAAAATATTTTATTAATAGACACGAAAAGTTTTGAGAACTTCGTATATTTTCCTTAATATTTCGAAAATGGTTGAGAAATCTTGGTAAGTAAAGGTAATCATGGGGAAACTTAATAAATTTTCTACAAAAAAGGTTCTAAAGCAATTTCGATCAGGCGAAGTCAATCGGAGAAATGAGTGCTTAAAACTTATAATGTGTTTTGTTCTTTTGAACGGGGTTTAGTAGTTGTTTTGCTCACTTTTAAGAGTTTTTTTTTTTTTTTTTAATTTGCATTTATTTGTATAGTTCGTATTATAGTAGAAGAAGACAAGAAAATGAAAACGTTTTGATATTTTTCAATGCATTGAACTGTGAAATAAGTATTTCCAGTCACTATTATCGTGCATGATAAGGGTCTGTCAGGTAAGGATACCATGGCCCTTTCACAAGTAGCTGGGGCTATAAAAGCATTTCACGAAAGGTCGAACCAAATATGAAAGGAAACCGCTCTAAGATGACGCAGTTCCTGCGAATCGGACTTTTTTTAGTTTCGAATTAAAAAAATGAACAAATGTCTGAAACAAGAAGAGTAGTAAGTTGTTAACAACTTGTTTATATCGGTCGAGTCCGGGTCAATATAAACTAACCTAAAAAGAATAAACATATGACACATGTCTGGCTTAATCTATGAAAAATATGAGATCCTTAAGCCCCTCTAGAAATACATGTATCGTAAAATCCTCGAACTAATATTTATAATACCAGTTTTGTAGAGAATTGTTGGTAAAATACCTAAATAAACAGCGACCTTATGGTTATCTGTCTGAAATAACATTGTATCAACAAGGACAGGTTGAAGATGTATCGAGAATTTATTCAGGGTCGAGAGTTGATGATCTCATGGAACAAATGGCTTATGTTCTTTATGGCATACGTATAGTTATTCATCCGAAATACAAACTCAATATGTTTTATGTTTTAGTTATTTTATTTTTAGCCCGAAAAAAAAGTGTCAAGGTCACTACAGGAACTGAAAATAAAACTGGTGTGAAATATATATTAAGACCCGGTGGCCATTACCATAAAATGGAGTCACATTTGTAGTAGTGTGGTGAAGTTGGTACATATCTAAGAGTACGACCAGACAAATATTTACTAATATATTGGTACACATCTAAGAGTACGACCAGACAAATATTTACTAATATATTGGTACACATCTAAGAGTAAGACCAGACAAATATTTACTAATATATTGGTACACATCTAAGAGTACGACCAGACAAATATTTACTAATATATTGGTACACATCTAAGAGTACGACCAGACAAATATTTACTAATATATTGGTACACATCTAAGAGTACGACCAGACAAATATTTACTAATATATTGGTACACATCTAAGAGTACGACCAGACAAATATTTACTAATATATTGGTACACATCTAAGAGTACGACCAGACAAATATTTGCTAATATATTGGTACACATCTAAGAGTACGACCAGACAAATATTTACTAATATATTGGTACACATCTAAGAGTACGACCAGACAAATATTTACTAATATATTGGGTTCTCCGGAAAATACTGCAGGATTTTACGTTTTATTTAAAACAATTCTCTATATAATAATCTGCTTACGTTTACTGGATTATTCATTTGTATGAATGTCAACACTTACTAATCCTCTACTAAATGATAATGTTTGTTTACCTCCGTAGCATTTCGCTACTTGGAAATAATTCAGTCTTTCCTACGATGTCGCATCATGAATTTCGTAGGATTTTCTTTTACGAGTTTAAACTCGACCGAAGCGTAGCCCAGACGGCCAGAAACATAAACCAAGTCTTGGACGAGGGTAATGTTAATGAGTGCACAGTTTAAAGGTGGTTTAAAAAATTTCGGGATGGAGATTTCGGCTCTGAAGATAAAGAAGGTCGCGGAACATCGGTTCTGCAAACATCAGTGGAAGAAAACCCCAGAAGAACTTTTCTGGAACATGCAGATAAACTTAAAGTTTGCAAGTCGATCATCCATGATCACCTCAAGGCGATTAGAAAAGTGAAAAGCTCGAAAGATGGGTTCCACACGCATTAAACGACCGCAAAAAAAAAAAAAAAAATAAAAAAAATAATCAGTGCTATGAAGTTATCCTTCTCTAGCCACATCCCCTACTCTCCGGACCTCTCGCCTACTGACCATAATTTTTTTAGTCGCCTCAACCACTACCTATAACAAAACATATTTATGAAAGGTAGGGATTGTCGGGGTTCGGTCACTGCTACTTAATAGAACTACATTTTATCATAAAAATGGTTTTATTGTGCCGACGTTTCGGCTTGAACTTCAAGCCTTCATCAGGGCTGTAAAAAACAAGTAGGACGGATGTAATACTGAAATATACATATATATATATATATATATATATATATATATATATATATATATATGTATATATATATATATATATATATATATATATATATGTATATATATATATATATATATATATATATATATATTTTTTACATATATATATATATATATATATATATATATATATATATATATGCCTGCATACACAAATACACATACATATATGCATACATAAATATATGGAAAAAGACAAAAACATAAAATACTAGAACATAATATATAGAAGAACAATGTGCTCTAGAAGTGTTTGGATTATTAGGAAAACAGATATAAGAATAACAGATTACATATTAGATTAGATATAAGAATAACAATATGGGCTTACCGATGGGAAGATAGAGAACTATTCCTCACAAATGCGGGATCATTTCTGACAGTTAATTCAGGGAAACATAGGGAGAAAGGAGTTGGGAGGGGGGGGGGGGGGGGGTTCTGGACCACCCAATGAACAGAGAACATAGAAGATGAAAGAAAGAGCGGCGAAGTACAGTAAGGGGTCATAAAGTCATAAAATGTTGTGTTAATGGAAAGGGAGGGAGGTATAAAGGGCTATATTGCAGGCGATATAGGGGATTAGGATGGAGTTTTATAGGGGATTAGGATGGAGTTTTATAGGGGATTAGGATGGAGTTCTCTATCTTCCCATCGGTAAGCCCATATTGTTATTCTTATATCTAATCTAATATGTAATCTGTTATTCTTATATATGTTTTCCTAATAATCCAAACACTTCTAGAGCACATTGTTCTTCTATATATTATGTTCTAGTATTTTATGTTTTTGTCTTTTTCCATATATGTATGTATGTATATATGTATGTATGTATATATGTATGTGTATTTGTGTATGTAGGCATATATATAAATGTATATTTCAGTATTAAATCCGTCCTACTTGTTTTTTACAGCCCTGATGAAGGCTTGAAGTTCAAGCCGAAACGTCGGCACAATAAAACCATTTTTATGATAAAATGTAGTTTTATTAAGTAGCAGTGACCGAACCCCGACAATCCCTACCTTGCATCATCTACGGTCAACGATCTCCTCTCAAAAAATATTTATGGATCGGACGGAATTAGAGAATGCCTTTATTGACTTTATAAATTATAAGAATTCCTAATTTTATTCAACGGTATAAAAAATTTACCAACATGTTGGGAGAAATGTATTGGGATTATGGGAGACAATTTTGATTAAATAACACAGTTATAAAATATTATATTTATTTATTTTAATACTAAAATCCTGCATTATACTCCTGACAAGCCAATAATTGTTTCTTCGCTCTCAGATAAATATATAAGCAGCATAGGGTTGTTCCAATTTCACCACGCTATTCTAATGTTACCCCATATTACGGTAATGTTAACGTGTGAGCGCACCGTGCCTAAGATCAAAGACATGAGCTTTATTTTCTCAAGAAAAGTGTGGTAAATTGTTAATCCCCCCCCACAAAAAAAAACATGTGATTTATAATCATTCCCGCAACAGACCGAAAAGGCCCAGATTGGCAGATATTTTAGAAATATTTGGTCCTTGATCATTCGGCACTCCGGAGTGATAGTTAGGTCTGTATTATGCCCCAGCCACACAGTATTAAAAAAAGTCCGACTCGTTGGATCTGCGTCATCTTAGCGCGGTTCCTTTCAAATCCTTAGTGTCATTAGCAAAGGAGTAGAAGCAGTTATTGGTAGGTTTGGATCTTTAGTAAAATGACATCTCAACAGACGCCTCAACAGGAAACTGATAATATTCTAACCAATAACTTACTCATTTTCATAACTTATTTTATTAAAATACTAATTATACTACTAAATGCAATTAAAAAATCAATAACCAATTAAAACGTTAGGTTAACAGTGACAAAGCCCGGTTGAAAAGAACAAAACTAACAATTTTGAAGGTTTAAGCATTTATTTCTCGGATTGAGCTCACCTCATCGAAAATTACATCAAAACCTTTTTTGTGGAGAATTCAGTAAGCCTTCCAATGGTTACGTTCCCCTTGTCCCGATTTTCTAACCGTTTTCGTATATTTTAGAAAATATACGAAAATCCGACAACTTTTCATGCCTGTTAATAAAATATTTTATTTCTAGTACTTCTTTAACTCCAAACGGAACCAAAATATATCTATCATAGACAAGGTGAATATCAAACGTCTCGAACAAGTTTCAACTTAATTAATCGTTTCTGAATACCCTAACTAAAAATTAGTTTGGAAAAGTAGGTGTTCCAATGTTTCTTGAAAATGGTTACAGATATCGCTTTAAAAATGGTTTCATTCGTTTTTCTACGTCAAGAAAACGAGTACCTGCCAAGAAACGTGTAGGTTCTTGTTTGAGCGACAAAATGTATGGGTACACCTTTATAGAAATACATAGTTAAAACTATATTATTATGTTGATCTATGAGTTCTAAAAAAGTGAAATTTTATGATTCCTTTAGAAGGAGCGAGGAAACTTTCAAAAAATCAAAACAAAAAAATTAAATTATAGAAAGTCCGTCACGCAGGAGCTGCATAACTAAGCACTTTCCTCAGAATTTGGGTAGTGTAGACTGCTTTCCAGAACAATTTGCTTAAAATATCCTACATAAATAAAATAAAAACATGAATAGTTCTCTTTTAAATTTGTAATGAGTAACTGATCAATTATTAATTTGCTTCCAGAGTTATGTTTACACATGGTACCTATTGCACTACGTAATAAATACAAAAAACATCATATTATCGTATTTTGATCTAAGGCAGGAACAGGATACAGTCACTCTAGTGGTAGAAAGCGCTCCTTGCGGCGGCTTTGTGAACCTACGTCTGGCGGGCTTTTCTATTGAAATATATTACAAATTAAACCCCCGCTTTCCGATTGACCGATTCGGCTCATTTTTACAACACTTCTTTCTCATGAGTTACCCACGACGTATACCGCGTTTCGTTACAATACAGCAGAAATTACGACCGGCATGAGTATATTAGGAATTTGGGTCCTGAGTAAACCCCCCTTCTAATGAACCGATTTAGTTTATTTTTACAACACATAGTTACCTGTAGATTACCACTACGAATGCCGAGTTTCGTCGAAATAAACAAAAAATCACGGCTGGTAGTGGCGAATTGGTATTGTGGGTCCGGAGTAAACCCCCCCTCCCCCTCCTAATGAACCGATTTAGTTTATTTTTACAACACATATTTACCTGTGGATTACCACTACGAATACCTAGTTTCGTCGAAATATACCAAAAATCACGGCTGGTAGTGGCGAATTGGTATTGTGGGTCCGGAGTAAACACTCCTTCTAATGAACCGATTTAGTTCATTTTTATATCTCACTTTTCTCTCTATATTTCCATTACGAATAGCAAGTTTCGTTGAAATATAAAAAATATTACGGCTGACATTGTCAAATTAGTGTTTTGGGTTTGGGTTAAACCCCCCTTCCGGTAAACCGACTTTGGTGGTTAACGAACTCGTTCAATCGTTTGCTAATTGAATGCTATATACCAAGTTTCGTGACGAAAAAAGAAAAACTTTGGCCGCTATCGTGTTAACAGACATATATATATATATATATATATATATATATATATATATATATATATATATATAAATTTTAACGGGGGTAATTTTCGGTGTCTACTAGGTAGGATCGATAAAGATTTGAAGAAATTTTTCAAAAATTCCGTCATGAGTGCAAACTCAATAGCTACTTTCCTTCGGAGGAAAGTGCTAAAATTATAGATATAAAAGTGAATATCCAGTCGAGTTGCAATAAGATTAATATTGAGGAGTGTATCTATACACTAGCATCGTCACCACACACCGACTCCTCAATGGGCTGCCTTCATGTGGTTGTTATGTCATAAACTGCTGAAGGATTTCACGGATTTTATGGCTGGTTTTACGATACTTAGAAAGCTGCTTGTTTGTTTATTGATAGTATGCAACGGGTTAAGTAGATGTGTTTGCCAAATACACACACCTGAAGGAGAACGAGGTATTGTATTGTCTCGAATTCACTTAGGACTGTTCAGTTGGGCGCTTTATGCTGGCGAGTGTATTTTATAAGGGATTACACTTATTTTTATTAATTGTTTAAGATAAACTATGTCGGCGTTATCTAGAGTGGCTTACAGTCACCACACATGAATGATGTTATCTAGAGTGGCTTACAGTCACCACACATGAATGATGTTATCTAGAGTGGCTTACAGTCACCACACATGAATGATGTTATCTAGAGTGGCTTACAGTCACCACACATGAATGATGTTTTCCCAGGAGTGATAATTCTTTGATCAGTTTTTAAACCTATTAAGGGCGACTTGGAAATTCCTCTGAACACTGGTGTGTTTTTGTAATGATGAATTTGCAATGATAACGTATTCGGACCAAATCGGACTGCTTGTTCTGATATATAATATATGAATAACATTTCTTAAAGACAAAAAACCTATTCAGCAGTAAAAGCCCATTTTATGTCAACGGGTCGCATTTCGCATGGACTTATGGCCACTTTTCAAGTATGAGCATTTCAACGCTGAAGTTAAAAAGTCTGTCTCGCAGGACTGCATCATCTTAGCGCGGTTCCGTTCATATCCCTAGTCTAATTTGGAAAGATTAAAATAGAAGCAGTTATTATTTTGGTTCCACCAGTCTTTTTTTTAAAATTAATTATTATGATGGCGTGTCAACCCTTAAGGTCACTAACGCCATTCCTGTGAGTAGTAAAGTCTTGAAAGGTCATGATTTACAATCTTACCTGGAAGGGTCCGCTACACTAGAAACAGACCCGCTAGTGACAAGGTCTTGGAATCTTGGAAATCTATATTTCTAACAATAAATTGTTTTTGTTATTTTACTTAACCAGTTTTATTGTCAAATACATTATCCAACTATAAGCAATTAAAAAATAACAAGAAATAAAACAGACAAAAAGAACCATTGGAATAAACGAAATCAATTAATTTAAAGCTTTAAGCACTTTTTTCTCCGATTGACATCGCCTAATTAAAACTTTCTTCAGAACCTTTTTTGTAGAGCATTTAGTAAGCTTCCGAATGGTAATCTTCCGCTTCACAAGATTGTCAACGGTTTTCGAGATACTAACGAAATTATACAAAGTTACCAAAACTTTTTTTGTCTGTTAATAAAATATTTTATTCTAACCCTTCCTTTACTCTAAAGGTAACAAAATTTCAGCATATTAGTGTTAATGAAACTCCAACATGCAGAAAATGTTTCAACTGTATCCCATAATTCTAAGTACCAAAATCAAAGACAAAGAACCCTCCCTAGGAAGGACGCTAGGCAGTTGAAAAGCTATATATCTTGGAAATCCATATCTCTAACATTAAATTGTTTTTCTTATTTTTCTTAACCTGTTTTATTTTCAAATACATTATCCAACAATAAGCAATTAAAAAATAACAAGGAATAAAAAACAGACAAAAAGAACAGTTCGAATAAGCGAAATCAATTACTTTAAAGTTTTAAGCTCTTATTTCTCCGATTGACATCGCCTAATCAAAACTTTTATTAGAACCTTTTTTTTAGAACATTTAATAAGCTTTCTAATGGTATTCTTCCGTTTACCAAGATTCTCAACCTTTTTCGAGATTTTAAGGAAAGTAAACCAAGGTACTAAAACTTATTATGTCTGTTAATAAAATATTTTATTCTAACCCTTCCTTAACTCCAAACGTAACCAAAATTTCAACATATTAGTTTTGATGAAAGTAGAACATGCAGAAAATGTTTCAACTGAATCCCATGATTCTAAGTACCCAAACCAAAAACGGTATTCAAAACATATTTTTCCAATTTTCTCGAAAACGGTTAAAGCTATCGCCTTGAAAATGGTTTCATTCGTTTTCCTAGCCCAGGAATCATATAAAACGAGTACTTAGAAGCTTATGAACTCAAAAACGTAAGCGTTACGATTTTTTTTGCGCGAATTTCGCCCCAAACGCCATCTTCCAGTAGGCGGATTTTGCTGGTTAACGAACTTGACCTTTCAAATTGGACGAAGGATTTTTGTACCAAATTTCATCAAAATCGGACCATTCTTCTTCTATCTAGAGAGCGAACAGACAAATATATATATATATATATATATATATATATATATATATATATACATATATATATACATATATATATATATATATATATATATAAATATATACATATATATATATATTTATATATATATATAAATATATACATATATATATATATATATATATATATATATATATATATATATATATATATATATATATATATATACAAATTTGAACCACCGTTATTTTCGGTCTCTAGGGGTTCTGAAACGTGAAATTTTCTAGTCGGCACTTCCGGATTGTTTCATTGTATCAACCCTATAAGCGGGGTTCCTCCCTATGGGGGAGGGAGGAACCGCGCTAAAAAATGAACTAAGACAAAAGGGTAATACTATCTTGTAACTTTTTTTTTTCATGGACAAAAATTCTTCCTTAACTATTCAAAAATGATATTCAAGAGTGTTTATGCGAATACAAATTTTTTAAATTTACAAAAAATACAATTTTCCGAGAGTATACGCTAAGCTGATTTGAATATATAATTTTTTGAGCGAGCTTCAATTGGTGCCTTACTAACTGTAAGGTTTCTTTTGGTCCTAATTCTGTACATTTCAAAATTTAAACTCATTACTTTTATCATTACCTATTACAAAAAAGTAGGAACAAATAGTTAAATATAACAAAAATGAACGTTTCAGAACATTAACCTTTAAAGTCGTTTTCTGAAAACTATGTTTTTTAAATCGGGCGATACTCTGGGGTGTGCAATTTTTTCCCGATCAACTTGAAATTTTAACTTCCTAATGATATTTGCTAGTAAAGTACGTAGGATTTTATCGATTCATTGAATTATAACTATTTTATGAGCGATTTTTTGATAAAAAAACTAAATTTCTTGATAATTGTTCACTATTTTCAAAAAAATTAAAATTTCTTAATAACCCTACGTACTTAATTAGATTTAATCTTCTTCTTTCGGAATAATTTTAATTTTCTTTCTACATTAAAAATTTGCCTCCTACAGACTATCGCCCTTGAAAAAGAGGGTTTCCTCTTTTAATCCTTAAACATCCTTAAAGGATGGCAATGTTCTAACTTCACAAGGTCTTATGGAAAATCATTCTGATCAAAGCAAATTTTTGCCACCATTTTTCAAAAATAAAATAACAAAATACAACTCATCTGGTCAAAATATATAAAACAGGTTCATCTTTAAATTTCTTAATTGGCCCCCCGTAGGATCCGGGCAACAAGGCCAACCCCTTCCATCATCCAATAGGAAGGCGTCCTCTGATCCTGAATCTTTTAAAAAAAAATGTCTCTCCTTTATTCTGCCCTGGAATATATAAGGCAAGCAGGTCCTGATCCTGCACAGTCATATCCAGATCGAACAGATATGCAGTCCTCAGTGAGTATTCTTGTATTTGTAAACATTAAATTTTTATGGACTGATGTGCTGGAGGATCTGAGTTCAAATCCCGAGCAGGCACTAAAGATTTTTATTTTCTAGTGTCTTCATTAATGGGTTGAATTCGGCCTCCCTGACCGTCCCTAGGAGCATAGTACTGACCATAATATCTCTCTGCCGTACGTTCATGAATCAGATACCTGTATAGTATCTGCCCCTCAGGGCCCTCGTGGCCTGTTACAGATCTGATTTGATGATATTACCATTAAACACAAAATATAAAATTGATTAGTTTTATGAATTTGGTAAGATACCTTGTAGAAAAACTAAAAAATACATATATCGCACTGGTTTTTCTAAAGATACACACACTTTCGTCATCATGAGCTCATCACTACAATTGCGAAGCTCAAAATAAAATAAATAAAAATAAAATAAAGATACACAACTCAAAAATAGGTTTTATTCAAACGGACATAGTTATGACTGTCAAGGACACGGTAAATATATCTCTTTATCAACTATCAAAACTGTGTGTACATAGCTTCAGAGCTCGTACACCAGAGTGCGCTTGTTTCACCCATCCTGTCTTAATGCTATTCCCCCTACATAGGTAAGAGTGACACATTTTAAGTTGAGTTTTATTTTGAGTTGTGTCAGTTTCAAAATACTAGTGCGATATGTCTCTTGAGGTTGAAATTGACGGATTTTTTTATACAGAAATTGTATGAATTTCTCCTATTTGCAAGAAAAGTAATAAACGCCGTTTGAATTTATATATTACTACTTTACAGAGTGTATCACAAGTAGATGAAAATACTCAAGAGGGTGAGACTAGACAAAAAAAAAATGTTCAAAGGGTTATTTTGAAAAAAACAAAAAAAACAAAAAAAAACATTTTTTTTCCTTTCACACATGATTTTTCAACGTTACATTACTTTTATAAATTTTGCATTAAATTTTCTTAAATGCTAATGCAATGTTCAAAAGTGTATGCCGCAAAATCTGTTTAAAAAGTTGACATTAATAAAAAAATCTCGTTAGTGACGAATCGCGAGTCTCGGAATTGTTATAAAACTAACTTTTTCTCCATCGCCGCAAACGTATCAATTCAGCAACTATTTGCCTTTATTGTGGTGCTCATTTTGTATTACCTATGATTTCAATGTGTTATATATGTTTGGGTACTAATAACTAAAAGAACTTGCTAACTATCTCATAAAGTTTTAGTAGAGAATTTGTACTTTAAATCTCGACTAACCCTATATTCCTCAGTTTTTGTTCAGATAAAATTTATTTTTCTTCCGAAGGTAGGGATTGTCGGGGTCCCGTCATTACTTCTTAATAAAACTAAATTTAACAAGTGAAAATGGTCTTATTGTTGCCGACGTTTCGGCTTGAAATTCAAGTATTTATCAGGGCTGTAAAAACAAGCAGGAGAGATTTAATACTAACATATGCATATATATACAACCACAAAAACGATGTAAGGAATGAAGAAATAAAAACAGCTTTAACTAGACATGCCATCACAGACGGACATGACTTTGGTTTTGACCAATACTTCCATCCTCTCCACTGAATCCAACGAAGATAAACGCCTCCTTTCCGAATCAATATTTATCCACTTAGAAAATAACCCAGTAAATGACAAAATTGATAATGAAGTCATCTCCTCTACCTACTCCAACATCTTCCATTTATTAAAAAAGTCCGTTTCGCAGGAACTGCGTCATCTTAGCGCGGTTCCGTTCTTATCTCTAGTGTTTATGAAGGCATAGAATAGAAACAGTTATTACTTTGTTTAGATCAATAGCGAAACAGCTATCCAAATGAAATCTCAAACAAACCAGTCTTCAAAGGTCTTGATTTACAATCTTACCTGCATGGGTCAGCTATACCATAAGTCGGGCAGAATGGCCTCCGCTCAGAGGCATTTGGAAAGCCTTGGGATCTCTCTCTTTGAACGCTACATTTCTAACAATAAATTGATCTTCTTATTTTACTTAATCTGTTTTATTGTCAAATACATTATCTGACTATAAGCAATTTAAAAATAACAAGGAATAAAACAGACAAAAAGAACAGTTTGAATAAGCGAAATCAATCACTTTAAAGTTTTAAGCACTTATTTCTCCGATTGACATCGCCTAATCAAAACTTTCATCAGAACCATTTTTGTAGAGCATTTAGTGAGCTTTCTAATGGTCATCTTCCGTTTCCCAAGATTCTCAACCTTTTTCGAGATATTAAGGAAAGTATACAAAGTTACCAAAACTTTTTATGTCTGTTAATAAAATATTTTATTCTAACCCTTCCTAAACTCCAAACGTAACAGAAATTTCAACATATTAGTTTTAATGAATGTAGAAGATGCAGAAAATGATTCAACTCAATCCCATGATTCTAAGTACCAAAATCAAAGAGAAAAAGAACAGTTCGAATAAGCGAAATCAATTACTTTAAAGGTTTATGCACTTATTTCTCCGATTGACATCGCCTAATCAAAACTTTCTTTAGAACCATTTTTGTAGAGCATTTAGTGACCTTTCTAATGGTCATCTTCCGTTTCCCAAGATTCTCAACCTTTTTCGAGATATTAAGGAAAGTATACAAAGTTACCAAAACTTTTCATGTCTGTTCATAAAATATTTTATTCTAACCCTTCCTTAACTCCAAACGTAACATAACTTTAAACATATTAGTTTTAATGAAATTAGAACATGCAGATAATGTTTCAACTGAATCCCGTGATTCTAAGTACCCAAACCAAAAACGGAATTCAAAAATAATTTTTCTAATTTTCTCGAAAACGGTTAAAGCTATCGCCTTGAAAATGGTTTCATTCGTTTTCCTAGCCCAAGAAGCCTATAAAACGAGTACTTACAAGCTTATGAACTCAAAAACGTAAGCGTTACGATTTTTTCTGCGCGAATTTCGCCCCAACCGCCATCTTCCAGTGGGCGGATTTTGCTGGTTAACGAACTTGACATTTCAAATTGGACGACTGATTTTTGTACCAAATTTCATCAAAATCGGACCATCAGGGAAGCCATAAATGAGCGAACAGACAAATATATATATATATATATATATATATATATATATATATATATATATAAATATATATAAATATATACATATATATATATATATACACAAATTTGAACCACCGTTATTTTCGGTCTCTAGGGGTTCTGAAACGCGAAATTTTCTAGTCGGCACTTCCGGATTGTTTCATTGTATCAACCCTATAAGCGGGGTTCCTCCCTATGGGGGAGGGAGGAACCCCGCTAAATCTTCTTCCTAAAACTCTATACCGCCTGCAATATAGCCCTTTATACCTGCCTCCCTTCCATTAACACAAAATTTTATGACATCTGACTTTACGACGCCGCTCTTTCTTTCATCTCTAATGTACTCTACTCATTGTGTGGTCCAGAACCCCCCTCCCCCCTCACCAACTCCTTTCCCTAAGTTTCCTTGTATCAACAGTCAGAAATGATCCCGCGTCTGTGAGGCATAGTTCACAATCTTCTCATCGGTAAGCCCATCGATGAGAAAATTCCTGCCGCCGGTGGGGATCGAACCCACTATCTCCCGCTTATGAATCTAGCGCGCTAGCCACTAGACCATGGGAAACCCCCCCATCTTGTTATTGTCTAAGCGCTGCTATAACATATTGTTTTTCTAGCTATATATTATGTTTTTTCATATATATATATATATCCCTACCTTCGCATCATCAACGTTCAACGATCTCCTCTCAATGAATTATTTTTCTTTCTTGTCCTACCAGCTGATCTTGCTCTCCTGCCTGTTGGCTCTATCGTCCGCAGCACCACAGCTGAAACAGCTCCTGTCATCACCAGCCATCGCACCACAACTCCTCAGCAATGGTAGATATCTCCAACCACAGCTGATAAGGTCTGCATATCCACAGCTATACAACAACTACCCAAGATATGACAACGGTAATAGAGAAGTTTGTATAATATATTTTATATGAAATAAATCATAACGATGAATTACATTACTATTCTTTGTATTTGTATCTCCCCTAACAGCTTACCTAAACTCCCTCAGAGGACAATACTCCTATAGCGGCTTCCCAGTCGTTGGTGCTGGTCCTCAGCCTATCTACAAACACCCCGTTCTACCTGGAGTAGTTTCCAAGTCACCAGCTATACTCAGACACGCTAGTGACGTCACCCTGGATGGAGCCTACAGCTACGGGTAAGAACAGCCATTCAGTACTATCTATAATACACATCAGTAAATAGGAATTGTCAAAGATAATTTCTGTTTGTAGATTTGAGTCTGAAGACGGTATTGCTGTGCAAACCAGCGCAGGACCACTGACTCAAGTAGGACCAGAAGATGCAGTGCAGACAGTGACTGGTTCCTTCTCTTACACTGCTCCAGATGGAACTCCAATAACTACAACCTGGATAGCCGATGAGAACGGATACAGGGCTGATGGACCTCATCTACCAAAGGCACCTGTAGATAGCTACAGGAGAGTTTAAGGTTTAATGATTGGTTGTTAATAAATCTATATGAAAGTTACATCTTATTTTATTTTAAAAATTCCAAAGAGCAAAATGTACCTATATCAAGATTTACAAAGAAAATGTCCAACAGTTTCTTTAACTATTTTATCAGAACGCAATTTATTGTTAATTTTGATTACAGTTAGGAGTTCTTTTCCAAACATTGGTCAATAAAATTTTTTTAATCTTCTATTCAGACGGAAATTTAGGGCAAAGTAAGAATTTGTGTCAATAGTTCATGAGACGGGCATAAATAGTTTTAATGTCACCGTTGTCAGTTCAGCTTTAAATATAATAATTAAAAAAAATTAAACATTCTATTAAAAACTGGAAATATTCCACAAGAACAATCGTCGAGACGAAATAGTCCTTGCGTGAATGAGAATCGGACAAACTCGGCAAACTACGGAATACCTGATGATAAAAAGTCCAACTCGCAGGAACTGTATCATCTTAGCGCGCTTCCCGAGTGCCATTAGTAAAGGAATAATACCTAATTTCATTACAATCTGCACATTTTCTAGCCAGCTAGATAGCGAATAGAAATACTGAATGAGATGAATATAGCCGTAGAGGTGATGCGAAGTGAAAGGATGGTTGGGACTCGGCTCGGAAAGAAAAAGTCTAACTCGCAAGAACTGCATCATCTTAGCGCGGTTCCGTTCATATCCCTTTTGTCATTTGAAAAGCATAGAATAGAAACAGATAATATTTGGTTCGGCCTTTGATCAAAGGGCTTTATGACTTTACCTGGTCGGGTCCGCCAGACCCCAGAATCCTCTTCAAGAGATACCTATTTAGTACGTTTCAATGCATTGAAAAATATCAAAAATTTTCTCAGTTTCTTGTGTTCGTCTACTATAGTAATAATTCTACAAATAAAATCAATTAAAAAATAAAATAAAAAACCAACAGAATAAAGTCAATAGAAAATATTCAAAAGACGTCATCGAATCTCTTTCTCTTGGCAAGCTATATTTCTAACAATGAATTGTTTTTCTTTTTTTACTTAATCTGTTTTATTGTCCAATACACTATCCAACTTTAAGCAACTAAAAAATAGAAAGGAATGAAAACAGACAAAAAGAACCGTTCGAATAAACGAAATCAATTACTTCGAAGTTTAAGCACTTATTTTACCAATTGACATCGCTTATTCAAAACTTTAGTCAGAATTTTTTTTGTAGACCATTTAGTAAGCTCTCGAATGGTAACCTTTCGCTTCGCAATATTTTCAACCGTTTTCGAGATATTAATGAAAGTATACCAAGTGCCCAAAATTTTCATTATTTTTAGCAACAGAAAATGAGTCTCATTTTACCTATCCTGTTTTACACACAAATACATTTTCGTGACATAAAAAATTACAAAAGTAAAAAGCAATAAAAAACTAAGGAAAAGAGACAAAAATTACCAAAAGAACGACATAAACCCGTTCATAAGAACTAAACACACGTATTTGAAGTTTTAAGCACTTATTTCTTCGATTGATATCACCTAATCAAAAATTGCTTCAGAATCTTTTTTGTAGAGAATTTAGAAACTTTCAAACTTATCAAAATTTCCCAACCGTGTTCGAGATATTAATGAAAGTATACGAAGTTCCCAAAACTTTTCATGTCTGTTCATAAAATATTTTATTCTAACCCTTCCTTAACTCCAAACGTAACCAAAAGATTAACATGTTAGTTTTGATGAAATTCAAACATGCAAAAATGTTTCAACCGAATCCCATGATTGTAAGTACCCAAACCAAAAACGTTATTCAGCAACTATTTTTCCAATCTTTTTGAAAATAGTTAAAGCTATCCCCTTAAAAATGGTGTCAATCGTTTTCCTAGGCCAAGAAGCTTATACAACAAGTACTTACAAGCATATGAACTCAAAACGCTGGTTAACGAACTTGACATTTCAAATTGGACGACGGATTTTTTACCAAATTTCATCAAAATCGGACCATCAGGGAAGCCAGAAATCCGCGAACAGACAACACACACACACACACACACACACACACACACACACACACACACACACACACACATATATATATATAAATTTGAACCATCATCATTTTCGGTCTCTAGGGGTTCTGAAACGCAGAATTTTTTAGTCGGCAGTTCTGGATTGCTCCATGAGATCAACCTTATAAGCGGGGTCCTCCCTATGGAGGGAGGGAAGAACCGCGCTAAAAACTGACAAACCTGACAATAAGTAAGTTAATTGGATTTCCTAGCAAAATGACAGAACTTCTTAGAGATGGCAGCCATCTTATTGACAAAATACTCACTCCTAAAAGACATAAAAATATTTGACAAATTATAAATTAAGAATAGTATTAATCTAGACCAAATAGATACCTCCCTCTCTGAAACATAAATTATTTTGTTGTTTTTTTTAATGTATTTTTTGTGTTTGTTTAACGGCGTATCAGAAATTAACGTCGGGGCTAACTACAGGTTGCCACCCTTTTATAATGCCAACAGCACGTGGTCGGTCACCCATTCAGGTACTGGCCATTCTTGACGTTGCTTAACTCCGGTAATCTACTGGAACCGGTGCAATTAACGTGGCCATAGCCGTTGGCCTTATTTAATTTTTATACTTTAGTTTTATTAATTCATTAACAACTAGCTGTGCCCGCAACTTCGTCCGCGTGGATAGTGATTTAGGGGAGCATTTTTGGATATATCTTTTGGTTTATGCTTCTCTTTACACGATATTAGGCGATTAGGCATCGGGGATCAAGCATACAGGCTGCTAGGATTGCTAAACATGACAGAGCCACTAAGCTGACCCCTTAGAGGTTGTTTAACTCTTGTGTGTATAGAGTATCTGTCCAATAGTATTTTTACCTCATATCTACCATGTACAGACTGCGATCCGTTAGAATTTTATTGTCTGTATAGATAGATTACGGTTGGTAGAGGCAAGTTTGTAATTTATGTCCAGAGTAAACCCTCCCCCCTTCTAATGAACCGATTTAGTTTATTTTTACAAAATATTTTTCTATTAATATGTCCACAGAGAATACCGAGTTTCGTTGCAATACAACAATAATCGCGGCCGGTATGGGCGATAACTACTTTGGGTCTCGAGTAGCCCCTCTCCCCTCCAGATGAACCAATTTCGCTGGTTAACGAACTGTTTCAATCATTTCCTAGATATATAATAAATTTTGTGACGAAAAAGCTCTGGTGTGTATCGTATTAACGATTGTTCATGAAATGTTCCATGTGTTTCTTTACCTTGGCATAACTGTTTTAATCCTCTTCCTGTATTTCAAACCGCCAAAACGTAAATAATTACAGCAATATATTTTATTTGTATAAAAGTTTGAGTATTTAGTTCATGGATTAGGTTATGCAAGAAGATTATTTACATATTAGAGTATTTTATGTTTTATTAAAAAAAAAGTGTAGTATACAATGTTATGAATGTACATGGCAGACATACATGATTGTTCATTTACAAAAATATACACGAGGTTAGAGATGGTTCGGAAGAGGCCCGGGTATTTCCCAGGACGGTGTCCGCATGCGAATATTCCAAGCGGGATTACGTGCCAAGATTCTCTAGTACTGCTGATTGGCAGGCTGTGGTGGTAGCGATCTGATGTATTCCAGAGCCCTGGCTATGGCTGCGGGTACAGGAGGTGGTGTAGGTATGGCATCGCCTTCAGCACGATATCCACCTTCGTCGGCGATGAAGTTGATGGTGATGGGTGTACCGTCGGGAGCGGTGTAGGAATAGGAACCCTGGATCACCTGGGCTTCCTGGTCGGTTCCTGCGTTCTTCAAGCTCCCGGTAGCCTGGCTGGCTATACCGTTCTCAGTCTCGTACCTGCAAAAAATCAGTGTTTAGTAATATAAATATATATATATATATATATATATATATATATATATATATATATATATATATATATATATATGCCAAAATATAAAACTTCGACCTGGATATAAAATGCTATGAGGCAATTTGCGGACAAAACAAATCCTACCCAGTGCAAACTTCACCCCTATAAAAACTTTGGTCATTACATTATCCTGGTGGTTCGGAAAGGATTTATTGAGAAATAAATGGCATTTATTGCAATTATTTTAATTAGTGGCTTTCTGCTATAAAGAAATTTATGAATGTGGAAGTTTGACTCGTTTCTTTTGGCGTCACTTTTAGGACTACCCAATGTCGAGTTGATTTCTCAATTTCTGACTTATAAAGAGCGTTTTAATTACTGCTTTCCTTAAAATAATAAAATAAATTTTCGGGGACAACAGCTAAGTGGATGGTCAAACTTGGACTCTGACAACTGAACCGGAAGTGGGTCTTGCTGGTCTTGAAAAGAAGATTATTTTTAGAAATATTTCGGGGCCACTATCTTCCTCTTGAAGCACCCGATAAGTAACGCTGGTCCATGAAATCTAGGACAAAGCTGTCACTTTCTGCGCTATAAAGAAATGCAGGATGCAAAGGTTTAAGAATGTTTACAGAAAGGTACCTTGTACACTTCTGAGAGAATTTGGAGAACAGGACAACCACGCAATGGTTCATAAATGACCATGAAGAACGATTGTTTAGGCTAGGGGTTCAAAATTAGAAGGATGCTACAGGCTTTTAGTTTCAGCTTACCATTGTTGCGTCCGAATGTCTTTAAAAGACTCCAACATTTCTCTATGATGTAACTAGGACATGAATCATGGTTTACTCATTATGTCAAAGCAGGATGGAAGGATAAATCCTTATTTAAGTTTTACACGGATGGACCTCTGTGGTTGGTAAACCAACATGCATACAGAAAGAAGTACCAAACTTGGGACTAAATCCATGAGTTGTGTTGTATTATCTATTAATAGATTCAATAGAAACAAATTTGCATTTGTATAACCATTCCTTTTGTGAAATCCGCAATTCGATGTGTAATAGATATGGTCTTACGGGTTTTGGACCATATTGTGCCACAGCGGGTTTATACAACCATGGTTACAGGAGATGGATGACCTCTTTGTCATTATATCATATTGGCTTAGGATAAACGAATCACTGTAAGTGATGCAATAAAACATTGTTTGCAAAGCTCGAACATACCACATAAAAGGTGCAAGCTACTAATGCATAGATGGTAAAATTTGACTTATGCAAAACAGACCTAAAAAAAAAAAAGAAAAAAAAGTCCGTCACGCAGGAGCTGCATAACTAAGCACTTTCCTCAGTATTTGGGTAGAGTAGACTGCTTTCCAGAACAATTTGCTTAAAATATCCTACATAAATAAAATAAAAACATGAATAGTTCTCTTTTAAATTTGTAATGAGTAACTGATCAATTATTAATTTGCTTCCAGAGTTATGTTTACACATGGTACCTATTACACTACGTAATAAATACAAAAAACCTCATATTATCGTATTTTGATCTAAGGCAGGAACAGGATACAGTCACTAGTGGTTTTTCTATTGAAATATATTACAAATTAAACCCCCGCTTTCCGATTGCCCAATTCAGCTCATTTTTACAACACTTCTTTCTCATGAGTTACCCACGACGTATACCTCGTTTCGTTACAATACAGCAGAAATTACGACCGGTATGAGTATATTAGGAATTTGGGTCCGGAGTAAACCCCCCCCCTTCTAATGAACCGATTTAGTTTATTTTTACAACAGTTATTTACCTGTGGATTACCACTACGAATACCGAGTTTCGTCGAAATATACCAAAAATCACGGCTGGTAGTGGCGAATTGGTATTGTGGGTCCGGAGTAAACCCCCCCCCCCCCCTTCTAATGAACCGATTTAGTTCATTTTTATATCTCACTTTCCTCTATATTTCCATTACGAATAGCAAGTTTTGTTGAAATATAACAAATATTACGGCTGACATAGTCAAATTAGTGTTTTGGGTTTGGGGTAAACCCCCCCCCCTTCCGGTGGACCGACATTGGTGGTTAACGAACTCGTTCAATCGTTTGCTAATTGAATGCTATATACCAAGTTTCGTGACGAAAAAACAAAAACTCTGGCCGCTATCGTGTTAACAGACACACACACATATATATATATATATATATATATATATATATATATATATATATATATATAAATTTTAACGGGGGTCATTTTCGGTGTCTACTAGGTAGGATCGATAAAGATTTGAAGAAATTTTTCAAAAATTCCGACATGAGTCCAACCTCAATAGCTACTTTCCTTCGGAGGAAAGTGCTAAAAAAAAAAAAAAAATAACGCGCTTTTATGTAAAATTCTGTATTAAGTTAATTCATTTTAGCAACTCATTTACCTCTATTCTTTTTTTAAGTTCAATAATATAAACTTATCATTTAATTTTGTATATAAATGATTTAGTTTTTAAATGGTGTAGATATTTTCTTTTCTTGAATCCTACAAGAATATAGAAAAAATAGCCCAGTTAAGCACCCTCCAAACTAAATAACAAATAAATAATATTCTAGCTCGATAAAAAGTAAATTTATATGTGTTAAAATAATAACACATATAATGTATGTCAATATATCGGCGGTATAAAGTTTAAATAGTGTTGGGCTTAGTTTATGTTCTTGAGGTATTCCATTTATAATTGAATAATATTTTGGACCTTGAGTTCTTTTCAATAAAAATACTGAGTTTATAACTTTGCCATTAATATTATGAAGCTTTCTGCAGACCTATTATGTTCTGTTCACTTATGACGTGGGATGACCGCAGTTTTCTAGGGTTAGTGACTCCAGATTGTGCTCTTCGAGGCATTTTTTTATGTCCTCGACCCTAGGCTTTCTAAGCCATTTGGGAAAAAACATTACTGATCAGTCTAACTCCCTAGTGTGTTAAGTTACACTGTAATGTGTTTAGCAACCTTGGAAATCAATGTCTGATTTGGTTATGAGATGCATATACCAAAAAAACTAAAGACCTAAAGTTTTTGGGACTACAAAGTACAAAAATTACTGATATTTTGGATTATTATGACTTACGCATAGTTGAATGATCCATCGAATTGCGTGTCCTGATCCAGCCGTAGGATCCTAGCTAGAGCTTCTCCAGATGCCTGTCTCTGAACGGGAGCTACTGGAACTGCTGGAACTGCTGGAGGTGCAGGACTACCAGGGACGACGAAAGGTCGTGGTCTAGCCAATCTCTGGGCTCCGTACTGGGGTGCAGCAAGTGCTGCTCCTATGGTAGCGACGAGTACAAGTACCTAGAACATTGTAGATACACAATAATATGTAAATAGATACCCTTCAAGAGTTTTGGCCTGTATTCTTAAGAGGAAATCATTTCTTTGTAAAAGGATTACTTTTTGTTAGCGGATTTCTGCACGTCCATTAGCACCGGGTTATCTATAGATTATACTGTTCTGCAAAAAAAAAAACTTTTCTCCCCTCCCTTGAACAATTTTGCCTGTTTCTCATGTTTTCAGGTGTGCTGAGTCCGAATCTGAACTCAGAAAAATTCTATCACCCTCTGATTTTGAGAGAAAAGAGGAGAAACTTGGAAAAAATGAAAAATTGTATTTGAAAATTACACTGTTCTGCACGGAAATCCTCCTTCAAACCAAAACATGCTTTCTTACTGTTTTCAAATGTGCTGAACACGAATTTGAAGTCAGATTTTGTCTATCACGCACAGTTTCTTGCCTACAATAATTACACAAGGTTATTGCCTACAATAATTACACAAGGACACCTGTAGATCTGGGTGAACTTCAATTGGTTGTCATCATGTTAAAATAATCATTAAATATTGTCAAACATTATCTTTTATTCCAGTATCTAATGTATTAGTGCTAACCAAGTTTCAATTTTTCTTAAAATCTGAAATATTACTTATTTATTTATTCACGGAGCTCCAAAACAGCAAGGCGATTTAATAACATAAAAATAATTATTAAAAACTATATCAATGCAAAAGAGTAAAAAATAGGTTCAATTATATTAACTATATTAAAAAATTAGTAAATAAACAATGAGAAAATTTTATTAATTTTAAATGATAAAATAATAGTATACTCTTTTATTTAGTAGTTATCCAATTCGCTATCAATGTTAGTCATTTTGAAAGGATTGTAAGAAATAGCCTTATTTGTTAATTGTATTTCATAGTAATTACTATTTCTATTTATTAGACTGCTTTGTCATAAACAATTAATTTATAAATTATTTTTTAATTTTTTTTTTGTTTGAGAAAATTTCCCTTGCTGAGAAGCTCTGTACGAATTAAGATAAGTATCTGATATTACATTCTATGATTTGGATTTTTTTTCTGTTTACATGTTGTCTGGCGTGTAAAATTCCACCAATTGACTTCCACCGGTTGTTAACACCCCAATGGTCGCGCCATTGAAACTACCATTGGTGGTCGTCTTGTATCTGAGAGATACGCCTGAGTTTCAGTCTTATTTACCCTAAATAACTTTATCTATTGTATTAAGAATGAACAAAAACTCTTAACAGGAGATTAATATATAAAAAATTAGTAAATTTACCAAGAAAAAGTTACTTATTTAAATATGTTGATGAAAAGGGGAAGGGCATTAATTAATAATACAATCCAAGGTCAGGAATAACCCTTCAAAGTTCAACATATACTTTTATTATATAATAAATGTATATGTTGAACTTTGAAGGGTTATTCCTCACCTTCCATTGTATTATATGTTATTTATTTATTATATGCAAACTCATATAGCTGAAATATACAAATAACAAGTTGGTGGGGGCGAGGTTAGCTCAGTGGTAGAGCACTGGACTAATAAGCTGGAGGCCTGAGTTCAAATCCCGACCAAGCGCTAAAGATTTTTTCTTCTAGTGTCTTCGTTCATAGGTTGAATTCGGCCCCCTGACCGTCCCTAGGCCGACCCAGCCTTTAATTAATTTAATAATGGGTACCCGGCGCTAATGGCCAAGTTGTAGATGCGCCATAAAAAAAAACAAAAAAAAACAAAACAAGTTGGTAGGAAAAATTAGGGCAAATATTAATAATATTTTGTAGTAATATATGTATTCAAAAAACGTCTTCTGCATCATCATCCATTTTACTTCCAGTTGGAAAATAAAATGTGCAATGATAGAGACATAAATATTGGTCGCACCCCTTGCAATTATACTGGGTGAGCCTTGTAGTCATGTTTGCCCAAAACATTTGGCATCGCTTTATAGTTTTGGTGCTCTCGGCTACAGTGCTATCTTTTTTACCCCTGTTTCTTCATCAATCGCTGCATGCATATTCATACTTGATATCATAAGTAGGTTCATTTTGTTGTTGTTTTTATTTTGTGGTAGGTATGACACCCATGTGCGCTCTGTTCTAAAATTAAAAATATGGTCGCGTGGTATCTATGAGATACAAAATAGTTTTAGTGGATAGTTACTGCTTGGAGGAGCGTCAGGTCAGAAGTGACCCATCAGCCATTACCTGCTCTAGGAATAGTAAAGGGTATAGCTAGACCCGCGCACTTGCACCCCTTACACAGATGCTGTGTATCTGAGAGATCTCACGCGACCATTGGAGTGTTAACCAAAGTCTCCAAAGTTGAATACACTTTAACGGTTACAATAACTCTATTAGAATTTACAGTGCTATTTTCCCTAATGGAAGGATAATGTATGTGCGATTACTTAGCCGATAGCCCATAACTCTCGACCACCTATTTCTAAAATTCGCTCATCTGCAGTTAGCTGGATGCGAGTCCATTGTACAATCGGGCCTTGAAGTGCAACGTGCGGGACGGACTTGGCTGTCCCATTGTCTCCAGGAGATCCGCAACAAGGCAATCCTTCCAGGAGAGGAATTGCACCAATGCCATTGTTCCAATCCTTCCTGACCGCTGAACCAAGAAATAGGGTGCAAAGGATCAAGAAGGTGGAGGTCGGAGGATTACCAAACCACTAATGACATCCTTATCTCGTATCATACAGCTTGTAAGGTAATCACTCATTTAAATGGCTGGCATTTATCATTGGATATATGCAAATGTTATGAGAACTCGGAAAAGGAACTTTCCAACTTAACATATCTCCAACTACGTCATTTCTACGCTCTTTTACAATTCAACATTCGAAAAGCAACATTTATTATTGCTAATATTTACATATTTGATGAGCTCCACTGTCGCAACAAGTAAAAATGTAATATAAAAAAAATTCTATAAAGTAATGTATTTAAAATAGTTAAAAAATGGCCAACAAAATAAATTTAGCTGGAAAAATAATTATAAAAAATACATAAATAAATAATAATTTAATGACTCTTCTAGGCTGAAATCAGTGCCAACCCTTAAAGTGTTTCCCTTAACGTCGCCATTTTGATACTTATTATGTATTATTTATATAATTTTACAAGCATTATGTATTAATTGTTGTAACATAAAAAGCTATTTGTTATTTTAATCATTTTATTTATTTTTGTTGTTTATCATTAATATTATGGAAATTGAAATTTAATTTTGTGTGCCAACTCCTTGCTGTGAGTTTTTGTACTTAAAAGCAATAAACATATTCATTCATTCAATAATAATTTAATTGTTATTTTTTCCACCGTCCTAAATTAATTAAAATCCAATCCTCGAACGACGATACTAGAAGATATAATCTTTAGACCTTTAGTGGGCACCCGAGTTTTGAAAACAGTTCCTCTAGAGCATTAGTTGAGAGCTCTACCGTTGACCTAATCTCACTCCTTATATATATACATACATACATACATATATATATATATATATATATATATATATATATATATATATATATATACGCCCTACATGTTTCGGCCTAACTGCCTTTTTTTCAGGGGCCTCCAGAACCTAATAATTTACGTTCATTTCCATTTAAAATCCAATTTTAGCTTCAATATACGATATATAAAGAAATCAGTTCCGAAACTCGCCAGGGAGCCTAGAGAGCAGATACTGTAGAGGTATCTGATTGATGACCACACGGCACTCTAGGGAGATAGTATGGTCACTAGTATGCACATATAAATTTGCCCTACACGTTTCGACCTAATAACCATTTTTCCAGTTGCCAATAGGACCGATTTTACATAAGGAATTTTATTTTGGAATCTAACAATTAAAAATATTTTGAAAGTATTGTATTTTGCCCCCTGAAGTGTTGGCTATGAGGCTCGAAACACGCTTGACAGTTTCTAAATAATGTCATGTAAAAAAAACAGAGGTTTTATCAGTTTTTTGTTCCCAATGGCATAGTCAAATAAGAAAGTGTTCATATTATATAATTTACGAATTCCTAATAAAAGCATCAACGGAATGTGGAAAATAATATTTTTTTAATTGATTTTCTAATGGAATATGATCGGAATAATAATTTATAACTATTTACTAATGAATGTTAAAATAATATTGCATATAAGTGCCTATTCTTAGAGCCCAGAGTGAAGACAAAAGCTGCCCACATCACAAAAGAAAGGCATATTTGCTAATTAGATGCGGGCAAACAGTTCCGTTGTTAAAAAGAAACACATGTTTACAGAGTCAGTGTTATGCAAAGGAGGGCCGAAAATTTCAATGGAGTTTTTGTTTCTCCTACGTCTTGACAAGAGTCTGACTATCTCTTGAAGGATGAGTCTGCGTTACATAAGGCCGTTGTGAGCAAGTCCCCGTAGACAGGGATGTGAGGAAATAGCTGGGGGTCATGTTGGAGGCGTTTATGAGGTCATAGGGACAGTCTTGATGCAGTCCTAATTGAAAGGAATTTACGCACGGATGGTGGGAGATTATGTCGTGTTGATGTTAGATGCATGGTGTTTGTGTCGTGTGATGGAGGTGGTATATGAGTTGATCGTGGTACTCCTGATGCAACCATGTAGAAATGGTAGGAGCAATTTGACAAGGCTTTGAGAAAACATTTGGGGGCGTTTATGAGGTCACGTACGGATGGTAGATTGTCTACACTTGATGTTAGAAGTATAGTGTACTCCCGATGCTGCCAAAAAGAGGTATGATCAAGTGGACAGGGCTTTAAGGAAACACCTTTGGTATTGTTGAAAGCGGTTATTAGGTCATCGGGATAGTCTTGATGCAGTCTAATATGAAAGGAGTTCAAGTACGGATGCTAGATTATGTCAGTTGACTTTTGAAGTATGGTGTTTTTTATTGCTGGAGGGGGTCTATGAGTTTGTCGAGGTGCTTCTGATGCAGCCAAAAAAAAACAAAGAAAAAAAAACACCGTATGATCAAGTAAACAGAGCTTTAAGGAAATATCTTTGGTCATGTTAGAGAAGGCTATAAGGTCATGGGGACAGTTTTGATGTTGGTGTGGTTGATTCTTGGGATGGTGGGAATTAACCCTTTCCGTACGCAAAGGGCCGGCAGAAGATGTGTTCTGCTGTACGGGATACTCGCAGCCTGCTTCGGTCGCGCCTCGACTTTCAGCGATCCCTTCGCCGTAGTAAAACTCGTATTTTATCATTTTTATTTTTATTTTGCTTACAATGATTATTAATTTTTATTTATGCTGAATTAGTTTGGCATTTAAATAATTATTTTAAGTTGAATAACTTTCTTTAAAAATAAGTAATAAAAAAGCTACATTATATACGAGTAAAAAAGAAGGTTTTTTTTTCAATTACCATTTTCCCTTTCTTTTATGAATAATAAGCAAGGGAATTAAATACTCAATAACTACGGCAAATAAATTTTCCATCTTCATTTCTGATCCGTGACTTTGTACACCGGCGGAGTTAAATTTTTTTTTTTTTATGTATAAAATTTAGTTACAGAAACAAAAGCATACTTATAAATATTTACAGTTAATTTAATGAATTATTTAATATATTAAACATTTTAATTAAATATTAAATATTTTTTTAAAAATGGAGGACATGCAATAAAAAAAAACAGTTTTTCTAAATTTAACAAAACACGAATATAAGATCTTAACTTCAGGACTAAAAGTTAACTGATTTTGCAAATAAAGGCTGTTAAGGAATGTACAGAAGTATAAAAACAAACGGTAATTTGACTGGGGTTGACAGGGTAACTGGGCGGGGAAGGCAACGAGTTCTCATTCGACTGAAAACGACCAAAAACTTCATTCAAATGCCATCTAGTAATAGGCAGGAATACTAGAAGTACAATACGGTAACGCTAGATAGCTCTATAGTTGAGAAATGAGAAGATAAAGAATGCGAGAGATATGCCGAGCTCTCGACTGCTGTACAAGTCCACGGTACGTGGGTCCCGTCTTTCTTGGACTTCTACACAAGTCCACGGTATGTGGGTCCTGACCGCTCTCGACTGCTGTACAAGTCCACGGTACGTGGGTCCTGACCGCTCTCGACTGCTGGAGCAGTCCATGGTACGTGGGTCCCGTCTTCCTTCGACTTCTACACAAGTCCACGGTATGTGGGTCCTGACCGCTCTCGACTGCTGTACAAGTCCACGGTATGTGGGTCCTGACCGCTCTCGACTGCTGGAGCAGTCCACGGTACGTGGGGCCCGTCTTCCTTCGACTTCTACACAAGTCCGCGGTATGTGGGTCCTGACCGCTCTCGACTGCTGGAGCAGTCCATGGTACGTGGGGCCCGTCTTCCTTCGACGTCTACACAAGTCCACGGTATGTGGGTCCTGACCGCTCTCGACTGCTGGAGCAGTCCACGGTACGGAAAGGGTTAATGCAAGAAGTTTCTAGGTAGAGTCATGTTTGAAGCTGTCTGTGAGACTTCTGAATACTCCCTATAGCTGTCTGTATGCGTTTGAATGTATTAAGTAACTCTAGACAAAGAATGGAAAATATACCGCATTGAAATATTTACGGATATAATTATTTGTGAATTAAATTAAATCTAGCAGTAGTTTTTAGTTGAGTACGACCAATAAAAAACTTGATTCAATTTGACAAACCTGAGGTAATTCTTTATGTAGTACGAAGCTTGTGGAATGTTTATACAGGGAAATCGTGTGGTTGTGTGCCAAGAATTTCGTGCGAGGTCAGGTGAGGATTTAGTTCTTAATGTTCATAATATAGGAGGACATTGTGGTTAAGTGTCATTAATTTGGTTCTAAGATAAATTTAAATTTAGACTACCAGCTGATCAAATTACACCAGAACCACCCTTCAAAGAGTGTTATGTCAGTGAAGATTTTTGGGGACCTTGTTAAGTCTGGTATAAAGGCAGGAATTTCTTTTTTAACTTAATGTGTCTTTAATGGCGGTTTATAAGGTCGCCTGGACATGTGTAATACAGTTGAAAATGTTGCTTTAGCTGAAGGAACGGTTCTAATTTTAAATTATTGAGGGAAGTACTAGGATTCTCATACCTTGAGACCTATGTGCACATATTTGAGCCGTAGATGAACTCAAAGGACCTTTTGGGATTTCCGTGAAGAGTCAAAGGCGTATTAAAGAATTGCGAAAAAGGGTCATACATTAAATATCCTCACGCCTGGTTGCAATTTGGAAAGGTATCTACAGTAATTATAATGATTTAAAAGTAATGTTTCTTTAAAGGAATTTTGCTATAAATAAGAATGGGTAAGTCCCATAAAATTTCTTTCCTAATAGTATATTTGTCTTTATTTATAATCAATGATGCACACCTGTTGCACAACATCGATTTTAAATATATATACCCGCATAGATTTAATGACAGGTTTTATATTATAATGGGAAGCCTTTTACGGCCACTTTACGACTTAAGGCATCCCACACCATGCGAAAACGTTAAACTTATATATGGTCGCAATCGTCTTTATTAAATGATAAATTAACCCACTGCACAATTACAGATTGTTTCAATTCAAAAGAAAATAGAAGGATGAAAAAACACCTTTCTTGACTAAATTCAATAGGATTTGAACGCTTTATCGTGCGGTGTAGTGTCTTTATGTGCTAGTCATATTATATTCAGTAAGTACGGGTCCTAATGTAATAACACAAAAAAAAATTGTCATATGTTTTAGCTCAGATATTCGTCAGCGACATTGATGGTACCCAAGGTACTCGGGTGGCCTAGCCGTAAACTGAGGTAATTCTTCAGCAAATATATGTATATATATATATATATATATATACATATATATATATATATATATATATATATATATATATATATATATATATATATACAGGGTGTAACGGAGAAGTATCAAGGTTATAGGAAGTGATAGTAGACCTCAAGTGCTACAAAAATGCTTACTATAATTTATGTATTATCCCACAAGGTTTTTATTGGTCATTGACTGATTCAAACGATTTAGCCAGTGTTATCTTGTGGTATACTAACCTTGCGGGATTATACCTAATTCATTGCAAGTATTAGAACGCTAAAATAAGGCCACGGAAATTGAAACAAAAAATTACTTTTTTTGGAAGAAATATAATTTTTCTTCGCGTTTTTTCAAGAGGCTTTTCACCCTTAATAACTAAGGGACCGTCAACTTCCTTATTAGGTAATTTCAGGGTTTTTTTTTTTTTATTTATTTTATTTTTTACAGCGCTTCAAATTCTTGGCCATTACAGGTTATTAAACGGAGAAGTTTTCCTGAAAGTGTAGAAGTTTGAAACCTTGAAGGAACAGAGTAAAAAAATCCCGAAAAAAAAAAGATTTTGATGAATAATCTGAATTTGGTTCATTGAACTGCCTTGGTACCCCCTTGAACATAGTAACATTGGTTTATGAAAGGAAATTTCATGATGTGATTTACGATGTTTTGACTGGATTCGATATACCGTAAACGGTTTATCAATAACCACTAATTATTCATAAAAAATATCATCCAAATAAAAAAAAAGAAAGAAATTTGAATTTACTCTGTTACTGTTGGGAAAAGAACCATATTTTACAAGAACGTTTTTGTTTCACTTGTGTAATATCACCTCTTGAAAGTTTGATACTTTTTTTACTTTACACCCTGTATATATAAATCTACATAAATTATAATGAGGGATAATTTTAGAAGTTAGAATGGTTGTACATGAAACTTTTGCAATTATTCTTTACTAGTGCAACCTCAGTAGATTAGCACATTCGTTCGTATTGTGCTAAAAGCAAATTTTGGCAACCTTAGTTTTGAACTCCTCCAGAACTAACAACCCATGGGATATACTTCCAGTTATAAGGAACGAGTCAAGGTCTCGCCAAAGAGACACCAGCGAGTTAGGAGAGAACGATAAATCTCGCTGTACGCGATGAGAAGGTCAGAGGTCAGCTGTTTGGAATGTATGTCTGAATAGATCACCATAACGAGGAACCGATTCATCATGAACGACATCATTTCACCCGTTCATTGTGCCGTAGCTTCTTCTTGTTAAATTCGGGTAATTTATAATGTATTTTTTTATTTTATTATTATTATTAATACTAACGTGTTTACTCTTGTGCGAATGTTGGCATGTTTTAATAATAAATAGTAAAAAAAAATTGTATTTAGTGATTTTAAACTTTGTTTCTACTAGGGGATCTCAATTGAAAGCACATAATATGGAGGGTGATCGTTTCTGGAAAAGATAAATTCAAATATCTCACCAAACAAGTTCTAGCCGTTTTTTTTTTTTTTTTTTTTTTTTTTTTTTTTTTTTTTTTTTTTTTTTTTTTTTTAATACACGGTTTATAATTGACCACAAAAGACATTTTACAGTTCCTATTGTAACTTTTGTAATATTATATTTAATATGGAAATTGCTGAAAGTTTGCAAAAAATAATATTGAAGAATCACGCTAACATCGCGTAGTTGTTACCAGATGGACTTCATTCATAATAAACATGTTAGATAGATAAGAAGGTATGTATGTGTTTCCTGGACATACCTTGGTGCACCAGGTACTGCGCATAGGGGAAAGGTACAAAAAATATTTCCCAAAAATAGAGTTTCATTCAGAAGCCAACTATATTTAATGTAAAATTAAGACAATTTTACAACGAATAATAAATATGGCAGACACTTTTAAGGGGTATAACACATAAAAAAAAAAAAAAAAATTAAATAATTGTTTTTATTCTAATATAAAATGAGAGTTTTATTCGCGCTGCCATTAAAACCGGAACAGCTGTACAAGATCATGTGAGCAAGAACCAATGAGAGCACAGAGAACAACCAACACTGCGCCGTCGCCTCATGCACTCTTACGGTTACGCGCAGTGCATTGCACTATATCATATTCAACATTTATTTTTATGTTTCCTGATAATTATACCCTACAAAAGTGTCTGCCCTTTTGTAATTATTTTCAAATATGTTTAATGAAGACGCTGTTGAAATCGCAGCGTGAATAAATCACTTCATTTAATATCAAAAATAAAAACTAGGTACTTATTTTTTTTTTATTATTATCATTTTAACCCCCTTAAAAGTGCCTGCCTTATTTAATATTAATTTGAAAATTGCCTTAATTTGCCATTTTTTTTTTCATTAATAATAGTTGGCTTCTGAATAAAACTCTACTTTTGAGCAATATTGTTTTGCACCTTTCCCCTATGCGCAGTACCTGGTGTTCCAAGGTATGTCCAGGAAACACATACTTACCATCTTATATACCACAGAGGTACATTATAGCAAAATTTCAGGGTGCATAAAACACTTCATGAAAAGTGCGTTGCTGGCTCTCGGTCTATTATGTGTGATTACTATATTAATTAAGAAACAGCGACTAAACTTAGGGCGTTCTTAAGAGAAAAAATTCAACGAGATGAAGTTATTTTCATCGGGCTTTGAATTTGAAACAACCAAGTTACCCATTCGTACTTACTAGAAAGACAGAACAGACCAACATGTAAATAGTGCAATGAGACTCTGACAGTTAAACACATATGTACTTACAAACTACAGACAACTCATTAGTTTCAATATGCCCCATGACTTACACTTGTTGACAGAATGTAGCCCACACATTCATACAGTACACGACCATTTACATAAAGCACACATTTATACAAAAAATAGTAAACAACTTATTATTAATTCCCCCCATTCATTCAAATTTTTAATTCAATTATTATTTTGGTGATATTAATTGTTAAGACGATCAACGAGTTAGTTGCCAATGTTGCGGAACTGAATAAAGAAATGAGATGGGGATAGTTAGCCGTTGTTGTGATACGATGTACAAGAGATGGTTGGGATTCGGATAGGAGAAAAAAAAAGAAAAGTCAGATCTTCATTTCTGCCTGAAGATCCAACGTTTTTTTATCCTGGCTGAATCCCAACCATCCCTTGACTTCGTTCATAATAAAATAAATTATTATAAAAAAAAAGGATACAATAATTTCAAAATTTTCATTGATTAATTTGCTTGAGGTATTGAGAAAAACCGTTCAGTCAAAAACGCTATAGGTACTAAAAAATACAAGAATCCATTGTGATCTTCCTGTTTAGGATTTCGGTACATGCCGTCCTGGTCTGGACGTGACTAGCCTACTGACTGGCATTGTATTGTGTTGGATTCACTTTCGTATGGTCGGCGTGGGAATAAACACATGTACTATTTTCTGACAATTAAAGCATCGTATTTTACTATTAGTTAGGGTTACGTAGAAAGGATAACACTGTCCACGCAATCGGCAACGTTATTTTATGTATATATACACATAGTTTTTGCTCTCTATCGTCTAGAAAATGTCAACTTAATTAACCAGCAACTAGATGAACACTATTTTAAGCGGAATACGTGCGGAATATACAGTAACTTAAACGGTTTTATAATTTTGGGCTTTTAGGCGGGGTATTATTGGACTATCTGTTCAATAAACCAAACTAAACCATCTGGACAAAATAGAGAAAATTATGCTTTGGTATAACAATTATCTACATTCATCAAAATAAGCTGTACAAACCAGAACAAGATCTGGTAAGCAATACAGGAAAATAAAGATGGCCAAAATTATTTAAAAAAAGTTTGCAATTTTTGATTAGACCTTCTCGATTTCTGAATTATTGGTAATTTTAATTTCACATAGCATCAATAAGAACATTTTTATGGAATCTTAGATCGATTTGCATATCCATATAGTCATAGGTTTTCTTGTTTAAGGAAAACAAATTTACGACGTTGTTCCTATACATTTAAAACAAAATGAAAGTAAGAAAGTAATTTCGAAATACTTCCTACATTTTTAGTTGGATGTAATAATTGTTGTCAAAATACATTATAAGCGAATGAGGTCCAAAATACATTATAAGCGAATGAGGTCCAAAATATCCCTTCTATTAAGTAAAACTGTTTTATGAGTCCCTTGGTTGGCTATTAAAAAAAGATTTGTGTTTCATTAAATGCAAAGGATTAATTTATTGACCAGAAACCCCTAGGATTCTCGTGTGGGAAATGGTGGGTTGGAATCCCATCTGCAGCAACAATTTTCTCATTTCACGGCTCGTTGAGAAAATTCCGCACTGCACTATGGATGTGAGTGCTAATGGCCCAGACGTCGGTGAGACATTAAAAAAAAAATAATAATAAGAAAAGGCACAGCATTTGTTATTACTTTTTACCAGTAATTTTTAATTAAAAAAATACATGTGAATTTTTATCATTGTTTTGTCGCATACATCCTCTAGGGGAGATTTCAAATGTTTCTAGTAAATAAATAAAATCGTCCTTTTTTTTGTAATATTGATATTTTATTTCGCTTTCGAATTTGACAACATTCCGGAGCAGTGGTTAAGGTTTTTGGAGCACGTTGTAGCTTTTTCCACTCTGGCTTTTTTAGGTACTTTCATTTTTGAATATATTATTTATAGGCTAATGTTTTTTATTACTGATAATGTTAAATAAAATTTTAAATATTGAGACAAATAATTAAACTCTTTATTGATGATTATTAGCTTTTTTATCCCTAGAAAATTTTGGAGACCTAACGAAAAATAATTTCTGTAATGGATATTTATTGCTAGAATAATGTTCTTTAAATTTTAAATTAAATGGTTGGAATAGTATATTGTCCGAGATTTACCTGGTAGTTATTTTTTTTTTTTTTTTTAGATTTTACTGTTTCTGATATTTTAATATAAATAATAATCTTACAATTTTAATAGTTTTTTATTTCTATTAAAGAAAGTGAAAATATTGATACAAGCACTTAAGGAATTTTAAGCTTAACACACACATGCCTGCTAAAGTATTTTACAGCTATAGCTAGTATTAACTATAAATGTGTATATATATATATTTATATAATGTAATACTCACTAGAGAGTTCATGTCGATAAGTGAGGGTGTGTTTGATGGACACTGGACCCAGCGGGG
This sequence comes from Gonocerus acuteangulatus, assembly GCA_946811695.1. Classification (NCBI taxonomy): domain Eukaryota; kingdom Metazoa; phylum Arthropoda; class Insecta; order Hemiptera; family Coreidae; genus Gonocerus; species Gonocerus acuteangulatus. Next base: position 86,623,350 of record OX328127.1, read on the forward strand.
TTTATATACTCCTAGCAAAGGAGAGGATTTGTAGAGGGGGGTACATCTCTACCATGGCTCTCTCTCTCTCTCTCTCTCTCTCTCTACGCGATGCAGCCGTTTTGGCAACCATTCTGGATTTTAGGAGTGAGTTTTTAGGTTACAGTTTGGCAGTATACTGATTTTTTGCATAGTACTATACATATAATAAAATTCTAACGGATCGCTGTGTGTACATGGAAGGTACATGGGAAAAATGCTATTGGGAGCCTTTATAAACGCAATAATACCCAAAACAATGACTTTTAGAATTTTTGTCTGTCTATCTTTTTGTTTGTGCGAGCTAATCTCAGAAGCGGCGTATCCGATTTAGTTGCGGCTTCATTTAGTAAGCTTAACTTAACATTTAGTGTTTTTTTCATGTCAATCGGTTCATAAATAAAAAAGTTATGCCAGTGTAAAAAATCACGTCGAACTTTTCATGAACTATCCTTAACACGATACATACCAGAGTTACAAAACTTGATGTATAGTATTCCTCTAGCAAATGATTGAAGGAGTTCGTTAACCAGCAAAATTAATTCATCCGGAGTGGGGAAGGGTTACTCCAAAGCCAAAGTAGTTATTCGCCCATACCGGCCGCAATTCTTGTTGTATTGCAACGAAACTCGGAATTCGTTGTGGACATATTATTAGAAAAATATGTTGTAAAAATAAACTAAATCGGTTCATTAGGAGGGTGGGGTTTACTCTGGACCCAAATTACCATTTTGCCACTTTACTTTCGTATACTTTCTTTAATATCTTGAACTAGTCTTCTTCTCCATCTGCTGAATAGTATCGAAAGAAATGCACTTCGCTAAAGATGCGGTGCGATAAATAAATATAGTATCTTGAAAGCGGTTAAATCTAGACGGTAGTGCGCCAGGCCAAGTACTAGAGCCGATGTTTACCCTCTCATAACTCTTAACTAGTTAAAGATAGATTTAAGAAAGCAGAAACAGCCCCAGGGAAGAAAAAATAGCAAAGACTAATGAACTTCTTCGACAGCATAGCCTCAAAAAAAACATTTATACTGATGGTTCAAAACAAGGGATCAATGTAGGGGTAGCAATGGTCTGCAACAATATAGTGCCTCCATTTTTACAGCCGAAATGCAAGCAATATGTCTTGGCCTGTACTAGGCAATATCATCCGAGGATCAAGACTTTATTATTTGCACAGACTCCCTCTCTGCACTGAAAAATATTGCAAAAAGAAAAAAACCAAGGGCCCATATTCCTAAAAATTTTTCATTACATCAAAATGCTAGAAAATCAAGGAAAGACCATAACATTTCTCTGGCTACCTTCTCACTCTGGAATTGTAGGAAATGAAAAGGCAGATCAGGCAGCTAAAGAAGCAGCACTAATGAACTCAACACCAATTGACGTTTTAGAGCCAAATGACATCAGGCTTTGGCTTAAAAAACAAGTAACCTCAGTATGGGAAGACATGTGGAAAGCTGAACCATGTAGCAATAAGCTACGAACCATGAAGGATACGACAAGAAAATGGGATAGCTCAAAACGTGCTAACAGGGGGGAAGAAGTGGTTCTTACCCGCCTGAGAATTGGGCACACAAATTTGACCCATTCCTACATAATAAAAAAAGAACCACCACCAGTATGCCCCAGCTGCCATATCCAACTATCGGTCCAACATATCATCGAAGACTGCCCAGCATACCGAACCCAATTCCACTCCAATGGTCTTCGTAGACGAGTAAATGACTGTCTTGGAAATAATCCAACGACTTTGGATAAAACTATTAGTACTTTAAGGGAAACAGACCTATTCAAACGAATTTAAGAACAAAAAAAAAATTAATTAAAAAAAAATAAAATAATAAAAAATAAAATAAAATAAAAATTTAAAAAAAATATTAAAAAAATAAATAAAATAATAATAAAAAAATAAAATAAAATATTTATTATTATATACATATTTATTTATTTATTAGAGGTAGTATATATTTATGTATGTGTGTGCGCGTGTGTGTATGTGTGTGTGTGTGTGCCTATTTATTTATATACATTATTTATTTATAAACTCCTCGTAATTGTTATTTTAATTTAATATATTATTATGTAACATGAAATTATTATTGCATTGTTATATATATGTTTATTTATATCTATATATGCGTGAGTGAACTAGTCAACTATATTTATGTTTCTATAATAATGCTATTTATAATATATATTTTAAAATACATATATATATATATATATATATATATATATATATATATAAAAATAATAATATTAATAAAATATATATATATATATATATATATATATAATAAAAAATATTTATAATAAAAGAATAACAATAAAATAATAACAAAAAAAATAAAATATATAATAAAGAAAAAAAAAAAAATATATATATATATATATTACTTCTACTACCTTTATTATTCCACTATTTATTGATGTTTACTATTTATTTACCAACTGCTAAACTTGCTACTGTAATTTTAATATAATAAAACATTATTTATCAAAATATTAAAAAATATTATTACACAAATATTATTGTAGAGTTATAAGAACTGTCTTTGAGTGTAGCATTGTATCTATATTTGAGTGCATTTATATTGTAATTGTTATTGGTATTTATCTAGGGGGGAAAATAGAAAAACATATATTTAGGTTAAGTAAATTTCTATAAAGAGGGCTTAAGAACCGAAAAGTTACTCGCCCTAAAACCCGATCCTAATCCCAATCCTAAATTTAAGAAATTTTACACAGGTATTATTCCAATAGATATAAGTAAAACTGGAAGGTTTCATAATTATACATTGAATAGTTTCTTAGATATTAGAGATGGAATTTTGGAATTTATAGGACTCACGCGCTCATCAAAATTATTAGGCACTTCCCAATAAGCTAGAGACTTGAAACTTTGCAAGATGATAAACATTAGGCTGTTATTAGAGGCAAACATCGAAAAATGGGGAAAAGTTATGTTTAACACCTCTTACGGGGGGGGGGCAGTTTTCGGAAACCCCTTATTCCGTACGAAACCTATCATGGGGGGTATCAATTGAGTCGTCTCGGTATGTAGAACCTATATTTGATGATTGAAGAAACATTTAGACACATATAGGCTTAGTCAAAATCTCATACCAGCTGTCTGTCTGTATGTTTGTTCCTTAGGCAAATCCAAATTTTTTACCGATTTTTACCAAATTTGGGACTGAATCTCTAAATGCCAGACATTTTATAATAAATCCGATCGTTACAGTGGCCATCATTTAACGAATTGCACAAATAAGTGAGATGGCATTATTAGATTCTTCACAAGGTGTTTATAGCCTTAAACTCGGCCCAGTACTATGATATCATTTTTTTGAGAGAAGCCTGGAACATGGCCTTTTTTTAAAGTTAGTTTTTTGGGGGGGGGGGATAAAAATATATTTGAATGATTCTTGAGTAAGAAATATATTAAATAGTGACCAACTCTGGATATGAGTACCTCAGTCGAAAAAACAGTGCTTGATCTTTCGGAAGTGTTGTTTTTTTTTTTTTTTTTTTTTGTTTTTTTTATATTGGATGCAAAATATATGTCTTTTCTACGATTAAAAATTCAAACCGTTCATTACATTCTATTAAAATTCGCTTACTTCCTGGAAGACTAATTCTATTCCGTAAATCTTTATAAAAAAAACCGTTTCAGAGGTTTATTCACTGAAAACCAGTTCAGGTTTGTTTTTTGTTTTGGTTTTTCAAACTTTATACGTTTTATTGTATTAAGTGTTTTGTACTAATAACTTTTATTATCCACACCATTAGTAGATTTTTTATGTGCCTATAAATTCATTTTAGTACTTTTGCCCAATAAACTTTAAAATAAGATATGATCGCTAAAGTGCATCTCTTCAGAAGCTGTCTTATCTGAAATTGAAACCATTAAACAACGCGTTTTATCTGCAAGTAATTGTTATTTGGTGTTTTCTTTCCTTTAAGGTTTTTCTTTACGGAACCTCGTGAGTTTAAAATTCATTCAACTGTTAACTGATTATTTAAATTATTCTTATGATGTTAAGGAAGAAATAGGACGTAAAAATAACTAAATCGGTTCATTAGGAGGCGGGTTTACTCCGTACCCAAATTATTAATATACTCATACTGACCCTTCTATGTCATGTATTGTACCGAAATAGGGTGTAGGTCGTGGCTATCTCAAGAGAAAGATGTGTTTTAAAACGTCCGACTCGCAGGAACTGCGTCATCTTAGCGCGGTTCCGTTCTTATCTCTAGTCTCATTTGGAAAGATTAAATTAGAAACAGTTATTATTTTGGTTCGACCTTTCTTGAAAATCTTTTATGGCCTTACCTGGAAGGGCCAGGCAGCTCCCTTCATCCACTCCTAGAGATACGTATCTCACTGTTCAATGATTTGAAAAATATCAAAATGTTAATTGTGTACTCTTATACTATAGTACTAATTCTACAAATAAATCCAATTAAAACCAATTAAAAAGTGAGCAAAACAACTACAAAAACCCGTTTAATAGAACAAAACAAACACATTTGACGTTTTACGCACCTATTTCCCCGATTGACATCGCCTAATTGAAAATTGCTACTGAATCTATTTGTAGAGCATTTAGTAAGCTTTTGAATGGTAACCTTCTGCTTACCAAGATTTCCAACCACTTTTGAGATATCAAGGAAAATTTACTAAGTTCCCAAAACTTTTCGTGTCTATAAATAATATATTTTATTCTAATCTTTCCTTGACTCCGAACGTAACCAAAATGAACACGCACACGCACACGCACACGCACACGCACACACACACGCACACGCACACGCACACGCACACGCACACACGCACACGCACACGCACACGCACACGCACACGCACCCACGCACACGCACACGCACACGCACACGCACACGCACATACACACACACACACACAAACACACACACACACACACACATATATATATATATATACACATATATATATATATATATACATATATATATATATATATATATATATATATATATATATATATATATATATATATACATAGGAACGCTTTTATTATTCATCAAGATCAATAGACGAATATATGAATTTTTAGTGTATTTAGAGTTTTGTAGAACCATACATTCCCAGAACTATGGAAGGAAATTAATTATTGAAACAGTTGTTCATTACAAATGTCAAAGAGTAGAACTATTCATGTTTTTATTTTATTTATATACATTATTTTAAGCAAATTATTGAAGGTTGCAGTCGACAGAATCGGAATTCTGAGGGAACTGGTTAGGGAAGCTTTTTTTTATTATTCGAATTTATATAAAAATCACGTGTCTGTTTGTCAGTTTGTCTGACTATTTGTTCCTCATACAAATCCACGCATATATACATACATATATATATATATATATATATATATATATATATATATATATATATATATATATAAAATCAGTCCCGTAACAGGCCACGAGGGCCTTGAGGGGCAGATACTATAGAGGTATCTGATTCATGACCATACGGCACACTAGGGAGATAGTATGGTCGGTACTATGCTCCGGCCGCCTGATTTTCCCCTTGGCCGCTTCGACTGCTAGAGTCATTAGCACCCAAGGTACCCATTATTAAATAATTAAAGGCTGGGTTGGCCTAGGGACGGTCAGGGAGGCCGAATTCAACCCATGAACGAAGACACGCTTGCTCGGGATTTGAACTTAGGCCTCCAGCTTATTAGTCCACTGCTCTACCACTGAGCTAACCTCGCCCATATATATATATATATATATATATATATATATATATATATATATATATACCCTTTCTTTTTTTCGTTTTCGTATTTTAATTTACGAAATCAAATAAGCTTTTCATATAAATAGGACGATATTGAAATACGCCAAGCTGCCGCAGTATTCTTACGTGTACAATTCCTGAATTAAAAGAGACGACCACAAAAATTCAGAAGGCCGGACAGGTGAGAAAGTCACGATTCTAATATCCATATTCAGCTCCATGTGTCACGATATTGGAATATTAATATTCTAATCCTAAATCTATGATGTCACGAATGTCATTCAATACATTCAAGTACTGCATGTTAGCATTCGCCGAAAATGCACGTTACTTCATTTCATACTTTGGTGATGGTTTTGGAATGTCTCAAGGAGTACAGGACTCGGCTCATGACAAGATTTCTAGTAAAGACGTAAGGATTAGGATGTGAGCTTGACCATCGGCTAAGGCACATTATAAAGGGTATATGTTAACAGGGCGAATGCAGCGATTGGTATATTCAGTAGTGATGGGTGATTCTTGAATATAAAAATGTCGTTTGAATTGATTTGTATCGAAATGAAAAGATCGATCCACAAAAAAGATTTTAAGCCAACATTGCAGACGTCCATCAAATAAGGTTGTATAGTCCTGTATTCTTGAGGTAGGTCAGTATAGTGTTGATGTACTGGCTATCATTGTCCAGGAGTTCTTGCATATCATACGGGATGCTGTAATTGCTTCTTGTCTGGCAGTCTGTCCGTAAATGTTAATTGTATGTTCTGTGTTACATACGTTGCATATTGGTTTGTGGCGTCTTGTCATAAGAAATTCTTGGGTTAGTCGAGTATATCGAGAACTACGTTTTCGCGTTTATTATCGCGATAACTGGATTCCTCAAGCAGGGCCGCCACATGGGGGGGGGGACAACCGGGTACAGTTGTCCCGGGCCCGGGCACCGTGGGGGCCTGGGCCGATCCTCGCTAATTGGAATAAAAGTACCGAAAGTGACCATTGCAGCACCGATTGTCGGCTTTTATTCTCACTTTGCTCAAAACTCAAGATGAAAATAATTTTGAAATGCCCAAAGTCCTATAAAAAAGTACTAGAATTTTCATTCTGTCTCTGAGAAGTGGGGGCCCGTGATCTGGTCCCGGGCCCGGCTCTGAGATGTGGCGGCCCTGTCCTCAAGTGTATATTTTATTGTCCGAAGTTTATTGTCAGTTAGTCGTGTCAATATTTATCGTTTCTATTTAAATCGTTCTAAATGACAATCTTAGATGATACAGTTACTCCAAGTCAGGCTTTTTCTCAATTTTGGTCATTAGATGGTTCTTTTTCAGATCTGGTTCAACGTTGAAATGTAATTTTTTTATTTCGGGACAAACGCCCTGTAGGAATAATGTTCAGAATAATGAACAATTTACTGTATAAAATTATAAACAATACAGCTTGTATATAAATTAGGGATTGGGTAAATTTTGCAGGGATAAAAAGTGCCGGAAGAGTCGGGATTTTAAGGTTTCTACGTTGGCAGAATGGCGGAAAGACAGATGTAAGGAATTCCATAGCGAGGTGGAATATTTCTGTTCGGTGAAAGGAATATAAAGATCGGAAGAACGAGATCGGGTGTTACGGGGGTGAACAGAGGATTTAAATTTAACGAGTTGAAAAATATAAGAAGGTCTTTGGGATTGAATTACTTGGTAAAGGACTGAGCCGAGGAAGTACTGTCGACGATAAAGAGGGAATAGCTAATTTAGCTCCTGGTAGAAATGTGATATGTGGAAGTCTCTGGGGACCCCGAGGATGAGGCGTTTATGTTTTGCCTCAAAATCGGCAGAAAATCCACCGTACACTAAACAACTATAGTTAAACTAGGGGAATAATATGGAGTTGAAAGTAAAATAAGCAACGAATCGAAGAAATCCCTTAACAATAGTTTACACGAATAAACGATTTTTACCAAATCCGAAAGAGAAATCAATTTAGCAAAGAGTTTCCAGCGAAATAAAACAATTTATGTTTGTCTGAAGTTGATGGTTTGGTCTGGGATATTCAGCTGACATTCATCCCATAAGACAGAACTGATGTTGACGTCGCCCATGTTGGATTGTCCCATAACCTGCTTTACACACAATGCTGCTTCCACGTCCTCGCTATGTTCTTACTAATGATCCTAGTCCGATAGGCAATGCAGCTAATTTATACCTCCTTGTACTAGCTCTAAATGGCAAAAGCGATTAGCTTGATCATGAATTTATTCAAAGGCTCCTATTTCTAAATATTTTATTTTAAGTAGCTCTTTGTATTATTTGAATCACTTCAGGCTAGATCAGTTGTAAGAGAAAAGTTGCCTTAAAGACAAATAACTTTTATAAATGAATCGATCCATGCAAAAAGAGCTTTAGTCCATTTTTTCCAAATATGAGTTACTGATGGACTCGTTATCTCTGACAGTCACTAGAGATTTCTATTTTAAGAGGAATTTAGTCTAATACATTGTTTCCAAAAAATCACATGTAGCAAAAAATTAATTAACGGCATTGTAGTACATACCTTTCGTTTACGCCAAGGTCTTCAGGTTCCAGTGTTCCCTCCCAATCCTGCCTACCCACGAGGGAATGTCCCCATCAAGCAGAAAAAATTGAAGACATTAAGAAGTTGATGCCATACGTTTCAGAAGAGCACAAGAGTTTTTACTATGAAATATTGGGTTGGCCAACAACTATAAACATAGATGAAGAAGTTCAAGACGATTAAGCATTACATTACTCATTCTATGAACTTTATATCATGCAAATATTTCTTACAGAATACCATTGATAATAAACTGTTACTCAATAATTATTCATTAAATGACACTTAGCTCAAATATATATAACTGGCGAATAAGGCGGACCTTCCGCCTTATTTGCCAGTTATATATATGTTACTCAATATATCCTACAATGTGTTTTAGATTATATTAGACCTTATATTTTGCAAGGAGGTACTGTTTAGGCTGTTCCATCCAAGAAGAGCTTCAGTCCAAGTTCTATTATTTTATTTTAATAATATAACGCTTTTGTTAGTAATAATCAATGTTTCATATATAACTTGTGTCAGTATGGGGTACAAAAAAAAAGAAAAAAAAAAGTCCGTCTCGCAGGAACTGCATCATCTCAGCGCAGTTCCGTTCATATCCCTAGTCTAATTTGGAAAGATTCAAATAGAAGCAGTTATTATTTTGGTTCCACCAGTCTTTTTTCTTTTAATTAATTATTATAATGGCGTGTCAACCCTTAAGGTCACTAACGCCATTCCTGTGTGTAGTAAAGTCTTGAAAGGTCATGATATACGATCTTACCTGGAAGGGTCGGCTAACACTAGGTCCCGCTAGTTACAAGGTCTTGGAATCTTGGAAATCTATATTTCTAACAATAAATTGTTTTTGTTATTTTACTTAACCAGTTTTATTGTCAAATACATTATCCAACTATAAGCAATTAAAAAATAACAAGGAATAAAAAACCGATAAAAAGAACAGTTCGAATAAGCGAAATCAATTAATTTAAAGTTTTAAGCCCTTATTTCTCCGATTGACATCACCTAATCAAAACTTTCATTAGAAACTTTTTTTTTAGAGCATTTAATAAGCTTTCTAATGGTATTCTTCAGTTTACCAAGATTCTCAACCTTTTTCGAGATATTAAGGAAAGTAAACAAAGTTACCAAAACTTTAAATGTCTGTTAGTAAAATATTTTATTATAACCCTTCCTTAACTCCAAACGTAACCAAAATTTCAACATATTAGTTTTGATGAAAGTAGAACATGCAGAAAATGTTTCAACTGAATCCCGTGATTACCCAAACCAAAAACGGTATTCAAAAACTATTTTTCCAATTTTCTCGAAAACCGTTAAAGCTATCGCCTTGAAACTGGTCCCATTCGTTTTCCTAGCCCAAGAAGCATATAAAACGAGTACTTAGGAGCTTATGAACTCAAAAACGTAAGCGTTACGATTTTTTTGCGCGAATTTCGCCCCAAACGCCATCTTCCAGTAAGCGGATTTTGCTGTTTAACGAACTTGACCTTTCAAATTAGACGAAAGATTTTTTTACCAAATTTCATCAAAATCGGACCATTCGTCTGGGAGCTACAGAGCGAACAGACAAATATATATATATATATATATATATATATATATATATATATATATATATATATACAGACAGTTTTTTCTCGTTTCCTCAAAACTACTGATTATGGACTGAAGCTCTCTTTGCATGGATCGATTCAAGTAACAGTTCTTCTTATATGTAATTAATCCATTTTAAACGCATGAGTCAATCTATATCAAGTGTTCCAAAGATGATTGCTTGGCCATTTTAGAAAAAAATAATATTTTTACCATCAGTTACATATGGAATCAGTAGTTTTTTAGAGTCAACCGTTGGAAAATGGCTGCCATCTTTTTTTTCCGCGCGCATGCTGATTTTTGAGTATATAAGCCCTTACGGAAAACTCATTTTTCAGAACTGGTACGTCATAGACTAATAATTGAAAACCCATTTTATTCCTCACAGTCTGCTCTATCTTTTATGTCTTCTTCAATATTTGAATATTTTCAGGTCCAATACCTCAAATATCCATTGGAAACAACTGTTTATATTTCTCAAAATGCCGTTTTGTAGGGTAATTTGTACATATATCAAAGTTAATTTTTGACACGATGATAAATCTCGTTAAGTAGCCTGTATTAAAAGTATTCTTAACCCTGATATTTCTTACCTTATTTTTTTATAACTTTCTAAGAGATTTTTAGAATTTACTTGAGCCTCTTTATCATAAAATACATATTCGGTTGTATTTTTAATATAAGGGTATTTTTTTACAATAAAAAAACAAAAAATAATAAAAATTTAAAAAGAATAGGCCTAGATTCTAATTAAAATTAGAACTACAATATTATGTGTTGAACTAGACATATATAACAAGTTTTAAACCAATTTAAAAATAGTTATTAAAAGTAAAAAGTTCATAAATAATAAAATTTTAATGAATTATTCAAGTTTACGCATTGCCAAATAGGCGCAAAAAGGACCATTTTCAAAAACTCATAGCTGAGAAACTACTCAAATATTCAAGTTGGAATTTTTACAGTATTTTTATGCTAAAAAAGATCAATGATTTTTGCCAAAACAACTAGGAACAAAAGTATCTAATATACCTTAGAAGCACCATATGGAAATCTGCCGCCATTTTTTTTACCTAAAAATACATGCGAATATTCTGAATTACTTTTCTTTTAATTTCTATGAGTAATTTTAACTATTCATGGCTTACGACATTTTATGATATGCGCATGACTAATCATCACATCCACAATTATCTGATAATTGCTGCATCGGAGTCTGCGCTCTTCTCCAACCCATAATTAACGGGAATAAAATCTAATGAATATTTCGACGCCTCTGCACAACGCCATTGGTAGGGGTTTTATCCAATAAGGAACATGCTGTGAGTTATTATTTTGATAAATATTTATTATGAATAAGAGTTATTTTGAAATTGGCAATTTTAATTTTGTTCCTGTGTGATACACACTTGATTACTCACATGATCTATTTTCAGAAATTAAGCTGAATTAATTAATAAAATTAGGAAATAAATTGCTATGGCATAATAAAAAACTTTTTTAAAACGAATGAATCTCCTTTCTCATTTCTTCAACTTCTTGAAATAATATCGGCTCGTATGAGCTACGTCTATGACTCTCAGGAACTAAACCGATGTCTCTGAAGAACTGCGTCTATGATTGTCAGCAACTTCATCTATAACTTTCAGTAACAACATCTATGACACTCAGCAACTTCATCTATAACTCTCAGGAACTCCATCTATGACTCTCAGAATTTGCGTCCATTTCACTCAGCAACTTCATCTATGACTCTGACAAACTCCTTTTATGACTTTTACGATTTGCATCTATGACACACTGCAACTTCATTTATGGCTCTCAGGAACACCATCTATGACACACTGCAACTTCATCTATGGCTCACAGGAACACCATCCATGACACACTGCAACATTATCTATGGCTCACAGGAACACCATCTATGACACACTGCAACTTCATCTATGGCTCTCAGGAACACCATCTATGACACACTGCAACTTCATCTATGGCTCACAGGAACACCATCCATGACACACTGCAACATCATCTATGGCTCACAGGAACACCATCTATGACACACTGCAACATCATCTATGGCTCTCAGGAACACCATCTATGACACACTGCAACATCATCTATGGCTCACAGGAACACCATCTATGACACACTGCAACTTCATCTATGGCTCTCAGGAACCCCATCTATTACTCTAAGGATTTGCGTCTAAGAATCCCTGCAATTTTATCTATGGCTCTCAGAAACTACATCTATGACTCTCATGAACAACATTAATGACACTTAGAAACTACATCTATGGCTGATAGAATCAACCTTCATGACTCTAAGGAATTACGCCTATGAGCCTCAGGAACTTCATTAATAACACTCGGGACATAAATTTATGACTCCCAAGATCAAAAATCATGACTCTCAGGAGGTGCTTCTACGATTCTCAAGATTGTCTTCTATAACACTCAAGAAATACGTCTACGACTGACAGGATTTAAATCTATGACATTCAGAAACTACATCTATGACTCCCAGTATTCACGTATATGACTCATGAACTTCATCTAGTACTTTCAGGAACTACATCAATGAATCTCAGGACCTTTATCTAAGGCTCTCGGAATCAACGTTCAGGAATTCCTGGAACTGCATTCATGACTTCTCAGTATTAGCCTAGTACTCAGGAACTTCATCTAGTACCTTCAGGAACTACATCAATGACTTTATCTATGACTCTCGGAATCAACGTTATGACTTCCTGGAACTGCATCTATGGCTCTCAGGAATAACGTCTATGACTCTGGAACTACATCTATAACTTTCAGGAACTACATCAATAATTTTCAGGATGAAAGTTCATGACTTTCAGGGACTACATCAGTGACCCTCAGGTGCTTCATTTATGACTCTTAGGAATAACGTCCATGACTCAGGAACTATATCTTTGACACAAATGGCTCTCGGGTGCTTTCGCTAATGAACCAATCGGAAATGATCTAATGAACCAATTGTAACCAAAATTTGATTCCTTGGTTCACATTAATTAAGATTTCAGAACAGCTGTAGTATTCCCGAAAGCCAATGGTTATTCAGCAGATGTCTTCAAATGAGATTGTATAGTTTAGTGTTGAGTAAGTAGGAGAATATTGTGTTTATGTACTGGCTGCTGTCCCTCAGGAACAATCCGTTCATGTAATGTGGAATATTTAGCTGGTGTCGTCTTCTGTATTCCCTAAATATTAGTTCTACGGTAAAATCTCTATTTCATATGTCAGAAGTTGGTTTATTAAGTTTTCATGACATATGAAACATACAGCTCTATATTTGACCTATGACAAGACAGTTTTGCCTGGCATCAGTTTGCCATCTTGGCAGTAAACTACTATATAAATACTCTTGAAAGATAGTTAGGCATCACTCATCACTCAGGGATGATGTTCCCTCATATCATCATCTCTTCTAGTTGGGTTTGATTTATGCAGACCGATTGAGTCCGGACTCGTGCTTTTATTGCTGTAGAGTTCTTATGCAACATGGCTTGGCTGCAGTTGTTGGCGAGTTTCCTCCATCGCTCCGTATATATATATATATATATATATATATATATATATATATATATATATATATATATAAATATATATATATGTATATAGGGTTTGTGCGGAAAGTAAAAGGACTGATTTTTTTCGCCACCTAACGAACGAGGGGTTGGTCGAGGCCCTCCGAGCATCCGGAGAGTCAAGACAGTCTTTTTTGTGCGACGAGTTTTTGTGAGTGGTGCAAGCCGAAAATTCAGCGTTCCTTAGAGCAGAGGTCGGCGATTAAATTTTGTGTAAAACTCGTTAAATCTCCGACAGAGACGTTTGATATTATCAAGCAGGCTTACCCAGATGATACTTTAGCAAGAAGTGGTGTGTTTCGGTGGCACAAGGCCTTTTCGGAGGGCCGGAAAGACGTCGTCGATGAAGACCGTGCTGGAAGACCTTCGACTTCGACAAACAGCGACAATGTGACTCCTGGACAAATCGTCGACTCCAAGTTCAAGAGACTCAAACGAAGGATCAATCGGGTCCGAAAAGACATCGCAGCCGACTGGAAGTTGCAACACGACAACGCCCCGACTCACACCTCCTTTCTTGTGACCAGCTACCAAGGCAGGCATCCCAACACTTCCTCAGCCGCCCTACAGCCCCGATGTGGCCTCCCGGACTTCTTTTTGTTTCCTCACCTGAAAAGACCGATGAAAGGAAGGCATCTTGAGACGATAGAGGGGATCTAAGCAGCTTGTACTGTGACGCCTTCAATGTTTGGGAATCGCCCTGGCAGCGCTATATCGATACAGGAGGAACCTATTTTGAAAGTTTTTAAAGAATGTTAACGGTTGGCTCAATAAATGTTTTTTAATCGACTTAGTCCTAATCCTTTCCGAACAAAACCTGTATATATATATATATATATATATATATATACTTGTTTGTTCGCACCCTAGCAAGCTCAAAAATGGTCCGGATAATATAACATTGTTACAAGAAATTGACTTTCTGTGTACTGTTTTTTTTTGCTATGAATGTGCTATGATTGTATGTTTGAAATGCTGCGAACATTAAAATCCAAGCTCTAAGCCTTTTAAGATGTTCTCCGAATCTATGAAAGCCTACCCAGTAGCCTCTTATTGCGTAGTCCTAGACGACCTTAACCTAACAAGACTAACTGGTATTTTAATTAAATATTTCATCCTGTAACTAATTATATCTCATCCCTAATTACTCACACTCGACTGGATAATGATTTCTGTACGAAATGAGAACCATCTTCTTATTAAATACTATAGATATAATCTACGGATTAATTCCTCTGAGTGATACTACAGGTTAGTTCGACCCCCTGCTTCCTCAGAAAAAGTAAAAGAACATTAACTGGATGGTTGCCTTCTGAGTAGTTCAAGTGATGGATTTCTTACAACATAGCTATCTCTAATGAAATTTCTGTCCAATGAAACTGAGTATATTTAATTACAATGGCTACGGGTATAAAATGTTAAAACTATGGTTCCTATCTGTAATCTTTTAGATAGTCACATATTTAATTCGTACAATGTTATCAAACATAAATACATAAGGCCGAGTTCTGATTGCGTATTTGCCATACAGATATATGAACTCCGTCACCCTATTTATCATACTATCACATGCGGCCTAGTAGCCTTTTTACCATAATAAGTTATGAAGACCAGTAGCATATTTGTCATGCTATGATAAGAACCCCTGCAGCGTATTTGCCATGGTGTAATATGAAGCCTGGCAGCATATTTGCCATAGTGTGATGTGAAGCCTGACAGGCTATTTGCCATAATGAGTTATGAAGCACTTCTGCATACATTCCTTACTGTGACAAGAACCCCTGCAGCCTATTTGTTGTAGCCTGGCAGCCTATTTGTGATAATCTGATATGAAGTCCTTCTATCTACTTTCCATTTTGTGATAGACGACTAGTAGCCTATTTCCCATACTATGATAAGAAGCCTGGCAGCACATTTGCCATAATGTGATATGAAGCCTTGCAGCCTATTTGCCATAATGAGATATGAAGCCCTTCTGCCTACATTGCTTACTGTGAATGTGCTACATAAGGCCCTGGCAGCCTATTTGCCATTCTGAGATATGACGCCTGGCAGCCTATTTGCCATTCTGAGATATGACGCCTGGCAGCCTATTTGCCATACTGCGATATGACACCTGGCAGCCTATTTGCCATACTGCGATTTGACACCTGACAGCCCATTTGCCATACTCCGATATGACACCTGACAGCCTATTTGCCATACTCCGATATGACACCTGACAGCCTATTTGCCATACTCCGATATGACACCTGACAGCCTATTTGCCATACTCCGATATGACACCTGACAGCCTATTTGCCATACTCCGATATGACACCTGACAGCCTATTTGCCATACTCCGATATGACACCTGACAGCCTATTTGCCATACTCCGATATGACACCTGACAGCCTATTTGCCATACTCCGATATGACACCTGACAGCCTATTTGCCATACTCCGATATGACACCTGGCAGCCTATTTGCCATACTTCGATTTGACACCTGACAGCCCATTTGCCATACTCCGATATGACACCTGACAGCCCATTTGCCATACTCCGATATGACACCTGACAGCCTATTTGCCATACTGCGATATGACGCCTGGCAGCCTATTTGCCATACTGCGATATGACACCTGGCAGCCTATTTGCCATACTCCGATATGACGCCTGGCAGCCTATTTGCCAAACTCCGATATGACACCTGACAGCCTATTTGCCATACTCAGATTTGAAGCCCTTCTGCCTACTTTCAATGGACACTCCTTGGCTTGAATTTTTATTGTTTATTGTACAACTATATTATTACATCTACATTAGCTCCTTTTTAACACATGTCGGAGCTGAAGCAAAACTTACACATCTATATATTTAAAAATCACGTGTCTGTTTTTCTGTTTTTCTGTTTTTCTGTTTTTCTGTTTGTTTGTTCCTTATACAAATCCACACCGTTTGACCAATTTGGACCAAACTTGGCACACATGTACTTCTTGATACGGGAAATCTCCTAGGCTAGGTCAAAATAGTCAAATTTCGAAATTTGGTCAAAAGGTCAAAAGTTTTGTTCAAGAAAAATTGGCTACACTGAACCATTCATATTCTGGCAGTCATTTTGAATAATATCTCAAATTTATTTGTTGATGTTCTTGATAATTAGAATAACTCGAACTCATTGATGACTTTACATCATTATATAATCATATATATATATATATATATAAAATCTTTTAGGCTTCACAGTTCGGAAGTAACGAGTTCCAAATTGTTAATTAAAGAAGAGTGAATTGTTCAAAAATAGTAATTTTCTTTCCAGTGTTGCCTAGGTGGAGATTAGCAAGCTAAAAAAAACTTTCTTCTTTTTTTGCGAAAAGTTTTTCTTTTGCGAACAAAACTTTTCAGTTTTAACCTGTATGTTTATCTAAATTATAGCCGTATATTCTCAAGATTTGGACAAGTAATATCATATAAGATCAATTTTATTAATTTCTGATGAAAATGTAGAGCAACACTGAGCCCCTAGAAGCCATTAACCATTATCCTTTTTTTTAAGTTTGGTTTGTTTATCTAATTTCCAAAATTTTTTAGTTTTAGTAAAATATTAGTGTTTACCTAAATTATAGCCTTATATTCTTAAAATTTTGACTAATATATATTAATAAGTAATTTCAAATATTAAGTTTTTGATCAGTTGAAAAATGTTGTGATTATCTAAATCATAACCCTATATTCTCAGATTTTGGATTAATATCATATATTAGTAAGTAATTTGAAATATTATGTATTTGATCTGTTGATTTGGAGTTTCCCGTTTGTTTTCCATAGTTAATTTTTTTGTATTTGTGAATTTCATTTTATCTCATGCATTTTCTTAACATGAACTATGTCTTCAACATTAACCCATTAACCTGCACAGAGCTTTAATAATTTAAATACTTTTAGTTCTTTAACGTACCACCTAAAATCATCTATGTGTGACATGATATTTAAACATTTGGGTCATTCCATGTCAAATCAACCCAAAAAAATAGGATTTGACATCCATGATCTCAGATTTTAATGAAACTTGGCATGTTCATTCCTTTCATGGATATAAGTAAGAATATAAAATAGTTTTTGTCAATCTCAAATAGTTTAATTTCATGCCCTGCTAAAGTATTTCAAATTTTGCAGTTATCATCGATTGGACAAAAGAAGTGCACTTAGTTCTAAAATATAAATCATACCTATCGACCAATGTTGATGCCATTTTCTATGACAATACTTCAATAAATATGGAAGCCAGAAAAAAAAATAATGTAAGCATAAAGTTATTACAAATGTTTTGAAAAAATCCTGAAGTGTTAAAATGCATTTTGTAAAAATTAAATATGGCGTTCCACACTAAGTGGAATATCATCAAACGATAAAAAGAAAATCACTAACATAGTTTTTTATTATTATTCCAAAAGGTATACACTATCACATGAAAAAATAAAATGTATGGTTTTTTCACTCTTTAATTTTTTTCCCCGTTAAATACAAAAAATTGTTCAATTAAAATTTTAGCTAACAATATATTATTTTTTATAGTACAGCGATTTAATTTTAAAAACTATAAAAAATAACACAAAGCTATTGAAAATGAAAACTACATGTAAAAACATTCATTACTTCAGTGAAGGGTTTGCTGGGCAATATAAAATGAAATACAGCTTAATTTTTGTCACATGTAACTGCACACCAGTAACTAACATTAAAATTTGAAATATTAAGTTTTTGATCTGTTAACTTGCTGGTTTCAGTTCGTTTTCCATAGTTGAATTTTTGATTTGCGAATTGCATTTTATCACATGCATTTGCTTAATAAAAACTATGTCTTTAACAGTAACCCATGGACTGTCCGAACTTATAGCAGGCTCAATATCTACTTGGCTCATACGGAGAATTGTAGTGTTTGTCATTAAACTAGATGCAAAATTAGCAAACTCTACTGAGTTTTTTACATTTTTAGTTTCAGATTTGCTCATAACTTCCATTAGAGACCAAGGATTTTACTCTTTCTCCCACCCTATCTACTACACGTTTGTCATGAGCTGTAGTAAAATATTTCTGCTAAAACTTTTTGTGAAATTTTTCTGAATGTATGTAAAGCAATCTTGACATATATTTATTTTTAAACTGAGACAATGGATTATTACTGTAAATAATTTCATTTTGACAAATCATAATTTTTTATTATTATATCATATAATCTTATCAAAAGTGCGTATACAGAATTCATACCTTTATGTTTAGTATCGGAAGAAATGAGAAAAGTAGTGCATTTGTTTTTGAAAAATAATGCTGCTGTAAATAATTGAACAGTTTCTCAGGACCACAATCCTGATTGAATTCTGTTTTAACAATCGCAAGAATAAGCCATTGCAAGAACGGACGTTTTCTTTTCATTAATCAGTTATTTTATTTTATTTAATTCATTTATATTCATTCTTTTTTTTTATTTCTTTCACCTAATTTGTAATTTTGATATTATAATTTGTTTCTTTTTCAATATTATTATTTTTGTGTGTGTGTGTGTGTGTGTGTGTTTAACGGCGCATCTACAACTTGGCCATTAGTGCCGGGCTATCTACAGGTTGCCACCCTTTTATAATGCCAACAGCACGTGGTCGGTCACCCATTCAGGTACTGACCATTTCAATATTATTATTACTATTTTTATTTGTATTATAATAGTTGTTATCATTACACTATCATATTTCTCTATTTTACTATTATTATTATTATACTTTTAAAACTCAGGAAAAAAATATAAAAAAAGTGTATATTACTTTGATTGTAATGCAGGGAGTATTGGAAGATGGAACCTGCAGAATCTAAATGAACTCCCTCTAAATAAACTCCCCCCAAGCCATTCAATTTGTTCCTCATATAAATCCACAGCTTTCAAGCGATTTTGAACAAACTTTGCACACAGGTAGGGGTTGATATGGGGAGTGTCATAGGCTAGGTCAAAATCATCTGTCAGCTGTCTGTCTGTCTTTATTTTCCTTATACAAATCCACACCGTTTGACCAAAGTTGACCAAACTTTGCACACAGGTAGGGGTTGATACGGGGAGTGTCATAGGCTAGGTGAAAATCATCTGTCAGCTGTCTGTCTGTCTTTATTTTCCTTATACAAATCCACACTGTTTGACCAAAGTTGACCAAACTTTGCACACAGGTAGGGGTTGATACGGGGAGTGTCATAGCCTAGGTCAAAATAATCTACCAGCTGTATGTTTGTTCCTTACAACTATATAATATAAAGTTGGTGTAGCATGGCACACTGGGTAACAGCTAGTCTAACATAAATATTTACACCCATCTCTGTATACAAAAGTTAGTTCCATTTTAGACAAATGTTGGACCTAAAACTTACATCTAAACCTAAATCTACGTTAAATTCATTTACATTATCCATACACACACCATCACCTGTTCCACTGTTTTCTCTTAAATTGCAAAATGTAATCTTGTATAATTACTGGTATTATTTATAAGTATTTAAGTATTTTGATTTTTTCCCCTTCCCTAACCAAACCTTCCTTAGAAACAAGAATAAGACTTTGAAGGAAATTCGTTTATTTAATCATGGATTTCAAGTTCAGTAAATCCATAAACGTTTCCCAGCTTTCTGAATTGTTCTTGTACTCTAGGAAGTGAAGAATCAGTAATTAGGAAATCATCGGTGTAAATTATTGATATAATCAAGGTAATTAAAGGCTTGAATGATTGAAGTATATTATTAAATATAAACATGAAATATTGAAGTTGTTATATCATTTAGATTAGGAAACATCTTAATATATGTCTTTTGAAAGGCATTACAGGAAGTTATCTCATTTGAATCTGAATGAGTTATTTGGGCGTTAATGTTTAAATATTTATTATTCGTCACTGATAATACTAAGTTTAGTGAATAAATTTGAATATTATAGGGCAATGAAGTAAATTTTGACAGCCCTTATGCATATTAATAAATTGCTTTTGGTGGCTGTCCATATTGTGGATGGACTTGAAGAGGGGATGATAGGTCTGTAGATGTAACTCGTGTCGAGATTAACCCGACTGTAGGATGGCCTCAAGACAAGAGCTGTCACCAGGATTTTTGTCGGGGGGGGGCACCAGTTTCGAAAGGTCACCACCTACTGACCTCTCAACCCGGTATTAAATATGGCCGCGGCGTCTCCTATTGGACCTCGGGGGCGTAAATCAACAGGTAGCTTCGTCCAAGGTCCACCTCTCGGCTTAGGGCTTTGGAATCACCTTCACTTTCTCATCAGGACCGTTAACAAGTTCCTCTTATTTCAGACAATCAAGGAATCTTCTTCAACGTCAGACTATAATCACAAAAATGCAGATTAATAGTAAACAATTCATTATAGGTTGAATACATTTAGTCGCATTTGCTATGTCACTGCAGACACTAAGACTAAATAAAAACCATCTTTGTCCTGAAAATATAGAATTTTCTACAAAAATGTAGCATTGTCTAAAAATGAACTATGAAAATTGTTTTTACCGACTTGTCAAACTAAAACTCATTTATGAAAATTTAATAACCACTTTACATTATGCAGAACATCATACACGAATGAAAACTTAATGATCATTTTTTTTATTATTATTATTATTTCTTTATTATCTTGAAGACCTTCACAGAAATATTGACAAGCCATAAAATAAGGTATACGAAATATAAAACAGAAAATTTAAAAATTAATATGAAGATTTAAATAAAAATTCCCAGGATCAAAAAGGAAAATAATTAGACAACAAATTAAACAACACGTAACGAGAAAAAAGGGAAGGGGGAAAATGACACGAATGCTTCTTAAGCAAAGCGTATCTCAACCTATGTACATGGAATGGTTATTCGTGTGACAAGTTTACTTGGTAGGGCGCTGACGACCGCGAGGTTTTTGCCCAAAATATTCTAAAGAAACTAACAATAAAAATAACGTGTAATAGTGACGTGAGACCGGATTTTTTATTGATTTGTTATAAAGTAAACACAATTTACTTAGAAAGGTTGTCGTAATATAATTATTCATGGTAATAGTGTAGCTCATTTTTTCGGGCGAGTAAATATCAAAACCTGACTTCGCATTGCATAAAGTATGTAGCAAGATCTGATAATATGTACGAAACGCCTGCATACTGATGCTCTGGCGTATCATGAAGATGCGTCTTGAGGATTATTACCTATTTCGGGAGGATTAGAAAGTATACGTAGGGGTCAGAAGGCTACGGGAGCTACGGGCATAAATACTCTAGCGTCTGGGGATTATGCGGTATGTTGCATGGTAGGTAATGAAGGAGTGAATCATCTAGCAGGTATGTTCACGGAGGATGACTAGGATAACGAGCAGTGGGTTACTGCCACAGTTCAAATCACATGGCAAGTGTTTCTCGTTAGTGGTCACCCATGCAAAAAAAAACCCCGCTTGGCGTTGCCTAAATTTGATGACAAGATGAGAACCAGCGAGCAGTGTTTCAAATTTGTATCTTCATAGGAGTATATATATATATATATATATATATATATATATATATATATATATATATACATATTTTCTTCTTTATAAAACGAAGCAATAAGATTTTCATTTGCGTAATCAGATAGGCTTTTCATTAAAATAGAATATTATTGAAATACGCCAATTCCTGATTTTTTTTTTTATTATACGTTTATTTAACATCTGTACATTTTTAAGTACATTGGTTAAGTTTGCTCACAAATATGATTAATGATATATACAAAAATTGAATAATACAACTGACAACAAAGTAAAAAAAAAAATAAATAAATAAATGAAATAAAATAAAAAATAAATAAATAAAAAGAAATATCAAAATAATTTAAGTATAAATATATGAATAAATGGTAATCATAATAAAATAAATGGAAATAACTAAATAATAAATAAGTAAAGACGAAAAAAAAAATAAATAGCAAATAATAATGATAATAACACTTATGGAAGGAGCCAATCAATATTGGTACTTCCTAGTTTTGGAATATATTTTTTCTCCACTAGTCAGTTAGCTGGTCACGAGGCCAATGTCTCTTGAGCCTTCTAGGCGGGTTTTGTGGGTGGGTTTGGGAGGAAAGTGTTTGTGCTCTGGGATTGGGATGGAAGGACAATTTGGAATGAAAGGTTAGGAAGCGGGATTTTGCCAGTTCTTGAACGAAAGGGATGTTTAGGTCATTATGAAGAGTTTTATTGGAAACGTAAAAAGGAGCGTTGACTATTTTGCGGAGAACTTTGGATTGGAATGCCTGTATTCTCTGTATGTTAGACGTTTTAGTTGTTCCCCAGAGTTCAAGTCCGTAAGTCCAAATAGGTCGGATTATGGTTTCGTTTACAATGAGTTTGTTGTGTATTGTCAGTTTTGATGAAGGTCCCAGCAGTCGTCGTAAGAGTCCGTATCTCCTGTTCAGTTCTTGTCTTTTCAGTCGGGTGTGAGGGTTCCAAGTGAGTCTACTGTCCAGTAATAATCCCAGGTAGCGCACCTCGTTGGATATGGGGAGTTCGTGGCTAAATATGACGACTGGTGGGCAGGCTCTCTTATTGAGTGTGAATGTAATTTGGCAGCATTTTTGAGGATTCACCTTAATTTTCCACTTGTTGCACCAGTGCTCGATAGACTCCAGATGTTCTTGTAGATAACAGGAAGCAGTTACGGAATCAGGAGAAGAAGAAAAAATGGCCGTATCATCAGCATATGTGGTTAAGTGGGTGCTGGGATGGGTGGGGATGTCTGCAGTCTAAGAAAGGTAGAGGAGGAGACCAAGAATACTTCCCTGTGGTACTCCGGAGGAAATGGGATGGGAACTAGACAATGCGGAACCAGATCTTACTTGGAAGGAGCGGTTAGATAGATAGGATTGCAGGATTAGGAAATATGTGTGAGGAAGTATGCGCTTTACTTTGTATAATAACCCCGGGTGCCAAACACGATCGAACGCTTGGGCGACTTCGAGAAAGGCACTCGTGCAGTAGTTTCTACTTTCAAGCGCGTGGGATATGGTGTCAACAACGCTAAAGCATTGTTGGATGGTTGAATGCTGAGAACGAAAACCAAACTGGTGATCTGGTAAGGAATTGGGAGGGATCGTGGACAGAATTCTTTTTAGGAGAAGTATTTCAAATATTTTGGACATGATTGAGAATTCCTGAATAAAAAGAGACAAACATTCAGAAGGCCGGACAGGTGAGAAAGTCACGATTCTAGCGTTCCAATCTAATATCCATATTCAGCTCCATGTGTCACGATATTGGAATATTAATATTCTACTCCTAAATCTATGAGGTCACGAATGTCATTCAATACATTCAAGTATTGCATGTTAGCATTCGCCGAAAATGCACGTTCCTTCATTTCATATTTTGGCGATGGGATTGGGATGTCTTAAGGAATGCAGGACTCGGCTCATCTCAAGATCAACCGTAAAGCCCGATTAATATTTGAAACGATTCTAGATAGATAGATTCTTTAAAAAGAATGGAACTTGGTCTTTTAAAATGTCAATTCAAATCACTTATCTCTAAAAGGTAGTAATAGTCCACGCTCAGAGATGGACATTATTTTACCTATTATATAAAAATGAATCGCTAAATGTGTTGGTAAGCGCAAATCTCGAGAACAACTGAACCGATTTCGCTAATTCTTTTTTAATAATATTCCATGAACTACGAGGATGATTCTTACGGAGAGAAGAATTCAAAAAAATTGCCTGAAAAAGTCTAAAAACCACACTTTTCGGGTCTTTTTCACTTCCTTAACGCAAATTCATTTTTAAATAAAAACATATGTTATCAATTATAATATTTGTAACAGTTATCGTATTTGGTTATTTGTCTATAAGCAAAAAAATGTAAATAAATAAGAGCATGTAATCACTAGGTGACATTAGAATCACATGTTAATATTGCAATTTAAATTAATTTATATTTGCATTACGAAGTAAAAAAGACTCCACTTTTCTTCACGAAAGATTCGTAATAATAGTTAAAGGTCAATTTGAACTTTAATACCATAACATAAAGTGTTAGTGGAGGGGTTCTGGGAAGGCAAAACAATTGAGTGACATCAGTATCGTATAAATATTAATGTCAATATTTATACGATGGTAACATTACTCAAAAACAAATTGACTATGGTACAATGTAAATTGTCTGTGGTAAAATTTCACTTGAAATGTAAACATCTCTTTGCTGTGCACCTATAATATTACTAAATCTTAAAGCCACAAATTTCTATAAAATTACTAAAGTGTTGTGTGTTTGTGACTTACTAAATATGCCTCCTATTAGGCGGCGGACAAATTTAGGCAGAACAACCCGAAATTCATAATTAGAAATAGCAGAAGGTATCATAATTAGAAATCTGATATTCTAATTTTGATTGTGATTTTTTAGTGACTATTAAAAGAATTTTAGTGCTTTATAATTTTTATTTTTTGACATAATTTAATTGCCGAATTATTAAGTTTTTTTTTATCTTACTAGCTGTCCGGGTGTCCCAAAGGTACGAAGTTCGCCGGGTCAGCTAGTTTATAAATAAAAATACGAATTTATTCCTACTTCATATAGTTGTATATATATACATGTTTCTGTAGCTGCAAGGGAAGAGGAAGCTCACTGTAGCTAACGTACCCAGAAACAGAAATCACTCAATCCGCCTTTAACTTCGTCCTTAAGAAAGGCTCTAAAGTAAATAGAAAAAATGTATAATACAAAAATGGGTCGTATTTAACGTATATAAGATTAACTTTAATTTTACTCTTAAATTTAATTTAAAAAAAAAATCAAAGATTTAAGCACTTCTTTCTCCAGCGGAGGTAGCCCTATCGAAAATTATACCTGAACCGTTTTTAGAAAAAAATTAGTAAACTTTTGAATGTTTTTTCCCCATATACCACGATCATACAGCCGTTTTTATTTAAGAAAATATACGAACAACACAAAACGGCTTATGTATATTAGTCAACCTTAACCCTAAACGTAACCAAAATTTAAATATCTTACTTTAGATTAATTTCAAACGTCTGGAACATTTTTTAACTGAATCTACAGTTTTGAATTACCAAACCAAACATTTGCGAGGAAAATATTTTTTTTTCGAAAGCGATTACATACATCGCTTTTTTATATTTTTTTTTACCCTAAAATTGCAAGATCATTAAAATCTAATAAATTAGCAGGAACATGTTTATGTTTATTGTACATGCTATAAACTCATTTATGATATACAAATATTGTAAATAAAGCTTTATTGATTCATTGAAAGAACTTTTGTACCAAATTTAATTAAAATCAGACATTTTTTGGCAGTAGAAAGAAAAGGCATATATATGTATAGTATAATTCATTCCGGGGTCTCCCGCGGTCTAGCGGCTAGCGCCATGGATTCATAAACGGGAGATGGTGGGTTCGATTCCCACCTCCGGCAGGAATTTTCTCATCTCAGGGCTCGCTAGGAAAATTCCTCGCCGCACCCTGGATTTCGGCAATAATGACCTAGTTGTAGATGCGCCGTATAAAAAAAAAAAAAAAAATAGTAGTAGAGTATAGTAAAACAGTATAATTCAAATAAAATTATGGATCCTATATCGGCCTGTTTTATTAATTTCTATCATTCTGGCTTTTTGTAAGAGTAAAATGGCCTAGGAATAGATTGGATTACAATCTCCGCATCCTGAATTGAATCTATGACTCTCCCTTCCCCATCTCCTTATGACCTATCTCGTCCTGTACTCCTAGGCCTTGCTACTCCAACCTCTGGCGTATCCTAGGTTAATCACTCATTGACTCATCCCTTGCTTCATATCTCTCTAGGTATTCGTGTCACTTCCTTTCCCACGGGCATCAGTAACGCACCTCCGGAGGGAATCCCACAGCTAGCTTACCTTACATCTGCAATCTGCAAGATATCTAAGAGAATAGAAAACGTTTAGAAAGTGTGACTTATCTTAAGTGACTTCATTCCGGAAATGAATGCCGCATTCTGAAATTCCTTACCTTTTATGGCTGATGAGCATACATTTATTAATGACCATCCGTCATCAATTGGGACGTGCTAACTAATCAAATAATGTCTCCAGGATTTTTTTTAAAGGGCATCGACATCTATAGGTTGCCAGTTGCAAACTATAGATCGCAAATAGACACCCACCCTAAATACCCATGGATTTCTTTAATGGACTGTGAAATGATATAAGTCAAGCTGCTACTGGCGTGACTTGAACCTGCACCTCCATGTGCCAATCTCTCTTTATTTTCATCGTCCATTCTCTGTCCGTTTACGAAGAAGGACCCACAAGACGAAATCGGAAAGTACAGACGATAAATGTCAAGAAACACCCGGTATTTGTTTTCTTATCACGAACACCTTAATCAAAATCATAGCAATAGGCATATAATTTTTGTTACCTACTTGCCACATAGGCCCACCGTCTGTAGAAAGAAGTGGAATTTCAAGAAAGCGGTACTTCGTACTTAGCAGATGGCAGAGAACTCTATCGTATAAGGCTGATAATAACACCAAGAGCAGAGATGTTCCACATTAAGCCATGGCGAATACGAGAGAGGTCCCGCTGCTGTATGTGCAAGTTGAAAGAAGAAGAACGCCTTCCATTTCCTTGCAATATGTCCTGTTCTGAAGGAGTTTAGGCTCAAATATTATGGCAAAACATCTTTTACTAAGGACGAATTAGTGAAGGATCTGAATGGGAGGAACTGGGACGTCCTCTGCAATTACCTTGACGCTATCTTTAAGTATAGACAATTACCTTGACGCTATCTTTAAGTATAGACAATTACCTTGACACTATCTTTAAGTATAGACAATTACCTTGACACTATCTTTAAGTATAGACAATTTTTAATCCAGCAATTTAATTATTAGTGTGATTTTAGTTTTGATTAATTCATTTATTGATATTTTTTTGTTTGATATTAGACAGAGTTTGATATATTAATTTTTTTTTGTTTCTTAAATATTTATTTTTCATTGATTATAAAGGAGTTATCGTTTTGTTCTTTTTGTATGCTTTTCCGGGTACGAAAATTACCACTCCAGCTGATGGCCTTGTCCAAGCTTTTTTTTGTAAATATGAATTAATTATAATTAATTACAATAATTATAATTTAATTACAATAATTATTAATTACAATAATTATAATTTAATTACAATAACTATTAATTACAATAATAATTAATTAATTACAATAATAATTAATTCATTACAATAATTATTGTTAGACCAATGTACATTTTAAAAGAGAAATATATTTACTTTATTCATTCATTCATTCAATTTTTGTTACCACTCCAGCTGAGCTTTTTTTTGTAAATATGAATTAATTAAAATTAATTATTAATTAATTACAATAATTATTGTTAGAGCAATGTATATTTTAAAAGATAAATATATTTACTTTATTCATTCATTCATTCAATTTTTGTTACCACTCCAGCTGAGAATTTTTTTTGTAAATATGAATTAATTATAATTAATT